>OZ023263.1:145515714-145845714 GCA_964006375.1 Tillus elongatus | reverse complement strand
GGTGTTCAAGACGATAACTGTTCCTGTCGGCTCGGGAAGAAAACGGGAACTATGGCATTCTCGCAGAAAACTTTTCCTTTCTTTCACCTTTTCCTTTTTCTATTCTTTTCCTATAATCCGACTTTGACCAACCCAATCTCGAGAATCTTTATTCTGAAGAAGAGCCGAACCTGGTGTCACATTGATTGTGTGTCTTCCTAATCTGGTATGTCTATGGAATTTTTAATTTGTGACATACCTAGAGAGGTTAATGAATTTGCGCACGATCCAATGGTTGGCATTTTGTGAAAACTTTCATGAAATTTTGTGGAACTTAAACCTGACGGTGACTGGTTTAATTGTATGTCCTTGGATACGTTCATTAGTGAATAAATTTGGAATGTAGAATAAATCTGCCCCTGTCATGTATCTTTTTTGTGAAAGCAAATTTTCATGAACATTTCAGTAGCCTCTGACTTGACGTTCTTTACTATCTGGCCGGCACATAAGTCACTAATATTGTTCTCTTACAACTTCCCACGCTTCAACCTTACGTGTTCGCTAAAGTGACGGCGTGAAACTTTACAGCGAGCGACGACCATATTGATTTGACAAACCCGAACTTGACTTCCTTACTGACTGGCCATTTGCTTGAGTAACTACCATGCTTTTAACATCCTTACTGTTCTAAATTCTTAGGTAAATGTCACGGGAGGCATAGACCGTGCTGCCAGCGATGTCCACTGGATCTTTGACACACCCGATTTTGACACCAGATTTAGACCTTTATTTTTATTTTTGTGGTGGAACTATCGTTTTTAAAGGTAATTTGTCGATAGTTTCAGCCAGCTGTGTTTTGTGGTAGTTTGGCAGACGACTATCCCTTTCCACTAAATTTGTCGATAGGCAGATGCCAGCTATTCCAAACAACCCTTTTTAGTTTCTGTTGATTTGACAAACCCGGACTTGACTCCTGATTTGACTAACCCTATTTTGACTAGCTCCATCTTGACTCTTGATTTTGACTACACGGATTGGGTATTCATTTATGTTTCAGCTGATATATGTCAATGGAAGATAAATCTGGCACATGTCCAGCGAAACAATAAATCTGTAGCAATTGTTCATAAGTTGGTGTGCTTTGAAATATTATTTTATGTGCGAATAATTGGTACCGTGGTTAGCGTTGACAATTATTGAACCATTACCGCATGATTAAGCAGGTTATGCTTATCAGACCTATCGAATCGTTATTCTCGCTGTAGAATTATCTCTGGCGAGCTATCGATTACCTTACCGTTGATAAGATGGATTACGTCTTAAAAAGCCAACCCTTCCAGCTGATTAAGCAGGTTATGCTTATCAGACCGATCGTATCGTTACTCTTGCTGGTGAGTTATCTCTGGCAAGTTATCGATTATCGTACCGTTGTTAAAGTGGACGCTTTATCAAACCTATCGAATCGTCATGTTTGTTGGCGAGCTTTCGCTAATGGATTATTGATTACCTTACCGTTGATAAGATGGGTTACGTCTTATCAAGCCAATTGTAACGTTTATCAGCGCGCTATCGCTAATGAATTATTGATTACCTTATCGTTGATAAAATAGGTTACATTTTATCAAATCTGTCGTTGTGCTTGTCATCTTTATTGTGGCAAGTTACAGTCAAGAATTTTGTTGTGTCGCTTAAATGACGAATCTTTTGAGATACTGTTGAAGTAGTTGAAACATATGAACGCTACGTCTAAAGATAGAGTATTATGGGTCCTACCGTGGCGAATTTTCAAGAGACATTTTTCTTTCTCTTTTCTTTGTTATGTGGCTCATGTACTTTCTGTTGATCTGGGGTGCACATGTTCTCAGCAAATAACTGTGTACAGTTGTCCTAATATTTACTTATCGATTATGAGTTTCTTTTCTTTCTAAATTGACGGTTTCTTTTATAACTACTTGTATCTCAATGCTTACCTGTGATGATGTCACAGCTTACCTTATGAACTGCTTCGTTATTAACTACCTGCTAGTGATTATCTAGATTTCTACAACTCTTGTGTGAATAATATCTGCGTTTATTTAGCGAACTAATCTGTCATTGCTTGGTCACAACTTACTACCTTATGTATCTCAATGCTTACCTGTGATGATGTCAAAGCTTACCTTGCGATTTGCTTCGTTGTTGATTAGCTAGATTTTTACAACTCTGGTGTGAATAATATCTCCGTTTAGTCGGAGAATTGATCTGCTATTGCTTGGTCACAACTTATTTACAATTCTGTGGAGAATTTTAATGAGAAAATTTTCTTGTTCATTACTTCAACAACTTAAACAATCGGACTTCGAGGTTTAAAAAAAAGTGCCTTTTATTATTTTTTTTCGGGCAGGTTAACATAATGTGTAACGGTTATGTTTTATTCATCACCGTAACTCCCTTACAGACATGACAAGAACCTCAATGGAAGCTTAAATAAGAAAATGTGACTTTCTTTTTGAAGAGCAATTCAAGTTTTTGTTTTGAAAATATTTATTGAAAATTCGCTATTGACATTTACCATCGTAGTGCCCATACTGCATTCCCTATATATACGTTAATGTAAAATATCAACAGACGGAATATTTGCCTTAACGAAAAACATCGTTATTTATTACAAATTCGTACTAAGATGTTTGTAAAGTGGAAATCAAGAAGCAGGAGAATATCGTTGGAGAGATAAATATTTACTCCACAATGACGTATTAACAAAGATGCCAAAAGTCATAAAGTCGAAAATTTATGGGACAAGTTTGACAACTTAAAGATAGCGCTATTGTTATGCAATAACCGTTGAGACTGCGAGGCCTCGACGGAGCCCGTGCAGGAACTGGCGCGAAACACATGCATCTCTGCATTCCCCTCAAACACATGGAGGTAGATGGGTAACTAAAAAGGATAGAGAACATCATCGAACCGGCGTCGAGGCAGAGAACAAATCCAGCCGGCTACTTAAGCTCCTGCAATGCCAGAATCGAGGCGGTCTGCCGACAGACGTTACTGAAGCAAGATCTGCGATACCTCCTTCGTTCAGTGCAGGAGATTTTCTATCAGGTAAGGTAGTAAAAACGTGACTTTCGCAAGGAACGTAAACGCTCAGTGTGATTATCGTGCAAGTGCTGCAAATAGTTTCGGTTTGGTTTAGTGTTTAGGAGCGGAGGTTATTTGGGAGGTTATCAAGATAACTGTTATAAACTGGACTAGACAGACATAATAACGATATTTAACGTTTTAACAACAAAATGAATAAAGCCTTAGAATATTTACAAAAACACTTCTATATATAGAATTACTTGAACTACTTCCTAATACTAGGTAAACATACTTAGCCAGCATTCCTCAACACGGCAATTCAGTCATATAGTATTGCAATCTGCAATCAACAAACATGTGATGTCAATTCAATGTCAACGATTAGGAGACCGAATTGACCTACTAAACAACTTAAATTAATTTATTTTAACCGTTTCCCTAATTTTATATTTGACAATATTATAATATCTATCTAACCCTAGGGATGCCCTTTAGGTGAGCTATTTACTGAACATACTGCCGAGTCAAAAAGAATGACTTCCCTTTGGATAGCTATGAGCTAAATGGATCATTAGCTGCTTCTTGTAACTTGCCC
The DNA here is from genome assembly GCA_964006375.1 of Tillus elongatus. NCBI lineage: Eukaryota > Metazoa > Arthropoda > Insecta > Coleoptera > Cleridae > Tillus > Tillus elongatus. The sequence goes on along the minus strand of OZ023263.1, from coordinate 145,842,077 downwards.
AACTCTGCTATCTCTATTGGTTCGACATCTTGATCGGCCTTCTTGCTAATATTTCTTCTTTTCTTCGGCGGTGCTATCTTTTTCTTAAATTTCCTCCGAATACCACAGAGTATATAGATAGCGGCTATGATTATGATGGCTACTGTTGCTACAGAATGATGCGTGACTTGCGCCATCGGTTCTCTTGGAGATGATCCTCTTATCGTTGTACTTCCTGCGTGATGTCCGTCAAATCGTCATATGGTCGGGCGACTGCTTCTTGGGGAATTGTCCCTGGACTGGGTCATGCGTTTGATAACGTTAAATTTGTTGGTACTGGTTTTACGAATCCCTCTACCTGCTTGGTAGTTAGAACCATGGTTTTTGTCTTGATTATAGAGTCTTGGGATATGGATATTATGTCATACTGCTCCAGCTTAACTTCTTCCCTTTGGCCGTTACATATGATTGCAATTCTAGATTCTCTTGGGTTTATAAACATCCATGAGTTTCTAGTGTAAAGTTGCTTTCAGATTGTTGACTTGTCTGTCTGGTTATGGATTGGGCATGTGGTTTTATCTTGCCTCGGGTATATCTCATCTATTATGCAGTTGTGGTTGCTTTCCATGCTTCTTACCATGGCTGGAGAACACACATATAGATTCTTGGATATTGGGATGCTGTGTGTTAATTCACTGTCGGTTATCTGAAAGTATTGTTGCGTGTTATAATCCACTCCTAGAATTTGTTTGGGTACTTCCATTGACCAATAGATTTCGTTTTCGGCCTTATACGGAATCGGTGTGACCTTTATTAACCTAAATGGTGTTACCTCCGTCAATGTGAAGTAACTGTACAGATGAATATATTTTTCACTGTGACTGATTTCTGAACGAAGTATTGGATAAGAAATGGTCTCCAGATGCTGTGGCAGTTTTCTCATTGCGGATGATAGTTCATACTGTTTTACTAGGATTTGTGTCATTAATAAGGCACAATCAATAATATTTGAGGAAATGTCTTTGCTTTGCTTGCAAAACTCACCGATCCTGCGTTGTTTGCGAGTTTCTCTTCTTCTAACCTTGATTTGACTTTCCTACGCAGCAGTCATTGTTTTATTAATACCATGTGACCTGCGTGTACTGTCTTCCTTTTGAATTTCCATTTATATCTATGCTTCCATTGGTGACAATATTATTTATACCAAGTGTCCCAAAAACATTGGTGAGTTGCTTTTGTTGATAGACATACAAATGTTGCTGGATAGCCCTTGTACTGTTCGTGATTTTTTTCCCTTTGTAGCATGTACCTGCATAGGATCTGCATAATCCACCCCAGTGTGTGTAAATACCTGGGTGGTTGTAACTCTTGCTGCTCGCAATTGACTTATCAACTGCTTTGCTGTTTTGGCTTTTGTTTGTATATTAGGACCAACCATCTACTTTGGCTTGTTCCTTTCTTCTTTGGTAGCTTTGGTGTAGACTACTGTACCATATGTGACTTCAGATGCATCGGCAAAACCATGAATTTTTATTTTTGATCTCTTCGTTGTTTTTACCCACCTTGGTATTGCTATTCCATTGATTTCATGAATAAACTGAATCCGTCTCTTCTGCATGTTAGTGGGTACTATTTAGTCCCACCCGGGTTGATTCATACATAGTTCTGGAATTATCCGCTTGGCTTTGATTCCAATTGGAGATAGCCACCACACTAGGTCAAATAACTTGTCTATCTCAGATAATATTGCACTTTTTGTTATTTTTTCTGCATATTTTAGATCTACTTTAAATGAATCTTCCCTTGGTGCTCCATAAATACTAAGAGATTTATCTCTACCCTTGTCTGGAAGCTGCAATGCTTTATCATTCTGTAAATCTTGTGGCAACTTCGCAACAATTTGTGATTTGTTGATGGACCATTTTCTCACATTGAACCCACCTGACCTGAACATTTCATTGAGTTCTGTTTGTACTAATGATACTTATTGCTGTAATTCAGCTCTGGATAGAAGATCATCCATAAAAACATCTTCTTTTGCTACGTTTGCTGTTAAAGGCAATTTGGCTTGCTCGTTACTGGATTCTCCAACCTTTTGTACCTCTTTCTTTACTTTTATCATTGCTGTCGCAAAAATTGATAAATTGTTTTGTCCACTTACATTTGTTTTGATTTCCGCCGTTCCATATTTGCCTGTAAATATTGGTATTTTTATTGCTGGTATATTCTGCCCTGAATTGTGGTTTGTTTGGTTCTTAATTAATTCTGACAGATTTTCACTGGCATTATTGGACCATTGCCTTAGCGTGGAATGTGCTTCATCTTGAACTTCTGATTCCGTTAGTATATTTATCTCCATTATGTTGTCTTCCATTAATTCCCAGTGCTTCTCTAATTCTCTCAACTTTCTTTTATAGCTGATAAGTGTATTGTTTTCATCCATCATTTCTGCTTCTTCTAATATTCAGATAATTCGGTTTACTATGAAATTTAGTTTTCTCGAAAGTTTTGTGGCTTTCATTTTTTCCATAACGTTAAGTTCCTCCACTATGCTTCCTTAATTTTATTTGATTTAATGAATATTTGTAGTTTTTGTTACCTTGTCTGATTTATAGTCCTTTTGATTTGGCTTCTGGCCGCTTGTGTTATTGTTTGCTTTGAATTTCACCCTGTACAGGTGCTTTTGGACGCTTGTGTCCTTCTTTGCTTTGAAATTGACCCTGTATAGGTGCTTTTTTAGACGCTTTTGTCCTTATTTGCTTTGAATTTGGACGCTTGTGTCCTTGTTTGCTTTGAATTTGACCCTGTATAGGTGCTTTTGGACGCTTGTGTCCTTGTTTGCTTTGAAATTGACCCTGTATAGGTGCTTTTGGACGCTTGTGTTCTTGTTTGCTTTGAAATTGACCCTGTGTAGGTGCTTTCTGGACGCTTGTGTCCCTGTTTGCTTTGAATTTGAACGCTTGTGTCCTTGTTTGCTTTGAATTTGACCCTCTATAGGTGCTTTTTTGAATACTTGTGTCCTTGTTTGCTTTGAAATTGGACGTTTGTGTCGTTGATTGTATATAAAAGCGTAAAAAGATATTTGGAGACTTGGGCGGATTAAAGGATTTTTTATAAGGATAGTTGATTTAAACATAAGGAATTTTAGTGCTCACTGTGTCACCAACGGCACTGGTTACTTCGTCGAAGGACCATGTTTAGGAACGGAGGTTATTTGGGGGGTTATCTGAATAACTGTTATAAATTGAACTAGACAGACATAATAACGATGTTTAACGTTTTAATAACAAAATGAAAAAGTTCATAATATTTACACACTTCTATATATAGACTTACTTGAACTACTTCCTAATACTACGTAAACATACTTAGTCAGCATTCCTCAATACGGCAAATTCAGTCATATAGTATTGCAATCTGCAATCAACAAACTTGTGTATTGTTTATATAAACATGTGATGTCAATTCAATGTCAACGATTACGAGACTGAATTGACCTACTAAACAACTTAAATTAATTTATTTTAACCGTTTCCCTAATTTTATATTGGATAATATTATAATATCTATCTAACCTTCGGGATGCCCTTTAGGTGAGCTATCGTTCCCTGAACATCTCGTTTTAAAGTAAAACGGATTGAATACTGAGTCTTTAATGAACCTCTTAATACAGTGACAAGTGGTTGACAGCATTTTCAAGTGAACAGTTTCAAGTAAACAGTTTCGAGTTTTCACTTTCAGTCTCAGTTTCAAGTTTGCCTTTATGTCCGATTTTTCCGTATACGCTATGGTAAGCGCTAAATACCGATGTTACTTTGTGCAGTTTCTACATTCCGTCTGCAGGTAAATTAATACCTATGGGACCTCAGGTGTAAGTCCAGACCAGCTGTTGGATCTTTGGAAGTGCGAGCACACTGCACGTGAGTCATTTACAACTTTTTGAGTGATTTTTAAGACTAGACAGACATAAACTTTCCTACATTATTTCAATTTCCCAATAACTTGCAGCATAAATTTTAACTCAGTCAAAATTAAAATCTTAGTCAGCGAGATTGTCCGATATATATAAATGTATTTTGTATTTTCTTTTGGTATCTTATCAAATATGAAAATTGAGAATATTTTTTGTGATAATTAATTAATTAACACATTGCTCACGAATTTTTCAAACCTTCAAATGTTTTAGAGTACAAAAAGTAGCTTGTAACCTTTCATTTAAACAATAGTAAACAATTACATAATTTTGCAACATCTGAGCTTCTCTCACAAACTTTTAAGAAAACAAAACATTCTCTGGCCAGAACAATTAATTAGAAGTTTACCTAACAAATTAAAATTAAGAGCATTGGTGGATTTAGTAGAAAAACCTTTACTTTTACATTTAATATTTAATTTGTTTCTTTGTAATGTACAACTTTTATTTGACTTACTAGGAGTCTTGATTTAAATAACTGCCATTATTAATATGTCAATGAATTTAAATATTTGTGTTTTTAAATATCTCTTTTGATTGAATAACAAATCCCTCATTTAGCCTTTCTAAATTCTGGCTGGAAATTCTTCATATCTATTATCTAGATCTCTTCAGACTAACTAACGTAGTGCCGGTGTTTTGACTCGAAGATCTCATAAATCTTGGACTTTGGGTAGAACAATATTAAAGCTGAGTAAGTACTTGATTATCTTTTCATCTTCAAACCAAACAGTGTGTACTTTCTCTTACAAAATAATACATCTCAGAGATTAGTGCAAATAGGTTAGGGATTGGGAGGTGATGATGTCCTCACTATTGACCGGATTTAGATCCAGTTGAAATCTGTCACGAGACATCAATTTCAGGCAACCATTAAATAAATACGCTCAGGCTTTTAGGCTTAAATTAGCACAAATCTTATAGGGCGGAATGGGAAAAAGATCCCACATTTTCAACGTGACTTTGCAAGTCCAAGGATAATTAGTCGAATTGTCTGAGCAGCTAAGATGTAGGTTACCACTTCAGAATGACTTATTAAAAAAAAATCCTTTTTGGATCCACAATTAGCTGCTTATAATGACGTCGTTTCACTTGACTCTTTACTCAAAATTTCCTAATTTAATTGCTAAAAGTATGAAGCAGTGCATTGATAATGAATATAAAGATATAAAATTGCATCCAGGAATAAATAATTTACTTGCTTCTGGAAGTGTTAGTAAAATTTGCGACAGTGATAAGAATGCTAAGTATGAAAATATAAGCACATATGCAAAACATATGATGTATTTGCCAGTCTCAAATGTAAAATATGAACGCATTTTTTCTGATGTGAATCGAATCAAAGCAAAAGATAGAAATAGGTTCATTAATAGCAAAGTCTCTTCTGATGATGCATGCGAAAGAAGGTTTGCGAGATATAGGTGATTGTACTGTTTTCACTCCTGATAATAATATGATGTCAATGGATGATAGGAAAATGTACAAGAATATAAATAAAAATTTTGATGGGGAAACATTTTATTGATATTTTTTATGTTTTATAGTCATTTTTGCCATATATATTTTATGGGTGGTTTTGTAAATACCTAATATTTTTGTGTTGTTTTTATTCTTAACGTTTTCACATGTAGGCTGTTATAATTTAGTGATGTTGAAGTGGAGATTTGTTAAGTTGTTTTATTTGGATGTTATATTATATTGTAGTTATTATTTCATTTATTTTTATATTATATACATACTTGGAGACTACTTCTCTGGCTTCACTGTTGGTTTTTGTAGGTGAAGGACGTAGCCAGCGCGTGAGATAACTGGAGCAAGTGGCCCTTAGAATTCTGGATGTTATTTAATGTTTCTGTGACTATAGTTTCGCTGCTTGTCTGAGAATGCTGTCAAGCAGCGAAACTATAGTCACAGAAACATTGAAGAACATCCTAGAACATCCAGAATTCGAAGGGCCACTTGCTCCAGTTAGCTCATGCTCTGGCTACGTCCTTCACCTACAAAAACCAACAGTGAAGCCAGAGAAGTAGTCTCCAAGTCTGTATGTAGTATGGACAAGTTTCACCAAGTAAGGGCAACAACAATCAATGTATTTTTATATTGTATGAGTTAAATAATTATTTTTTTTTCTAATAAATTCCTGGCAGTTTTTTTGCGTACTTTTATTTTATTAACCATTCCGCCATCAACTTATAACTTAAAAAACAAATAAGAATCGAAAATGTAACAATTTAAGATACCATTAATTGTGACGTCAGAGAACAGCGCGAAGAGCTGCTGTCATGGTTACTGAATCCAAACAACCATGATTTTATATCATCTAAACTATTCTTTCTACTTTTATTTAAATTTTCAACAAATGTAAGGCTTTTTTGCTCGTGAGAATGTGTACAAATACCTATATGACACATTTACTATACATATTTGCTAAAATTTCAACCTAATTTGAATTTGAGAACAACTACTCCCAAACTACACAAGAAAATGTATATGCGTAGATACGGTTTATGCCTGTTCCATTGTATTTGACCTACTATAACGTCACACGTCACACTAATGTACCGTATTGCTCAGCTGAGAACGAAACTTATGGCAAGTAGAGTTTCGGTATATTTCTGTGGCAACTTTGGTAGAATTTAGTAGATGTTGTGCTAGTCAAGTGGTAGATTTGTTAAAATATTTATTGTCACGCTGCCACCGAGAGACTCGATAAATAACATTCCAATCATCTATATATGCGTGTGAACATGAATTAATATGTTAATATTTTATAACATCATTTGTGTAATTGAAAGCGATTTAATATTTGAAGAGGATTATGTAAACATAAAATAAATATTATAATTAAAACAATACACATTTATTAATGTGTATAATATATTAGATGAATAACGTATTCTTAATTACATAAGGTAATAAAGACCAATTTCGTTGATCTAATGTAGGAAGCTTGTATCATGATTGCAGAGAATGGCCGATAGACGACGCTCAGGACCATGCACAAAGGGTACTAAATAATAATAATAATATAACATTGGTTTTCGAACAAATATATAATGCTATCATTGATTTGCTTTTTGTGACTTAAACACACACGCAGGCGCGCGCACACGCACACACACATGTTGTTTAAAAATAACAGTTGGGTACATACGTAAAGCAAACAAACATGAAACATGCACATAGATGGCGTTAGTGACATAGATGTCGCGCTATTTTTAATGAAATGACATAACATACATGATTGATAGATACGTACATGACAGGCGCATGACAAATAGATTGACATAATATACCTACATAAAGCTAGATGTTGTTGAAGGTAGATATGACAGTTGCTGACAGACAGCTGTTGATTGAAATGACAGCTACATGTATCGTTGTTGTTTAAAATGATATATCACAAATAGATTGACATACAAACTAAACAAGTGTGTGGAAATATATTATTTTCTGACTGTGTTATCCGTTGTCATTTTCAGTGGGCGACCCCGTTCCTGTTTGGACTTCCTTGAATACAGTTGTTGTCAGTTGTCATTTACGGTGGCTTAACTAGTTTTCTGTTAGAGCCGCATGTGACCTGGTTCCTGTTTGAGCTTGCTTAAATACAGTTGTTATCAGTTGTTTCATAATCCTAACAGCACTGTGTCAGAATGTGTTTTATATTTATAAACCACCCAATGTAACAGAAGTACCAATCTGCTTCGATACCGATGATTGTATGAAATGGTCAGGTCTTACAACAACAACATATCTACACAACGATGAGCTCATACCGCTTTCAACATACAACATGTCGTCCAAGAGCAACTCTGATATGGTACATTACAAACTTACGTTTCTGTTTGATGATGACAGCCGTGGTGAAACATGCGATTGGAGAACTCTTGTGCTGACTGACTCCTATCTGTTCACTTCAAATTATATTTCCGTGTTTATAGCAACCGGCTTTCTCACATGTCTTACTATATTCATGTTCATGGACTTTTGTTTTAAATATAGTGCTTTATTTCACATGTATCGTGAACGTGTTTGTAAAAAAATATATAAAGTAAACACATGTGTTTTATTTATTAGTTAAGTAACCTTAATTAAGGAATGTAAAAATAAATATTAATAAATACAGTTTTTAAGCAAACAAAACGACGGTGGTTGCAAAATCTATACATTGTCATCTACACACTTGTTCTTGAGTATCCAAGTGTTCAATAGTCTGTTTAAAATGGCCACATTAAGTGAGGTGTGTTACCAGCAAATTAAATACAACTTCTGGTATGGTTTATTTGGAGACTTTAAATTAATTATCGATAAGAATACTGGTTATTTCAATGAAACAAAATTGTGTAAAACTTGCGAGAAAACATTCAGACACTGGTTGGAAAATAAGAAAACTAAAGAGTTGATTGCCTATTGCAACAATTTAGAGTCGCATCTCAATTAACACCAACAACCAATAATACATACTTGGTGGACTTTGGTGGAATACAAGCTGAAAAAAACTCGATATCTGGTACATATGTGTGCAAAGATTTGATATTAAATTTGGCCTGTTGGATATACATTCCTTTTTATGAAAAGTGTAACCAAATTATTTTTGTTTTTTTCGAAGCAAATTTAATCAAAAATACAAGGACAACCTTGAATAAATTGAAGTAAAATTATGATGAGGTGCAGCGCATACGAGATACAAATGCTACAGTCACAGAACGTCTTGAATATATATCCCCAAAACCAAGTAACCCAGGAAAATATGTGTTTTTGGTTTACTTTCAAGAAATGAGAAAGACACTACCTATCCGTTATCATGCTGTAGCAACCCAAAAGAAAAGCTTCAGAAGAGCTGTTAAGAACTCTAAAAATAAACATCCCGATTCCAAAGTAATCCTGAACGTGTTGTATGATCCAAATTCAGTAAATCTTTTTAACAGAATAAAGACCGAAGTAGAATACCTTAAGGCGAATAGAAACAATCTACAGATAGCAGATGTACTGCAGGAAAAGTTTATTCAGGATATTATTGATTTAAGACATAATTTTTAATTGTATCATTAGTCTATGTCATATGGAAAAAAATATAAACACCTTTATTTTAGCAAAGACTTTTATTTTATTCTAAGTACATTAAATATAAGTTTATTTAACATCATCTGGATTCATCCAAGAATTATGAGATTTATCGAAACCCAACCATTTTACATCGAGCTTCTTGCGTTTGTTCCTCAAGATGCATTCAACCAGATAGATAGATACCTGTTTGTTTAGTCTTTTGTAGTTCTTCCTCGTAAAACCTTCCATCGATAGGCTTATCTTGCATATGTTCTAGTAAATATGTTGCCGGGTTTGTCAAATGAACGCCAGCAATAACTCTGTTGATCAACGAAATGTCTAACCTTTAAGTTTATTTTGATCAAGCACTCGGATATGATTTGGGTAAACTTGTTTACAAATAGCTGCTTCATTTTTCTTATTGACATATTTAGGCTTTACACCGGTTGTTTGATGAATTGTTGAGTTTTATGTGGCTGTGACACCAGGCAGTATATTTAACCACTTATAAGAACCAGACAAATGAATGTTTATATATATATATATATATATATATATATATATATATATATATATATATATATATATATATATATATATATATATATATATATATATATTCTCTTTCAAGGTACCTATGACTCTTTTCACTATTGCTGACTTCTTTACAGTGTATGTGCTGCAATGATTGATGTTGTATTTTTTCGAATTCTTAGAGAAAAAATTTTACAAGTGGATTGCCAACAAAGGAACTTTTATGTGGCCTCCTCGTTATCCTCATTTGGCTGTCCTGGATTATATAATACGAGGTACGATAAAAATATCGTTTATTTCTATTCAATGACCATAATTTAGATTCCAACATTATTGGCAATGGGTTTTATTCCGTGAATTGTTGCCTTGACGATGCCAAAATTTTTATAATTCTGTATTATTCGCTTCACACTGTTTAAGCACGGTCCTGTTTACCTGGATATTTGCCAGCAAACATCTTACGTTTTTAATAAAACTTTATACGTTCGCCATAGATAATGAACAAATTTAAATAATCTTATGCATATAATTCAATCGCCCCGGTATCAAATTGCCAATTATTGCGGAAACGACAAATTTTCGGACCAGACAATCTTATACAAAGTAATCCTTATTTGAAGGCTAAATAAGATAATACCACAAAAATAGAGGGATTTACTTTGAAAAAATGACTTGATGGCCTTACTTTTTGTCGCTAAGTCAAGATTGGAACCTGTGATGAGCACTTTGTTAGTGTAACCATTGTAATGTCTGTAAAAGATGTGTTGTGGTGATTTGGGTTCTCCAAGTGTACTTGTCTTATTACTTCCACATCGTCAATACGTGTGGAAGTATAGCATGGGCAGAAAAAAATGCAAAAAAAATTTTTTTCGCTTAAACGTCGTAAAAGTGTTGTTATATCTATATGTTACAACAGTTTTCTATAAAACATGACTGAAAACGAACATTTTTTGTGCCTGCCTGTCTGTCGCTCTGTTGGTCTGTATATCTGTCTATTTGGAACCACGATAATTTTAGAGCGCCTTGAGATATCGTATTCAAATTTGGTATACAGTTAGTACTCAGCAAACGAATGATTCGGATTGTTTTTGGGTAAAATTGCTTAAGAGGGTAGTGGTTGAATGGGGGTTGATTTGGTGAAATTTGAGATTTTTTCGTTAAAATTCAAGTAATATAACGTTGTAGGGTTTGTTTATTATAAAACCTTCAATTTAATCAAACATCTGGTATTCTGTGCTGTAAATTAATATTTCCTGGTTAAGGTGCGTTATTGCTTGTACGCTTAAATAGCATAAGACTGTCCAGTAGTAGTACCTCTACATTTTCTACATAAATTTTCCTTTGCAATTACTATTGGTATCTTCTAACAAGAAAGTGTAACATTTTCTGGTTCTTTTGCAATGAATTATTAATTCTTGGCTCAGGCGCTAATGTGTAATAGTAAAAAGCTACCCAGTCGTTGCAGGTATCCTTCATATCTGTTAACAAAATAGTGTAATGTCTTCTGGTTCTTTCATAATTAATTAGTAACCCTAGGCTTAGATGTGCTAGTTCATCCTAGCTGAAACAACGTAAAAGTGTCCAGTTGTATTTTTTTTATGTACATACATACTCCTTTGCAGGTCTTCCCCATATTTGTTGAGAATAAAGTGTATGATCTTCTGCCTTATGGAAGTGAATTTTCATTAAAATGCTTTTAATGGCCAATTTGTCTCTCTAATGCAAGCAGTCATCAATCAGGTTAACGGTGTACTATATTTTATCAAAATAACTTATTGCTTGAAAATGTACAAAAATTTCTCAAAAAAAAAGAAAACTTAAAATTTTTCCAAAAAAACTGTTTTCCTATCCAACAAATCTCAAGTTAAAAGCAAATTGAGTTATCGACATTAGAATCATTTAATGAAAATCCACTACCAAAATGCACTTACTGCGTCTCGATTTTTTTCTTACAATCATAGTTCAATAAGAAATGCAAAAATGCAATAATATAAGGGTGGTCCAAACAAAAAATTTTAGGTATCACCAACGACTTATGGGCCACCCCGTGATTGTCAAATTAATTTTATAAGATACAGCTCAGGATACCCTAAAATTAACGTATACAATTTTTTCTCTCTTGTATAGTAACAAGTCTATTGAGCTCTACAATGCCTCACCCTGAAGAGGAATCTTTTTTGAATTCAAAAGTCGCGTTCTCCTCATTAGGGAACTTTTTCTAGGAAAATTAGCTAAACATTATGGACCGTTAAGCCATAAACTTAACTACAACTACAGCCAAAGCATCAGAGAAATGAAATTTCTGGAAATATTTTTGTAAAATAAATGACAATGACGGTTGACGCTGAAATTTAAGGGATTGCATAGTTTTTTACGACAATTTCTATACATAATCCGTATTTGTTTCAGGTTCTTAGCCTAAATATTGCCAATTTTGACGTTTCAAATCGCGCCTTTGGCGTTTTGAGGAAAATCCCATTTTTTTCTTTAAATGCCCATAACTCTTTTGTTTTTAAACTTACAGACCGAGATTTTGGTACATGGTTCCTCTTTTTAATAAAAACACGCTTGTTAATTTTGGTTGCTCTTTATTTGTTATTTACGGAGATAAAAAAAAATCCGAAAGAAAACACAAAATTTTCCGGGAAAACCAGAGCTGATTTTCCTGGCTATCGAATTTATCCAAGCCACTCGCAAAAGGAAGGTGCTCAGGAAATTTGACAAAAGTGGGCCTATTATTATTTGTGTTATCGGTGTGATACATGTATATATATATATATATATATATATATATATATATATATATATATATATATATATATATATATATATATATATATATATATATATCAAAAAATTGTGGGAACGCCGTCAGTTGTAGAATAAAACTCTTTATTATACGCCGAGTTTTCGGAAAAATGTATTCCTTTATCAAGGCTACAACATGGAAAGAAAAAAGTTTACAATTTACTTGGAAAAAATATAAAAGTTTAAAATACTTACATACAACATGAGTTCTACTAAACTTTTTATCTAATAACAAACATAAAAAGAGAACCTTTTGATGAATTTGACATGGTTTTTTTTAAGTTTAGAGAGAACGCCGCCAGTTGTAGAATAAAACTCTTTATTATACGCCGAGTTTTCGGAAAAATGTATTCCTTTATCAAGGCTACAACATGGAAAGAAAAAAGTTTACAATTTACTTGGAAAAAATATAAAAGTTTAAAATACTTACATACAACATGAGTTCTACTAAACTTTTTATCTAATAACAAACAAAAAGAAAATCTTTTGATGAATTTGACATGGTTTTTTTTAAGTTTAGAGAGCGGTGGTCATTAGCTGTTGATAACAACAGAAAAAGTATTGTTCTGAAGTAAAGTTAGAGAGCGGAGGTCATTAGCTGTTTATAAGAACAAGAAAAAGTATTGTTCGGAAGTAAAGTTTAGAGAGCGGGGTCCTTGGCAGTTTGTAAGAACAGCGAAAGTACCTAAAAGAAGCAAACGCCATCACTCAAGATATGGTTACGTAGAATCCAGATGCAGATCTAAATACAAATATAAATACATATCTAGTGAAGTACACCTATGGTAAATGAGAACAAGAATAACACACAAGAGTAGTCTGGATATACATAGCTATCAAGGTAAAGTGAAATTGACATTTTAAATTTGAATCGTGATATTGTTTGGTTTGTTTGATTTTCCTAAGACAAGATAGTAGTTTTTGAAGTTAAACAAGAAAATTAAATTTAAATTAAATTTAGGTTGTTCATAAAAAAGACTAATTAGTCGAATAAGTATAGACGGATCCAATAGGTAATATAAGGTAATTTTTTTAATATTCTGTGGGGAGAAGTTTTATGTAACTTAATAAATAAATTATGTAAATAATAGAAAAAAATGACATATCAATGACTTAGTTGAATACTTAAGGTGGAAAAATTAAAAGAATATCACTACTTATTAAAAGGGCATATATTTAATTGGGAAATATTATTGTTGAACATTGTTATTAAATCGTTTAATAAATCGTTGTAGGGGTTTGAACCGATGCTCTGAGATAGGAGAAACAGCTAGGGCAAAAAGAAACACAACAATAGATAGATATATTACACAGACACATAAAACATTACAATATATATATATATATATATATATATATATATATATATATATATATATATATATATATATATATATATATATATATATATATATATATTAATATAAAATATATATAAAAATTAAAACTGACCCTGGATATGGGTTCTAGGAGGCCTAGTTCGCACTCATTCAAATATTTTTTTTCAAAATTCATAAGTCAGGATCTCGTCATTAGTGGATTTTTTGAAGATAAAACATAAAACTGTCCTGTTGCATTATCTTTAGTTTTTCTATATACATTCTTCTTTGTAAGTCTTCGATATATTTGTCAATTTAAAGATATAAGACCCTTTATTTCTTTGACAAATAACTACTAACTCTTAGTTCAGGTGCGCTAGTTGCTATCAACTGAAATAACATCAAAAAGTCTAGTTGTATTTCTCTAAATCTTCTTGCATTATTTTGATTTGAACATATTCGCCATATTTGTTAAGACGAAATCTTTTATAAATAGATATTAAATCTCAGTTCAGGTGCGTAAACTAAAATAACACAAAATTGTCTGGTTGTATTTCTCTAAATTTAATCAAATATAATAATAATTAAAATTAACGTCGCATGCAACTTTCATAATTTTATCAATTTGAACATGTAACATCTTTTGTTTTTTGATTAATAAATGTTAACTCACAGCTCAGGTGGGTAGCTCTGCGTTAATTTAAATATATCTCAAGTAACCAGCTCAATCTACAGACATTTGCAATGCTCTTGCAATTATGAAAATGTGAGATATCCGATCTACTTGGCAAAAAATGTGGACCTATTGCGCAGTTGCGCTACTCGTGGAAATTACAATAACTTAAAACTGTCCAGTTTTATTTTCTTTAAATTTTCCAAATAATTCGCCTTTGCAAACATCTGCCACATTTGCTTATATAAACATGTAATATACTCTTTTCTCTCTACAATTACGTAGGGAATATAACATTATACGAAGTAATTAAATTTATGTTTTAACTGGAAATGTCTTATTTAAAACACAATTTTAAGTATTCTTAGTCCTTAGATGCGAAGGAAACTTGCTGGCTGTAGCTTGTGACCAACACCTTATAACAAAATTATAATGAGCAATAATACATAGGTAGCATAAAAAAGTATTCTGTGGTAAACGCAAGAGTTGCAGAAAGGATATCTACTGCCCAGAAGAGCATGGCGTAAGAATCTGCAGGTAAGTTGATGACGACAAGTTTTTGAGATCTTGAGGGATTTTTTTATCGAGTCTATGTAAAAGGGGTTCACAATATTAACAAAAAAATAACTAAAAATTTTAAAGTGGCTATTTACTAAAAGACGCTCCTAATTTTACATAAAACTTTCCTGGCGGAGCTCCATCGGACTACTACCTCCTTCCTAAGCTAGTTAAATACTTGCAGAAATAACGACTTTTTATCATACAAATAGCTAAAACAGGTTATTTCTCATTTTTTGAGGAGTTACTGAAAGGTATATGTCTAAAAGATGTCGCGTTATTGAAGAAGCGTATGACGAGGTGAGTAACTTGTTCTTCTTCTTCTCGTTCCCTTTCTATCGGAGATTGGAAATCATCATAGCCAATATTACCTTATTTGTTACGCGTCTAAAACGTTCAATTGAGCATCCGTACCATTCGCGTAGATTGTGCAACCACGACGTTTTTCTTCTACCTACGCTCCTTTTACCACTGACTTTTCCCTGCATGATATTTCTAAGTAACGCATACTTCGCTCCTCTCATGACGTGACCCAAGTACTCCAGTTTTCCCTTTTTGATAGTTTTTAGTCGTTCTTGTTGTTTGTTTGGTCTTTGCAGTACGCCTGCACACGAACCGCCTACGAGATTTTGAGAATTCTCCGGTAGCACCACATTTAAAAGCTTCTGTGTTCTTGATGTTTCTGCTCTTCAATGGTCAAGGTTCCACTCCGTAAAGGAGAGTGGAGGAAACGTTGCGTCTCAGCATATGGATGCGCAGACTAATGCTGATGTCCCGGTTGCAGAATATCTTTCTCATGTTGTTGAGTACTGTTCTCGCAATTCCAATGCCGCCTTTGATCTCCTTCGTTTGATCAAGATTGTCTATGATACAGGCACCCACCTATTTATAAGACTATAGTTTTTCAATTCGTGGATCGTCGATAACAGGATTATCTATAATGTTCTGGTTATTTGTTATTACAATTTTGGTTTTCGTGAGATTCATTTTTAAGCAGCAATTATTGCATTCAATGTTAAGTCTGTGTACTAGATAGTGTAGTTCTTCGATTGTAACTGCTAGTACGACGGTGTCATCTACATATATAATATTATTGAGCGTTTCTCCATTTATCACCAGGCCTTCGGAAATGTCTGATAGTGATTTTTGACAAATGGTTTCGTTATACAGATTGAACAGAAAAGGCGAGAGCGCACAACCCTGACGCACGACTCGGCGTATTTTAATTTTTGATGTTAGTCTGTTTTCAACTTGCACTTTTGCTAGTTGACTCCAGTACAAATTACAAATTATTCATATATCCCTACTATATATATCCTTACTCAGTAGACTTTGTCTTAAGCGGTCATGCTGTACCCTGTCGAATGCCTTTTCAAAATCAACAAAACAAGCGTACACTTCCTGATTCATATCGATACATCTCTGGGACAAGACGTTCATTCCAAACAAAGTTTTTCGAGTACCCATTGCTTTTCTAAATCCCATTTGAGTATCACTAATGTCCTCATCTAATTTATTGAAAACTCTGCTGCATATTATCTTTAAAAAAGATTTAGCGTGTCATTCATCAGGGCTAGAGTACGATCTTCGCTGCATTTTTTTACGTTGCCTTCCTTTGGAATTAGAACGAACGTGGAATGGAGCGAATCTGGTAATATTCCAATTTTATATATGTTGTTAAATATCTCTAGCATGATTGGATAGAATATCTATTAATCTATTTGAACAGCTCCACAAGAATCTCGTCGTGTCCACTAGCCTTCCCATCTTTGGCCGGTTTGGGTGTATATTCAATGTATTCTATCATTATTTGAGGACCTGCGTCTTTTTTTGTATTCATTTTGGTTATCTCCTCTGTTCTTCTCGATCTATCTAGTTTTTGTATCACATCTGTTGTTAGTTTGCCATTGATCTCTCTTAGTTGTCCCAATTGTCCAGATTTTCTCATTCCTGCCATTCTTTAATCTTTTTTTTTTTTGTAAGTTTAAAGTGTCAGATTTTTTGTCTAGTTCTTTAACTTCCTGACATTTCTCACTCAACCAGTTCTCTTTGGATTCCTTAAATTTGCTCTTTATCAATATATTTGTGAGTCACTCTTAGAGGTTAATAAGTCGAAAATTTTAATTTTGTCTTCTCTAAATCTTTTTTTCCCTTGTTAGGTAGATTTAGTTTGAATCTTCTATCGTAATTCTCATAAATGATTAAGACAATGGCTCATATAGGTCCTCAGGAATAAAACATTAGCTGGCTTGTGAAATGCAGACTATTCTAAGTATTTTGTAATATGTGGAACATCTTTAAAGTCCAGCTATTAAGAGCGGGCACTCGATTTACAAAGCGTTTAAGGATAGGATAACCTGTGTTGTTAGTATCAAGTAATCATTGTATAGCTATTATACGAACCTTAGAAGGTACCCCTAATTTTTTCTTTACTCTGTTCTGTTTTTAAGTAGCGCGTACCGTTTCACAAGAATAAACATATTTTAACTATGGACCTTGCATTGAAGATTTTTATAAACTGCAGTATGTGTTGAATTTTAATACTGCCATAACCTGTTGTGGGATAGAAACGTCAGATTGATATTTCTTAACATTTCAAGCAATATATAGGTAAAAATCGCCATCTTAAATCTAGCAACAATAGTATGGAGCTTATTGGCGGGCAAGTAAGCCACGTTAAACCTTTTTTCCAATCCGGGCATTTAGTAACGACGCCTCGCCTCTCGTCTAATTTTTTACTAAACCTCTTTGACCTCAAAATAAAAGTCATGACCGTCCTCCATGTAACGAAACTAACATGATTCTTCGGTAATGTCCTAGAAATTTCTGTTTTAAGACTCACAAAAGCATCGAACTCACACAGGTAGCGGTAAGACGTTTCTTCAGGTGTACCGCATTCCTGGAAAACGGAGTTTCACTTGACACCTATAGATTTAAGGTGTCTTCTAAGACTACAGTGGGCTGTTAGGACCTCATTGATACGACGAAGTTCAGTACGAATACTAACAAGAAGCCAAAGAGTTTTGTTTCTGTACGGCCTCTCTACAAAGTTCTTCGTTTGTCTACAGTCTATAATTGATCTCCGGTGCTTCTTCACGGTCTCCTATAGCAGGCTCCGTGCCGCAGAAATGCCTCCGGGAACCATTTTTTGAGAGCTCATTTGCCACTTCATTCCCCGCCACGCCACAGTGTCTCGGAACCCACATAAGCTGTACCTTCTTTCTCTTGGCCGGCTCTCTAAGAGCACAAACCACCATTGATCTGATTACAGTCGCGCAGACCGCCCGAAGAGCCCCCCTACTGCCCGAACAAATGTATAGAGATTCCTCGAGGCTTGTCCACACGTTCTGCCGAATAGGTACAGACAGGATAGCGTATACCCCCGTTTCAAAATGTATGGTACAGGCACCCAGAGCGCAACTCTCGTGCGCCCTTAGACTTTCAATACGTATTCCCGCCAAAGAAGGGTGTTGCTCCTGTAGCAGTGATCCATCAGTAAAACAAGTCAGGATAGCAGGTTGCAAATCAACCTCGTTACATCTCCATTGAGTCCTGTTAAGGATAATCAGGGTATATGCCCTAGTCGGCCTAATATAATCCTCTGCATTTAATATCTTAATGGCAAGGGGGCAATTTCCTGTTTTACCCCTTTGGCAACTTTTGAATGTCTTGTAATTTCTTTCTCACCGCACAAATTTCCAGAGTATCGCATTCTGAGATACAACACCCTCCTTATACAGATGGAAAGCGGAGGCAGCTCCATTAAGGCCTCTTGTGCGGCTCATGATGTGGCTCTTATAGCGCCGATGATACCCAGAGTTACCAGCGTCTGAACTGTAGCCGGCTTGCCGGTAGAAGTTTGATTTACCTCGATTCACCAGACCACCGCCTAATAGGATCCTAGGTCTGAGGAACGCAATATAAATACAATGAAGGATCCGAGTACTAAATGCCAAGGTCCCTCCTACCGCACGGCGTAACTTCCAGAAGTCGCTACTAATTCTATTTGCAAACTCAAAGATTTGACATACTGTACTAAGGCCTAAGGTTTTTCACACATCACAGGCGCCTTGGACTTCTCCACTGTGTCGTTTTTGGTGGAAAAGACCAGCTCCGTTGTTACTGGGTTTACTGAGAGTCCCAGATCATCACACCGTTTTTAATTATATTGTAGGCTTTTTGCATGCATACACAGACAACGCTATGGATATCATCAGCATAAGCCTGCGTAAGGAAACCATTTTCGGAGTCTGTTCCATTAAATCGTTCCAAAAATCATATATAGGGCGAGAGCAGCTCTCGCGGGGACAGCTCCCGGTCACTCCAACGTCCATCTCACAGCCACTCAAATCAGGGCACCTCTCTTGTCTTCTAGCATGCTCGCCGACCATAGTTGATTTATTGTCCTGTGCGGCAGCATATACAATATCCGTCCTTGCTTTGTCAAAGGCCTCATAGTGTAAAGACCCTTCCACGTCACAACGTAAAGCACCGTTTCTGACGATTTACCCCGCTGATACGCGTGTTGTGTTTTTAAGGGGTGATCCCTGACGGGCACTTCCAGCTAAAGCTTATCCATTATCATTTCTAGTGATTTTAGCGAAGAAAATGTGACGCTAATAAATTTGTACGTTGTGGACACAGTTTAGTCTTCCCTCCCTGCTTTATAAATAAAGACACTATTGATGCAGCGCTAATGTTTTCGGGACATAGCTCCACGCCAAGCTAGCCCAGAATATCTTCCTTATATTGAGAAGCAAGCGTTATATTGAAGCAATAGAATTTAAAATAATAAGTAGCAATGGAGCATAAATAGGCATATCAAAGTCACAATCTAGAAGAATGCAGTGGAAACAAAGCGAAAATACATTTTAAGGTTAAACAAAATCTGCATGTTTTAAATTGAAATATTATCGTATCAGAATGGAATTAATATATCGCTCATGCCATCAATTTGTTATTGTCTACTTATTAGATTCAAATTAGTTTAGGTATTTTTAATCCTGAAAGACAATTAGCATTACAGTTCGACTTTATGATGTCAAAATATTAGCTGTATCGATCCATAGAGTATTCAATGGAATTAATTAATAAATAATTAATATACTATAATGATTTCTATGATAAGTACAGGACGTTTGGCACGTTAAAAGTTTAAATAGGGGTTTGCGACTGTTGGTGAGTCTTTCAAAAGCCTCACATAATAGCTTCAAACTATAAGAAAACTCCTGAATTTATGTGCATTTGCTGAAACATTTCAACCTTTCACAGCTTCATTTCTATTGCAATCAGTCTGTTAACCTTCGTTTGCAAAAACGTAACCTAGATGTTATATGGTAGACATTACACATTTGGAGATTCAGTAGCAAACAAACCTTCCTAAGTTTTGTGAAAACCTGCTGAAGTCTAGTGAGTTGTAAAATATTTACTATATACTATAACACTATTGAAGTGAATATTAGTTTACTAAGCGAAATATTAAATGAATGTCAAATTTCTAAATTGTCGAAAATTTGTATTAGATGAATAAGTCGCTTTCGTGTCTATTTTCACCTGCCACTCGCACTCTGCAAATATAACGTAAAAAACACGTAGAATCACTTACAGCAACAAGAAAATCAAAACTTGTAGGATGTGGATGGGAATCTCTATATGCGATAGTGTTTCGCTGGCGATAATATATACAAATATAGTTTAACCGCTTTTATTTTTAACCAGAACAGTTAACAGACCCCAAGAACCTGTATATGGCTCCATGATTCTACTATTATGTAGGTTTTCAAACAGCCTAGAAACTTCATTTTTTCGAAAAACGGGGATCTTTGGAGAGAACTGCATGACTGATTCGGTATTACCTACATACATTTTTTTCTTTATTGAAAAAGTTTTGCTGGAACCTCCAAAGTGCACGATGTAATATCGTGTATTTTTTAAAGATGAGAAAAGAGATCCTTTTCTTGCAAAAATATTTGAAGTAATGTGATCTAATACATGATCTAATACGTCCGAACGGTGCTCTTTTAAAACAGATTGATGACCAAAAGTAAATATGTTTAGATTTTTAATCTTATGCACATTTTCCAAAGGTTGACTCTAAGAAAGTAATCTGTAAGATTAACGTGTTTTTGGACCATGTGTTCTACCTATGGCAATTGAATTTGTTTTACATCAAGTATTATCAGATATTGCGTTGAAACCAGTTTAATCAATTCATTGTTCAAAATGTGTAAAAGGAAAGTGTTAATTATACGAGTACACTCTAAGTTTTCGCAAATTAGCCTTAATAATAAAAACGTCTTCCTTATTTACTAAAAGAGTGTTGTATCACTTAAAAACACCAGGGAGATTAATGTTTAACGTGACGCTATAAGCAACTAAAAGTTCCGAATTTTCTATTGATTTAACAATTTTGAGCTTTATATATTAACAAAGGTATCTTTTTATAATCCTTGTTCCCTTTCTCCAAACCAAAGAAAAGGGAGTGTCATTCATTTCTTTTTTCTGGTGAACCTTTTTCTTGGTCTGGTGTTAAACAATATTTCTAGAAATGCGTTCCTTTTTTCCGTAGCTACCTTAGGCTTAAGAAATTTGCAACCAGTTAACAATCTGCAGTAATATTGTTGAAATAAAAATGTTTGCAAATGAAGAATTATCACATTCTGTATCTTCTTTCTAAACTTTTATTGCCAGCTAAGAATAGAAAAATTCCTGTTAGGTAAACACTCAAACCTTCCTGCGGATTTAGTGATCACTTATCACCGTCATGCTCTCTTTAATTGTCATTCTATCATTATCCATCTGTTATGTGTATTCAACCATCTTAGCACACTGCTTTCATCTTCACCCTAATAAGATTGTTAGATTTACGCTTGTTGTCCCTCTGCAGACATGCCAAAAGACCTGTAAGATTAACTGGCAAACAAGCTTACAGGAAACGTATTGGCTCTATATAGCGGCTATCAGACCAACGATGGCCTATGAAAATATACTTTGGTAGCCTAAGGTGCTTCGTGGTATCCCGAGGGCCTAACTGACTCAGATACAGAGGCAAGTGTCTGATGATAACGAGTGCGTTGAGAACCACTGTATGAGCTGCTCTGGAAATGCTTCGAAACATCCAACCTCTTTAGATATGGCTGAAGAGAAAGGCAAGGTGGACAACGTACAGACTTAAACAAACGGCTGACAGCATGCCAAAGGGAATCAAGACAGGTGACCTAGACTCCTTGATGACGTTTAAAGTTACGAGGTCATGGGAATTATTCCAGATCTCATGCCTACAAAGATCTGTCATTCAAGACTGTTCTTTTAGACAGGGAGGGCTGCGATTGAAATAAAACCTATCCATTGAGAGCAGATTTCTGCTCGTATACGGTCGACTCCAAAACTGAGACAGGTGCAGGGTCTGGCGCATATAGGAGCAGCATCGTAGCAAGACTATTATTTAGCCTCGGTAAGTATCGAACCATATACCAGTCAGAAGCACATGTCATCGAGATGTGTGCAACGGAGATTAAACAAAACCGTTGCACACACAAATCGATAAAAATAATTTTTGATGGCCGAGCTGCTATAAAAGCACCTGGATCGTATCTTTCCATTTTAGAAACGGTGTGGAGCTGCTCTCAACAAACTGACCAGCAACAATTAGGTGTCGCTGTTCTGGATACCGGGGCACTCAAACCTTGATGGCAATGTAGCGGCTAACGCTCTTACCACGAGGTGCTGGGGTGAACTACATTGGACCAGAACCTGCGTTGGGGATATTCCTATACACAGTTAAACTCACCTCAAATACCTGGACGGATGGAAAGACAATCCAACAATGGCAAAATCTACCAGGATTAGCACACGCTTAGGCCATCATAATGATCTCTGAGGGTCAAAGGCTAAAAAATTTCTAGAGTTAAACAGGCTACAGCTTAGAACTCTGGTCGGTCTGTATACACGACACCGTTGATTGCGTTATCACCTGCACATAGATGGATTTGGACAAGAAACTGAGTGCACACTGTGTATGAAGAGTGACGAAACAGCAGAGCGTGTGATATGTCTAGTTGCGGACAGTACCAGACAACTGCTCTTTGACTATACAAGGTCAGGATCAACTTTAGCCCCAAGAATTGTCAACTTTTGTAAAAAGCTGGACTTAATGGGGTTTTGAGACAATTAGACGGTGAACCACAATAAACCTTAAGCTCGCAGTGGAGCGACTGAAATGGCCCACTCACAGCATAACCTAAGCTTACCTAGCTTGATACTTGCACAAGCCAATTCATAACTTACTTTGGTTCTTCTTTATCTACCTTCCACCTAAATAGTTCATTCCAATATTTTCTAAGTTTCATCTTTTTCAGCCGGCCACAGTGACCATACTCGTAGCATCTTCCTACCTCGGTTCACTCTTTTTACGTTTCATTATCCATCTTTTTTTGTATCGCAGACGGTCTTCTTAAATATCTTTAATATTTTGGTATTGATAGAGTGAGTTAGAAAATGTTGTGTTGAATCAAATGAGATGGTTGATTTATTGAAGAAACGATAGATTGGTTTGATATTATTAGATGGAGATATGATACATTTTTTTGTAAATTGTATCTGGATTTGTCAAGATTATCTAGTGGTCGAATTTCATCAAATTTCCAGATAATTCATTAGGGTTAATTCAGCTTGGTTAGAATTTACAAGCACAAGTAACTTATTTGTATCTACAATTGTAAAATTTCTTACTGCTAAATACTAATAAATATCAATTCCTCTACTTTATCTAATTAAATGAGTCACGAGTCTGCATTTATTTATTTAATCCGCCTACACACCATAACTTTTGCATTTTCATATATATTTACTTAGTCCGTAATGTTTGAGTTTCTCTAACATTTGCTGCATTCTCAATCAAATTTATTGCGTAGTACTAGATCGCCTGCATTCAGTACAATTTCAACCTTAAGGGAACTCATTTTGCCGCTTCCGTCTACAAGCACGTCTCTCTTATACATGTATGAATGAATACATAAAATAAGCCTAGCATCCTTACATATCCTTGTTTAACACATATTTAATTGTAAAGTAGACGCTAAGCTTCCAAGTTCTCACAAACCGGCTTATTAGCCTAATCGGTTGGCATGTTTAAAATAATTTACAGGGATATATAGACTACAATCAGATATTTATTTAATTAACTTGTACTTGTAATTAACAGTAATTTAAATGCAAAATAATTTTAAAGTATCGGCCTCCACAATATCAAGTTTCAAATTCACATATTCAGTAATTGTATAGAAAAGTATAATTTTGAAGACAACTAAACGTATCTGTTAACTTTTCATTTGGCTTTAACTGTCACTGTAAACAAATATTCTTTTAAATGAACTCATTTTTTTCACTTTTATGTCAAATAAGCTGTTTTGGCATTTTTGGAAAGTTGTTTATTTCATTACGATTCATGAATCTTTCATGTTGCTTTTTTTCGTTAACGTCCAACAGCAGGCAGTTATAATGTTTCCAATGTGCAGCACAAAATGTTTGTATTAAAAAAATGTGGTTAGAATCTTCTTAAGGAGGAACATTTTAGAATTTATTTTCAGTGTCAGAAACCGCAGGATATTATTGCAAGTCAAGCATTTTGTAATTATGGGGAATAAATCGCATAAATCACTCACAGCTTAGGTCACGTTTCAGCAAGCAAAGAAGAACAAGCATGAATAAATACCAGACCATCTGAAACAATACTTGCTCCACTAATTATTGATAATGGGTCGATTGAAGAAGTGACTTGCACTATTTTATTTCCTTGGAGTTATGTAAGAAGTTAATTTAAGCTTATGAGACTAGAGTCAGATGGGTACCAAGTCAGATTAGCACAATCACTACTCAAATTAAAAAAGAGGAACAAAGAAGAATGACAGGTTACATGATTCGAATTGGTTTTTCTTTGCCTTTTCTCTCTCAATGAACACAATGTTCATTGAAGAAAAGACAGAAACATAACTTTTTAATATTCTCTATAGAAGGTAGGCAACTGCCAATACGGCACAACGATTCACTTCACCGAGAACTTGAAACAGTAGGTACAAGATTTCACAAAGCTTTTAAATAATAGAATAATGTTTTATCTGACTAAAAATTATGATTAAATTAAACGCTAAATTTTCGCTAAAATTTATAAACGACTTAGATTTTTATGATGTGAAAAAAAATCTGAAACATAATATTATTATACATGGTAGGCCTTATAAACGGGATTCTTATATTACGCCCTTATTTTAATGGTTACTATGAAAAACAGAAAACATGCCGACCAACTGTTATTATTACTTTTCCTTATTTACCGAGACTGAAGTCTTATTTGGTAAGTTTAAATTAAATTTATTAACACAGAGACATTAAAAGTATTAGAAAATGTCTGGAGAGAGAAAAATTTGTTATGATATGCTTCTGCTGATTGTTGGTTTTGGCAATTGGTAGAGGTCTCTGCAAGAAGCTCTTGATGTATTTCATGAAACATTCCGTAGTAAGATAGGTCCAGTTTCAAACCCTACGGTATCAAGAACCTTGTGCAGATTAAATAAAGCAGGAAATGTAAGAAACGTTCCAAGGTGAGTGATTAATTTATTAATGCACAACCAAGGACTTCGCCTCCAAAACTGATCCTAAAGCACAATATTAGCGAACGATCTGTGAGTAGGATAATAAAATACAACAAATTGTATCCTAATAAAGCAAAACTGCACCGGGAGTTGAACGAAGAGGATCCTGATAAGCGTATACAGTTTTTCCAAATAATGTTGGATGCCAATGAAGGCAATGCTTCATCAACAACATTGTATTTTCTGATAGAACAACATGATTTTCTAAATAAACATAATTGTCGGTAATGGTCAGACAGCAATCCTTGCCGGATGGAAGTGGCCCATACCCAATATCCATAGCAAATAAACGCCTGGGCGGGTATAGTTGGAAGAACAATTAGTGAGCCTTTCTGTTTGAGAGAAGCTTTGAGTGTTATTTAAAACTTCTTCGTCACCAAATTCTCTACAGAACTCATAAGTTTATTTCCTAACCCCGCAAATGATCAGCACTTTTCAGACAACATTTGGTGTCAGCAGGATGGTGTTCCAACTAACTAAGCTGCTGAGGTCAGACAATATCCAAATCAAGTTTTTCCACAAAGATTAGTGGAGAGCAGATGATACGTAGAATGGCCGTCGGCAGATTTAACCCTATTGGACTATTTCCTTAGGGGTCATTTAAAATTGGTGATTTATAAGGACCTTCCTTAATCTTTAAAAGAGCTGGAGCTCGAATCTGGACTGCCGTTCATGAAATAACACCAGGAAATGTTTCAAACGTTTTAAGGTCATTTGTCAATAGATTGGATATTGTTAGGCCGCTTAAGGTTTTCAATTTGATCACTTGTTGTAAATAATTTGCATTTATGTTCATATTTATTTACATTTTTTGTTGTTGTCGATGTGTTTAATTGTCTTGTTTACTTTTACCTATTTTATAGTGTATAAGTGCGTTGTATTCAGTTATATATTCCTGTTAGCCCAGTTATACAGATCCTGCATTACATATTACACTTCTTGTTTTCATTAATTTACATAATTTTCTCGACAAGGTACACTTTGAGATATAACAAATTCTGCCACAAATGATTTCAGTGAATAATTGCAAGCTTCTTTAAAAAGGATATTTCTTTTTTCAAAACCAACAATTATAAATAGCAAAAATCTCTCACGTTTATTGGCACCCTATGATTCGGTGGTTACCATTTTCAAACACAACAGTTCGTCAGATACCCATAAAATTCTACCTTGCTGAATTGGCAATAAAATTATCTCTCTATCAAAAAATAATATACAGGGTGTTGAATTTAAAAAAATCATTGTCATCATAACCTAAAAAATATGACAAATGACAAAAATCTCCAAACGTCATAAAATATTTTTCGAAATATATGGAAACTTTCTTTCGGGTCAATTTTTAATCCAGTTAAAACTAAGGGGAAAAATATGGTGATCCCACCATTTTTCCAAACCATGAATAACAGTATTTTATTCGCAAACACTGGATCTGCATTCTATTTGTTTCTGAACAAACGAAAAAATGATACTCTAGCTGGTAAGTCAGCTGGTAATAATTTATGCACGAGTGTAAAGTAAGATGAATAAAGATATTCGTCATGAAATATCCTAGAAACAGATAATCTGCTTACTTTATAGGCTGCACATAAACATTAAACAAATTTCCAGATTATCTGATATACGATCTAAAATCTATTTTTTCTTGATCAAGACCGATATTTAAAAAAATGATCGCAGAGAAAGTCAAAAAAAAGTCTGGTTGCAGCAAGTGCCTGATGGTATCGAATTTTCATTAAAATATTTCGAATCACGAAAAATAACCAAATAATAATATGAAATATAAGTATTTGTTGATTAGTTTGGCTGACGAACTCACACAAGCAAATAACAAAGCTAAATTATTGAGAGGTACCATTCTTTTGTTAACAGCTGAAAGAAGTTTGTTAACAATCCATCAAATTATTATTTCTGTAACAAATATAAATTTTGTTCAAAAAATTTTTGCATCTTCGAAACAAAGAACGTTACTTAAGTAAAATTCTGAGCTCAAGCTTCTTTTATAGCGGCCAGTATATAGCAATTTTTTTTGTTTTCAGCTTTATAGAAAAATGCATTATATTTATTCTTTTTCTTCCTTTATGAGGCCAAAAGAAAGTACAACATTAAAAGTTTTTTATAATAAAAAAATGCATTTAACTTCAGGGATTAAAAAAATATTCTAAGAACATTCAGTACATCTATGGCCTTGAAAATTCGCTAAGACAATTTTCACACGATAAGTCATAAAAAAGATTTGTTTATAACAAAAAAAGTCAGAACTTCCTTTACGAAAATTTGCATAAAACTATGTTTACTCAAATTCACTAAAAATAAACAAAACACGCTTAAAAAAATTTTCTACGAAAATTCACTAAAAACAGTTTTTACAAAACTCAAATCAGGACGAGATTACAACCCGACACGTTGCTTAACTCGAACTAAGGAACTTTGACACGTATTTTTACTGCGCCGCCAAGGTAGTTATTCACATTAGCATTTCGCAGATTATCAAGTCTGTCAAATTGAAGTTTCATCTGATAATTTGTTAATTAAATGTATATGAAACAGTTTATTTAATCGCGCTACCACTAAGCACTTTATTTACTGAATAGAGGATTTTTTTTCAGTTTTACATTTTAAATAAAAAATATAACACGTTTAAATTACATCTTAAATTTAAGCCGCAGCCAGAACAGAAAGAGTCTATTTAAATTTTTTGCAATTTTTTTGCCCAAATGAAGAACAATAGGTGCATTTAAAACGTTGTTTCAATACAATAGGTTACACATAACTCGCATTTGTTCAAAATATGTGTTCAAGAATCAACCATTTTAATGTTTCATATCGTCACTTTGGCATTTTTAGAATAAAAACATTAACATTTTTTAGTTTTTAGAAACTTTTTGCCCCAAAAAATAATATTCACTTGTAATGTTTAACAAATTTCGTTCACCACACATAATATTTTGGTGTTGTGCTTTAACGAATTCTTTGAACTACAAACTACAGTACAATCAATCAGTTCTTTTAAAAACTGAATAAACTTTTTCTCTCACCTTTGAAATCTGAATTTACGCATGTACCATAGGCGATGAAGCAGCAACTTGCGTTACCAATTTGAATATAGTAGCTATGTGATTTTAGTAAACACAAGAATTATTTCTTTAAAGGAACCCAGGAGATATATAAAATAAACTGTAAAATAATGAGATTGCCTGCTACAAAAATGATAAAATGACCGCCCCCGGCGTTATTGCGCTAAGTCTTCCCGTTAGGTTCCTTCTAACGCTTATGCAAAATCTGCAATTCTCCCGTCCTATTCCAAATGAGTGTTCTATTCTGCCTCATAGATCTCCACGAGTATTAACGGGTTTTATACACAATTTCCTTAAGGTGTCCCCAGAGGGAAACATCTAATGGACTGATGTCAGATGACTGCCTCGGCAAATTAACTGGCCCACCACGACCAATTCACCGTTCACTATAGTATTAATTTAGCGAAAATCAGCAGCAAAATTCAGAGGAACTCCGTCGTGTAAAAACTACATATAACTGCTCCTCATATCTAAAGGCAGCATATCCGGTAAACCGTTTCTTACGAAAGTTAAATATGATTCATGATCAAGTCTACTAGGTAATATAACGGATCCAATAACTTCATTATCAATAACACGAGCCCGACCGTTTATCGGAAACTGATATTCCGAATTTTGCTCAGGAATTGAGGATTTTCATCTGCCTATATATGTAAATTACAAAAATTCATAATTGCCTTTGCGAGTAAAGGATGCCTCATCCGTAAACAGTACGTTTTGAAAAATTTCGTCCGTTTTTTAGTTTTCTCAAAACCACCGACAGAATTCTAAGTTCAAAATTTCGGGGTAACAATTCCCGCACTATAGCAAAATGATGGGGTCCAAGTTGTTGTTGTTGAAATGCTCTTAAAACCGAGGAGGCTGAATTATTGAAGTGTGAGCTATAGTTTGGGTACTTATTTCGGTATCATTTGTTACAGTATTCAAAATTTGTTCTTCAACACGTACTAAACGACGATATCTTTGGAGCCCAGGGTCAGCTTTTAACAGCTTCTAGGAACCGGTTTCTTTTAAACGTCTGTTTAAATTTTGAGAAATAACCTTTATGCGGAGTTATTTTATGGAGAAATATCGCGTGGTATAATCTAACAACCTTTCTTTATATTTGCGTACAATCCACATAAACCGATATTAAATCCGTCAATTCACTAAAAGAATAATTCACATAAGTATGTCATTTTAATATTAAAAGTTATTTCAAATCGCAAAATCATATAATGGACAAATGCATTTCACAATACAAGATTCCCTTGGTGTAGAAACGTTAGCAATACCAAAGAAAGACTGAATATTTACGTTTGTAGTGAATTTTCATTAAGAAAATTCACTAATAGAGAGGTATCGATGGTGAGAGTTTCGGAAAATGTCTTCAAATGTGCAGTAATTAGGGCCACTGGAATCCATCTCCATGGTCAGCTAAATGTATATATATATATATATATATATATATATATATATATATATATATATATATATATATATATATATATATATATATATATATATATATATATATATATATATATATATATATATATATATCTGTGTGTGTATATATCCAACCGATAACTCAAAAACTACTTCAATGATTTGGGCCAAATTTGAGAATTACCCTTATTTTTCTAATGGCTTGGATGAGTTCGTTCATCAAATCTTAGCTACCAATTTTTCTTAGTAAAAAATTTAATTTTTTTTAAAACGCAATATCTCTCAAATTGTCTAAGTGATTGAAACAAATACTTACAACTTAAAAGAACATAGACAGACGTGGTTGTGTACAAATTTCCAAGTCATTTGATCAAAGGAAAATAAAGTTATTCGAAATTAATAATAAAATAATCCTCGACATCACTTCAGATTCTATAATGTAATATCTACAATGTCGGACTAAGACATATGACGTTATATGTATTGCTATGCTATTTAAATAAATCGTAGATAAAAATCTAAACATCGGAGGTTGTCGCAGGTTATTAGCCTGCACAACGTTGTGAGAAATACGACAGGAACGCCACCTCGGTGCAGGACCAGGTAGTATGTTAACTTATTGAGCTATCGGATTTTAAATATTTACGAAATTTTTACGAAAATTTTATAACAAAATTTTTATGTTTATATATATATATATATATATATATATATATATATATATATATATATATATATATATATATATATATATATATATATATATATATATATTTGTGTGTGTGTGTGTGTATGTGCGTGTGTCACACAGATAACTCAAAAAATAATTGGCCGATTTTGATTAAATTTAGTGAATACCTTCCGTTTGCAAGTGGCTTGGATAAAAAACAAATTTGGCTAGTATTATTTTATTTTAGGTTATGAGAGAATAGATTGTTTTTCGATTAATAATTTTAGTTTATATGAAAAGCTGGAATCATGCCCAGAAACTTCAAAGTTGTTTGATCATATTAGTTGTCTAAGACCCTAACCTAAAATAAGTTAATGTTATTAAATTAATTATTTTACACAGTAACAGTACGTATGCAATCAGGACGGTTAAAAATTGTGTAAATATTGCAAAATTTTATAATAATTTCTTTCTTTATTTAAAATCGAAATTTAAAAATTAATTATGAATGTATAAAGCTTGGATAAATAAACTTGTCAAGCCAACGACGATAGCACGTTGACAAAACCGATTGTCGTATACCCATTAGGTAATACAAGGATATTTGCTTAACACATTCGGCTTAAATACTAATAGTTACATGCTATAAAATTAAGAATATAATGCAAGCTGTGTACAGTTGTGCTTTTCTGGTGTAATACAATACAACTTTATTTAATTTTACTTAGCAGGAAAATATAACAATAAAAAAACCTGTGGTAAAATATTTGTTGCATTGAGCAGTTAGATAGCCTAACTGTTTTAGGTTGGTTTCACTATTTACATGGTCAAATACATGGATATTTTTAAATGTAATTTATACAATTTGCATAATGCTCGATTTATGTTCGATTTATGTGCTCTAGCATTATGCAAATTGTATAAATTACATTTAAAAATATCAATGTATTTTACCATGTAAATAGTGAAACCAACCTATACTAGTTAGGCTATTTAACTGATCAATTCCATGCAACAAATATGTTACCATAGTTTTTTTTATTGTTATATTTTCCTGCTAAGTAAAATTAAATAAAGTTTTAGTGTATTACACCAGAAAAGCACAACTGTACACAGCTTGCATTATATGCTTAATTTTATAGCACGTAAATATTAGTATTTAAATCGAATATGTTAAGCAAATATCCTTATATTACCTAGTGGGTAAGTTAATGTTAAAGCTGTAAAGGCTGGAACATTATGTGTATCTGCTTTAAGACCTTGTACATACCCCGTATATATTTATATTATATTAAAGTCTGGACGCAGCAAGTGCGTTATGGTAGTGAATTTTCATTAAAATGTTGTTAACAGCAAATGTGTGTGTTTTTTTAAGAAAGCAGGCTTCAAATTTTGTTACCAGTATAACCTATATAGTAAAAACAATGTGCCATGTTTCATCAAAATAACTTTATTGTTTGAAAAAGTACAAAAATTTCCGAGAGTAAACTTAAAGTGTTCCCGAAAAACCTCGTTTCTTTGTCAATTTTATAAGATAATATCAAATTTAGCTATTCAAATATGAAGCGTTTGATCAAAATTTGCTAACATAACACACTTACTGCGTCCAGAATTTCTTTTCTTACAAGCATGCATTATATTTCGATGGAAAATGCAAAAATGCAATAACATAAGGCGTGTTTGATTAAAAAAAAGAAAAATTTTATCACCAACGACTTATGGGCCACCCTGTGATTGTAGAAATATTTTTTAAGATGTAACTCAAGACACCCTGTAATTAATGTATTCATTTTTCTTTCATAACATGTATAATAACGAATATATTGAGCTTTATTGCTTTTTTACGAAAATTCGACAAAATTTATATACCATTAATCGGTAAACTCTATAGCTAACGCTACTGCCAAGCATCAGAGAAAAAGTCTATTTGAAATGCATTTTCTGGAAACATTTTAGTAAAATGAAGGACAGTGACGGTTGAAACTAAGACTTCAGGCTTTGTAAAACATTATTCTTGAGACATTTGCTTTCCATAGCCCGTATTACATTTAAGTTATTTGCCTAAACGTTGCCAATGTTGACATTTTAAATTGCAACTTTGACGTTTTGAGGAAAACCCCAATTTATTTTTCTTAAATGCCTATAACTTTTTTGTCCTTCGAGCTACAGAGCTTTTGGTGAATAACTTAACTATAATGACGTAAACCGGTGCACCAAATTTAGTTGCCCTTACTTTGTTAATTCGGGAGATATAATTTATTTTTGAAAGAAAACACAAATTTTTCCGGGAAAACCTGAGCTGATTTTCCTGGCTAACGAACTTATCCGAGCGGCTTGCAAAAGGAAGGTATTCACCAAATTTAATCAAAATCGACTTATTATTTTTTGAGTTATCGGTGTGACATATATATATATATATATATATATATATATATATATATATATATATATATATATATATATATATATATATATATATATATATATATATATATATATATATATATAACATATAAAAATTGAAACTGACCCCGGATATGTGTTCTGAAGGGCCTAATTAGCATTCATTTGAAAAAAAAATTTCAAAATTCAAAAGTCGGGATCTCTTCATTAGTAATTTTTTTTAAAGAAAATTCACTAATAAAGATTGATTTGATTTGATTCTCATACGATCACCGAGGTTAAGCAACCTTGAGCACGGTCTTTTCTTGGATAGGTGACCACCTAGGTGTATCGTGTACTGTTAGCCCCTTTTTCTTAAATTTTACATTTAATAAAGACGCAAGCCTAAGATTTTTTATTTTACCTTGTAAAATGTATGTCAAAAATAAATAAAAAAAGTTTGGAATGCAGCAAGTGCGTTCTGGTAGTGAATTGTCATTAAATGCTTCAAATTTGTATAAACTTAGACAGCTGAATTTTGGTATGTAGTAAGGCCTTCCCAAAGGCAATATATCCACCAAATTTCATTAAAATAGTTTTGTAACTTTCCGAGAAAAATTTTTTTTCGAAGAAAACTCAAAATTTTCCCGGAAAACCTTATAACGTTTTTCCTGACTAACAAAGGTACTTGCCGAGCGTCATCGAAATCGGTTAATTATTTTTTGAGTTATCGGTTGCATACCTACATATATATATATATATATATATATATATATATATATATATATATATATATATATATATATATATATATATATATATATGCATGATGATTCCTCCCCCTCGCCGCATAGTCTGCACACGTGGTCCCCCTCAAACCGCCCCATTTTATGCAGTTGTTTCTTGACGGCCATGTGTCCCGTCAAGAGACCTGTTATGTTTCTGAGCTGTCCTCTGCTAAGATTTAGCAGCTCCACAGCTCTCTTTGAACTGGGTTCATCAATTATTGACTTCCCATGTCTGAGCGCTGGACAGTCTGCCCAGTACACCTTGTGTTGGTTTCTGACCCAGGACTTAATGGCTCCCTGGCAGTGCTCTTTGTCACGCCCAGAGCCGGTTCTGGTCCCATAAAGGATTCTGCTGACCGTCTTTTTATTGCCTTTGACCCCAGAGTGACC
This sequence comes from Tillus elongatus, assembly GCA_964006375.1. Lineage (NCBI taxonomy): Eukaryota > Metazoa > Arthropoda > Insecta > Coleoptera > Cleridae > Tillus > Tillus elongatus. Next base: position 145,807,806 of record OZ023263.1, on the reverse strand, counting down.
CGGCACCCAGATGATATATATATATATATATATATATATATATATATATATATATATATATATATATATCCACACGATAACTCAAAAATTATTAACCGATTTTGATGAAACTCGGCAAGAGTCTTTATTGCATTAATAGCTTGAGTAAGTTCGTTTTTTAAATTTAATTATAGATTACGTAATTTGAGCTTTATGTATTTTATCAGCAATCTTTCGTGTAAAATGTATGTCAGTTTTCACAGAAATCATTTTTTTGTCGAATTATTGTGAAATGTTAGTGATTATCAAGTACTGTATTATATATAATAGATTATTGTAAAAAAAGGTGTTTGCAAATTCACATGGAAAACATGTCTTCCCTTGCTAATTTTCGTAAAAAGAATTTAATATAAATTTCGTGAGCATTTAAGTCGATTTTCTTTAGAAAATGGTTAATTTTCGTAAAAGAGGTTGTCTGCAAATTTTTGTGTACATTTTTTTACATTTTCGTCAAAAAGCTTTTTGTGAATAATTATATCTTGGCTAGTGTAGTTTTTGTGTAAATCTCTTGAATTGGTTCGTTGTCTAGAAAATCGGGCTAGTTGTTTCGGGACAATTATATTTATTTTCGGAAAAAGTTTATATTTTTTGAACAAACACGACCCTACCTTGTTTACATGGATACCTTGGGCTGATTGTTATATTTCATCCCCATAGAAGCATGCAGGGCAAGCCAGCCCTATCGGACTAGTTTTCTAAAAAAAAAAAAAAAAAAAATGCCGAAACAAAAAATTGTATCTCAAAAAATAACCAAGTTATTTTGATCAAATTTGGTTGGTATGTTGCTCTCGTAAATACCTTACTCCACGAAAACTCAACTTTCTAGGTTTATAGAAAATGGAGTCATACAAATTTGAAGCATTTAATGAAAATTCCTTACCATAACGCCATTCCTACGTCTTGAAATTTCATCTTGTGCCAAGTCGTCAAGGATCTGCTCTTCATTCTTCAGATACCTTTGTTTTGTTTTGACACTTGAAGAAACAATAGTGCACAGATTTCATACGTTTTGAACAACATTTCATGTTTGTTTAAAACTCCTGAATAAGTTTATCACCTTTAAGTTTGAAATTATAATTTTGTTATTGTTGATATTGAAATAATAAAAAAAACGGTGTGATTAGGTTGACTCAAGTGAAATAATACTGGCGATTATTAAGGAAGAATAACTGCTACGTTTATAATTTGGCAGACACTTTTTTTTTCTAAATATGAATAAGTTTCCTACTGTAAATCTGTTGTATACCTTTAATGAAATTTGTAATACAAATTTCTTTTAAAGAGACTTACAGTATCTACACATATAGGAAAATATAGTTCTTTAGCTTCATAGAAAATTGAGTTTTGGGCATTTTTCTCAAAAGGAGTTAGAACACAAGATTTTTTTGATAATAGAGAGTTAGATGGTAACACTTTTGTAAGAATTTTTCATATGTGCACGTACTAGGACCTCTAAAATCGATCTTCAAGGGCAGTGTAAGTTTAAGATATTAATTTTACTAATATGACGTATAATTGAAGTGTACAATTCTTATGAAAATTCGCTACTATAACGCACTTGCTGCGTCCCGAATTTTTTTTCTAAAAGCGTCAAATGAAATGTCAGAATTGGTGACAAGTATTATTGGCGAAGATGTGTTTAGCAAGATCTCAAGTTTGCGTTTTAGCAGCTATTGTTCTTCATTTAACTAAAATATTTGCAAAAAAAATGCCGTGGCAGCGGTTTAATCATAGATTTCCTTATTTAAGCGTGCTACATTTCTTATTTAACAAGTTAAATTTTTTTTCCTCAGTCAAAGGTATGATATACTGATAACCACTGATAAAAGTTCTAAAGCACCAAGTGCTTTATGATTGCCCACTTTCTAAAGTTTTTAAATATATCGTAGTTGATAAATTGTTTTGACGAATGTCAGACGAAACTACAAATTGACGGACTTGATAGCGTAAATATTTCTCATGACATGTGTAATGCAATCATGAGTGGCTATCACAGCAGCGGAGTATAGATTTGTGTGGTCGTTCGTTAATTGGTGTTAAGCAATGTCGGGTGCGTGCAGTTCTTGGATGAGTCCAGTTTGTGATCTCATCCGGGTTTGATGTTTGTAGAAAACTTTTTAGTGAATTTTTATAGAAAACTTTTTTTAGGCCAATTTTGGTAAACAATTTTGTTAAAATAGTTTTTAGCAAATTTTTGTAAAAAAATGTTGGCCTCGTTTCATAAACAGATATTTATAAAAACTTCTCGTAAAAAAATGTTAAAGTGAATTTTCGCGGTAAAAAATAAATTTTTAACCCTTAACATATCAAACCGGGTCTTTGAGTGATTGAGTGAGCGAGACGTACATTTTCAGTAATATTTCTTTAGATTTTTTTACCACTGTTGATATTTTATCTCATCGTTCCTTGCTCTTTTTATAACACTATTATTTGCTTATAGATATGCCTTTTTCAAAAAATATCTTGCGGAGAAAACAGTTATAATATAGGCTAGGGTTACTTGTTACACCCGACTTGTTACATTGCGTTTCAATAAACAATCCGGCCGAACTCGTTCACGAGCATGTGTCGTATGTCAATTATTATAACCTCACAATTTAGTTTGTTGGTTCTTAGTCAGTGTTGAGTTAGTCCATCTCGCAGCTTTCTAAAATGGCTGCGATGCAGAATTGTGTAGATTATTTAACGAAGATTATGCCACTGAGAACACTAGTGCAAATGATATAAGTGACACAGACTCAACTAAAATGTTGTCTGAGAGTAACGCTTCAAAGATTGACTATAATCTTGAGGCATTATCTGCAGAGGATGATGGCGAACTCGATGAAAGCTTATCAGACATAGTCAATCGAATAAAATATTCTACTGCTTATAAGTCCAAATCAGGTAAACTGGAAAATTATTCACGTAGACAGGTATGTAAATGTTACGTATGTATCTTATTTGTACGTGACTTGTGGAGCACCGTTTCACCAAACTGCAGTCGGGGTCTGCAATGGAATATTATTACAGATAATTTCGGTCCTACCAATCTTGTTCAAAATGAACCAAGAGGCCGAACGGGTCATATCCATTTAGAATGACTGTCGTCCTCATCGAATTAAAAATTGATCCAGTGGAGAGAGTTGGACTCGAGGTTTTTATTTGACCTTTCATTTCTGGTGGAGCATTACATTGCCGAAAAGAATCCGTTTCTTAGCTATGGTCAACAAGCGAACCCTGCAGAAGGCCTTATTTATACAGCTTACATGGCAAGAAATAGATTCACTCAAATTTATCGGTTCATTAGATTTTATGGCAAGCTTTCCCGACCAGAACGGACAGAGTCTTTCAAGAAGTATGTGATATTTTCGTTGCTAATTTCCAATATTCATTTAATCCATTTGAAAATCTTACAATTACTGGGCACTTGGTAGCCCTCAGACAGGAATATCCCTCTATAAACTATATCAAGCCATAACCCGTAAAATACGGTATAAAAGCCTGGGCTTCTGCCAAAGTGTGGATCTCATATCTACATAATCTTCAGGTGTATACTGGAAAAATTGAAGGCAGTAGGCCCGAGGAAAATTATGGAATCCGAGTGGTGAGCGAACTTCTACAATCAGGGTATAACTCTGGCAGAAGTGTCACAATGATAATTTTTTCACGTCACCAAAGTTGGTGGAATTTCTTTTCGCCCAAAAATCACTTTCTGGGAACTTTTCGTAAAAACAAGCCCGACACGCCTTCTGAGTTGTGGCCAGCTGCTGGACGCAACGCATTCTCTTCTCATCTTGCCTTTTATAAAAAAAGTTTAAGTGTGGTGTTCTACATGCCAAAGAATTTTAGAATAAAATAGCTCACGTTCTTTCAACACAACATTTGGGTAATAACGTAAGTGACAGAGAAGATAAGAAACTGATAATGAATTTAGATTACAGTTCAACAAAATGCGCCGTTGATTATGGTGTTAAATTGAAGGGGGACATGTTCTCGATTTCAGATTACCTCTCAGGCTATTTTTTAACATAGTGGACATAGCAACACTGAACCGCTAGGTTATCTGGATTCACCAGAATCCACACCGGAATGGTGTCAAAATGGGAGCGCGACGTAAGTATCTATTGTATATGGGAAAATCATTAGCCTTTATAAATATGCAAATAAGAGTACACATGACCCCCAAATCTGAGCAAACCCGTTATGAGGGCTCCGATTGCGTGTGTTTAGTACACAGGAATAAAAAAAATCCAACATCACCGGGTGAAGACGGAAAAAAATGAAGATTATTTCTTTGCGACCGTAAAGGGGATCACAAAACTTCCTTCATGTGCCTAAAATGCAAAGAATATATTTTTTGTAGTAGACATCGACGGGCAGAAAAACTGATTCGCAGTGAAAATTGCGCCCTTGACGAATAAATTGTCATAAAAATTTGTTTGTTGATTTTTTGTAAATGTTATAATTTTGTATTTTTTTTTGAAAATTCAAATACACGTTGTTTATCTTATCAATGATTCTTCATTTAACCGTTTACCTAACGTTTCTGAAAACATGGGCCTGTCATTAGAGTCGGGTCACTAAATGACTCCACTTGATGGTTTGCATTGATTTGAATACCTTGGTATGTTAAAGGTTAAGTTAATTTTTGTGGAACGTTTTTCGTGGTGACGTTTCTTATAAAAAAACTTATATTCAGTAAAGTTACATACATTTTTATCGCACTAAACTTTTTAAATCTGGTTCTTTGTGGCTCGCCAAGGAAAAAATAAATGCCTATAAATTAATTTTGTGTAAAGCTAGAAACCTAAGATTCGGTAAGTACTAAGTAGACTTTATAAAAGCAACTTGTGTTCAGAATTTTGCTAGAATAGCTTTGTTCCATTTCTTACTTTGACACCTTGTGTCTCTTTCAATTTTAACTTTTGGGCTGAGATAGGTTTGGCTAAATTGTAATATTTTGATGGCAAGAATCTACTGCTGCTCTATGTATCATTGCTTTTAGACTACCACATATAAAATTTGATTGAAAAAAAGCACGACAGGGAACTTTAGAAAACCTAAAAAGTTACCACATGTAAGTGCGCCAATGCCCAGTCTTTGTTGTTGAGTGTTAAACGTTATAAAAATAATATACCGTGGTTGGACACTGTGGTTGGAAACTGAAACAAAAAGCAGAATCACAAAAAACACAAAATAACTTCGTTGTGGAAGTATATATCTAGCTCATAACCTTCTGTTATGTTATATATTTTGTGGTTTTTGGGATGATTCTGCTTTTTATTTCATTTTAAAAATAATACTTTGTTTCATTTCTTTGTTACTAAGTTGCAACAATTAAATTGAAGCTGGTACATAATATACGTTGCGTCATCGAGTAAAATATCAACGTTCTAGGCAAACAGTTAGAGTACAGTTAAAGGGGTAGGCGATTATTAAACTGAATAAATACGTTTTTACGGCCTCGCATAATAATATTCGTTTAATTTCGTGTGATAATTTTTTTTTCATAAAACATACCTTATTATTTCTTGTTTTTTCAGGGTTTCTGTAGAAAAAAAAAACATTTTGATAACTGACACCACACAGATGACACCTTCGCATCTAGCCACATAATCAGCTTGTACGAAGGAAGGTTACATTGGAAATAGTGACAGAAACTGCCACTACCATAATCGAATCTAGGCATGTTCCACTATACATATCGACCCACTCAAATAAGACATTGATCAGGACATTTGAAATTAAAAGCTAAAAATTGCTAAAAGTGTTGAGGATGATATCCTAATTGACCTGCTGAAAGTCCCAAAGAGTGCCACTTCGGAAAATTACCCCGTCTTGGAAAAACCGCTCCCATCTTGAATTTTTTGGTTTTAAGCATAGCGACTAAACAAAGCGTGCGACTTTGTTCGTATTTGGGTCAAATTGCGTTGTTTACTGTTCTTTTTCTTTTAAAACACTAAAAATATGAAATATTGTCAATTTGTTTAACAAATAAAATAAAATATTTTTATTTATGTATTTTTTAAGAAGTTACATTTTTGCGTAAAATGTTTGCATTTTCATTCTTGGTAAATACTAGCGGGCGCATGAATTTTCTTTTGCGCATGGATCTACCTTTCCGCATGGATCTACCTTTCCGCATGGATCCACCTTTGCGAAAGGATCCACCTTTCCGTATTAATCTAACTTTTCGCGTGGATCTCCAATTCCGCATGGATCTACCTTTTCGCATTCACGTGACACACTTCCTGCGTCAGTATTGCTTCCATAATCTGTATTAATTATATTATTTTTCATTACCGTGACGCACATGCTGCGTCAATATATGTTATATTTAAATTTTCTGTTTTATTTGATCATTTCTGCCATATACTCTCTACCATATAACAGTAGCTGCGTCAGTATTTCTTCCACAATATGTATTAATAATAAGAAGAAAAACAAATTGCATTTCGGAATAGGCCTTCCAATTTGGCATTAAATAACAAAAATCTCGGAAATTAAAATGGAAACTAGTGGCCGCCGCGTATGTCGATTTAAGTAAAGGTTCGATTTATAACCATATCCGCAGCTACACAATTACATAAGTATCGTAAAAGATGCATTGATTAGAAGATATACTACTAAAAATGTGACATGTCACTTAAAAAGTATACTTTTAAAATCATTTCAATGTTTTCAAAAACTTAATATGTAAAAATCGGATTATTTTGACACAAAATATATTATATTACACACAGAAGACTGAGTTTATTTACCACCCCATTAACAATCACTTGATAAATAATTACTCTCGCACAAACAGATACCAGCATGTTGCAAAAACTACACACGATCTTCTTATCTGAAAATGCTTTATAACAATGATATGACATTTCTAAAATATATGGACGTCAACCAGTAATTATTGTAAATGACATTATAGTCGACTTTAAAAATAGATTAATTTAACAACGGTTTTTATTAAAAATTCAATCAGTTGACCCAATATGTGGATAAAAACGTAATCTTTAATAGTCAGTCGAGGTTAATAGGGCTTTATATTAATTCTTGACGTAACGTATACGTCGTAATTAGCCTGCAATGTGCCGCAAATTTTGACGTTTGCGCGAATAGTTTTATACCCTCTCTGTCAAAAATTCCACTGATGTGATTTGTTCATGGTGGACTAATTTCACGCAAAACCAGCCGCTCTCCAGAACGTTTGTCAACTTCGATGTTTAATAAAAAAATTACCCATCAAGTTTAAAAGAATAAAAACCGGCCTACTCGATGTACAATTCTCTGTAGAGTCTGCTTTTGGCAATAGCGCATTTCGTAGTTCCGTATCTTCAGAGAAGATAAACTATTCATCAGAGCATCTTTTTCGGTCGAAAATACAGTTCTTGCTCTTGTTTCTCCGATTTTTTCACGGCAACATCCAAGACAATTCGCCCCTTTACATTCCGGACGGGCTATTTTCTCCTGTAGCTTTCCGATCGTTCCCGGCGAAGTTCTAAAAAAAAACGGCTTCATCGCTTCTTCGGGCCCCCGAGTGGCTCTTCCCCGACCGATCGCCCCCGTTCAACCCCCAATGCTTGTGTCCGTCACGTTCGCCTCGCCCACTTTTTAAATCATCACAATCCACATTTTTAATGACATTATCCACCTTCATATGTTTCGTGTCAAAATCTGATGCTTTTTTCCTTACTGCTTTAGTAATATAGATTATATTTTTTATTACCGCAACGCACTTGCTGCGTCAATATGTTATTTTTAAGCTTTCCGTTTTGTTTGATGAATTCCACCATACTCTTTACCATAACGCACTTGCTGCGTAAGTATTTCTTCCATAATATGTATTAATTATTATAATCTTGTTCATTGCTGTAACTCACCTGCTGCATCAATATATTTCTTATGAAAAATTATTGAACATTTTGTTGACAAACTGTTCCTACCGGATGGCCAGCTTGGTCAGCTTAACCGAATAATCTTTGTAAGAAGGAGAAGAAGACAAACAAACTGCATTTGGGAATAGGCCTTCGAATTTGGCATTAAATTACAAAATTAGGCTTTTCAAAATAGAAAATAGTAGTCGCCGCGCATGTAGGCTTAAATAAAGATTCTGTTCATAGCCATATCTGCAGTTACATGATTACATAAGTATCATAAAAGATACATTCATTAGAAGGTATACCACTAAAAATGTGACAGGTCACTTAAAATTAACTTCAAAGACTTAATGTAATGATATAAATAAAATTTCTGGACGCAGAAAGTGCGTTATAGCAGCGAATTTTCTTAAGAATTGTACACTATTATTATACGGCATATTACTAAAGTTAATACTTACACAGACCTTGAAGATCGATATTAGACGGCCTAGTACACGCACATTTGAAGAATTCTTTCGAAAGTTTTACCATCGCTATCTCTCTACTATCAAAAAAATCTTGCATTCTGACTCCTTTTGAGAAAAATGCCCAACACTCATGTTTCTATGAAGCTAAAGAATTAAATTTTGCTACATCTGTAGATAGTGTAAGTCTCTTTAAAATAAACTTGTATTGCAAATTTCATTAAAGTTATACAAAAGATTTCCAGAAGGAAACTTAATTCATATTTAGAAAAATAAAGTATTTGCCAAATTATAAACGTAGTAGTTATTTTTCCTTATTAATCGCCAGTATGATTTCGTTTTAGTCGACCTAATCAAACCGGTTTTTTCAATATCAACAATAACAAAATTATAATTTCAGACTCAAAGGTGACAAACTTATTCAGGGGTTTTAAACAAAAATGAGAACTTGTTCAAAACGTATTAAATCTGTGCACTATTGTTGTTCCAAATGTCAAAATAAAACATAAAAAACATACATTCATCCACTGCGCTATATGGTAATACGTCAACTAAGGTTTTGTTTACATATACTTGACACAGGCTTCATGCCCGGGGTAGTATATGAAAAGTATACGTAAAAATTAATTACAGAAGTAGTATAATTACCATTGAAGCACATTCCACGACTGTTTCGGTCTTATGTTTAAGTTTAAAGATTAAAAAAACTATTTTAGTATCATTTTATAGGGACTTGGCTTGACTTTGTTTACATTCCTTCTATATTATCCGACAGCATAACATATATATGCTGCGCTAAAACTGTATTTGGGCTCATTCATAAAGCTACAAATATAGTATATTTTAATAACTGATTGAATCCCTCAGTTAATTAAAAATCACTTACCAAATTTTTAATTTCATGTCGTGTGCCATTTTCCATAATTGAGGCCGAGATTTCACGATTGTTCGTGTAGTATGTTTTGTGCCTGTTAATATTTAGTTTGGTTAGCGTTGATGTCTGGTTTATACCTGTTGTATGAATCAATCTACGCGTGGCAGTTCACAACTCTGTCAGGCATTGGAATCTAACCACTAAGTCGTTTCAACGCATGTCTTTGGGATTTTATTTTTAATTTGGAAAAAACTCTAAATATTGTGTGCCAAGTTACTTAAAATTTACAACATATGTTTATTTGCACTATTTATAGCCACATGTAAAGCCGCATTTCAGTTACTCGGATACTTACAAAAAATTAGCGTTCTCAAAACGTTTTCCCCGATTTTCCGCGTAAAAAACTTGAGCATAAAGGCTGATTAACGAACTCGACCCCGGTTTTCGCCCAAGCAAAATTTTGGTCAAGTTTGAAATCGGTTTTTTGAGTTATCGCTCGTGTACATACATACATACATACATATATATATATATATATATATATATATATATATATATATATATATATATATATATATATATATATATATATATATATATAAATTTTAACGGACCTTGGTTTTGGGTTCCAGGAACCCAATGAAGAAATTTTTTCAAAAGCTTTTCATCGTGACCTCTCTACTAGCGAATTTTTCTTGATGAAAATTCGCTGACAGACAATATGAACTTTTAAAAAACATTTAGAATTTAATAATATATGAATTACCCGTAAAAATTGCAGATAAACCTTTTCAAAACATTACTGTGTAAAAATCGGATTATTTTGACACAACTCATTGAACTATATTATATTACATACAGAAAACTGAGTTTACTTACAACCGCATTAATAATCACTTGATAAATCAGTACCCTCACATAAACAGACAGTAACATATTGCAAAAATTATATACGATTTTCTTGTCTGAAAATGCTTTATAACAATAATATGACATTTCTCAAATATATGAACATAAACAAATAATTATTGTAAATGACATTGTCGACATAAAGAATCGGAGAAAAGGATCAATTTAAAAACGGTTTTTTATTAACAAATTCAATCAATTGACCCAATCTGTGGATAAAAACGTAATCTCTAATAGCCAATCGAGGTTAATCCGTCACTATATTAATTCCGGACGTAACGTACAGTTCGTGATTAGCGTGCAAAGTGTCGGGGATTTTGATGTTTGAGCAAATAATTTTTAAACTCTCTCTGTCAAAAATTCCACTGACCTGATTTGTTGTGGGTGGACTAATTTCACGCAAACCAGCCGCTCTCCATAAAGTTCTTCAACTTTGATGTTTAATAAAAAAGGTCCCGCCGACTCTAAAAGAATAAAAACCGGTCTACTCGATGTAAACTTTCCTAGAGATTCCGTTTTCGGTAATGATGCGTTTCGCAGTGCCGTATCTTCAGAGGAGATAGACCACCCATCGGAGCACCTTTTTCGGTCAAAAAAGTTTTGCCTCCTTAAAATTCGCCCGTTTACGCTCCGGGCTGGCCGTTTTCTCCTGCACCTTTCCCTTCTCTCCCTACGACGTTCCAAAAAATGCTTCATCGGGTCACCGTATCGCTCCTCCCCGCTCGATCGCCCCCGCTCACCCCGCAATATTTTTGGTCGTCACGTCCGCCTCGCCCACTTTTCAAATCATCAAAATCCAACAATTTTTAACGACATTATTCACATTTATTCATTTACTGTCAAAATATAATGCTTCTTTCCTTGCTGCTTGAATTTCACATATAGACTAGTGGCCTCATGAATCTCCCTTTGTGCATGGATCTACTTTTGAGCATGGATCTACCTTTTCGCATGGATCTACTTTGCGCATGGATCTGCCTTTTCGCATGGAACTACTTTTGCGCATGGAACTACCTTTACGCATGGATCTACCTTTGCGTTTGAATCTACCTTCTAGCATGGAGCAACCTTTCCGCATGGATCTACCTTCACGTGACGCACTTGCTGCGTCAGTATTTCTTCCATAATATGTATTAAATGAACTACTGTTCATTACCGTGACGCACTTGTTGCGTCAATATTTCTCCCATAACATGTATTAATTTAATTATTGCTCATTACCGTGACGCACTTGTTGCGTCAGTATTACTTTCATAATATGTATATATTATATTGTTTATTACCGTAACGCACTTGCTGCATCATCATGTTATTTTTAAGTTTTTCGTTTTGTTTGATAAATTTCACCATACTCTCTAGAATAACGCACTTGCTGAGTCAGTATTTCTGCCATAATTTGTATTAATTATTATAATATTGTTCATTGCCGTAACTCACCTGCTGCATGAATATATATCGTATGAATTATTATTTAGCATTTTGCTGACAAACTGTTCCTACCGGATAGCCAGTTTTCACAGCTTAATCGAATTACTTTGTAAGAAGAAGAAGAAGAAAAGCCAACTGCATTTGGGAATAGGTCTTCGAATTTGGCATTAAATTACAAAATTAAGCTATTGAAAATGGAAAGTGGTAGCCGCCGCGTATGTAGAGTTAAATATAGATTCATTTATAGCCATATCCGCAGTTACACAATTACATAAGTATCATAAAAGATGTATTCACTAGAAGGTATACCACTAAAAATGTCACAGGTCACTTAAAAAGTATCTTTTTTAAAGCATTTTCCCATTAAAATTAACTTCAAAGAGTTAATGTAATGATATAAATAGAGAATATCAACGTTTAAAAAAGCATTTAGAATTAATAATATACGGCAAACCCGTAAAAATTGCAGATAAGGTTTTCAAAACATTAATATGTAAAAATCGGATTATTTTGACACAACTCATTAAACTATACCTATTATATTACATATAGAAAACTGGGTTTATATATATATATATATATATATATATATATATATATATATATATATATATATATATATATATATATATATATATATTTAATTTCATAATTTCAATAAAATTTTAACGGACCTTGGTTTTGGGTTTTAGGAACCCAAATTCGCGCTTCTCTGAAGAAATTTTTCCGAAAGCTTTTCACCGTGACCTCTCTATTAGCGAATTTTTCTTAATGAAAATTCGCTAATAGACAATATGGACAAAAAAAAACATTTAGAATCTAATAATATATGACGAGCCCGTAAAAATTCCAGATAAACGTTTTCAAAACATTACTATGTAAAAATCGGATTATTTTGACACAACTCATTGAACTATATTATATTACATACAGAAAACTGAGTTTATTTACAACCTCATTAATAATTACATGATAAATAATTACCCTCACACAAACATATAGTAACATGTTGCAAAGACTATACACGATCTTCTTGTCTGAAAATGCTTTACAACAATAATATGACATTTCTCAAATATATGGACGTCAACCAATAATTATTGTAAATGACGTGTTCCAAAAAATAGGTGAAAATCATCAATTTAGAAATGGTTTTTTATTAACAATTCAATCAATTGGCCCAATATGTGGATAAAAACGTTATATCTAATAGTCAATCAAGGTTAATCGGGCACCATATTAATTCCAGACGTAACGTACACGTCATGATTAACCTGAAATGTGGAAAATTTTGACGTTGAGCAAATAATATTTTTGTCATACTACCTAGTTCATTATTGTGTTTTATTGCTTAGTTACCAACTACATATTTGTGTACTTAGTGCCCGCGGGCTATAAAGTGTACTTTATGGCCCGCGCGGGCACAACGTACACTTTATGGTCCGGGCGCACATAAAGACAAATAATTTTTGTTTAACTTATTTAATAACCTTTATTAATTAAATTACACATAATGAAAACAAGCAATATGTAAATATTCAATTAACATTATTTAGTCGAATTAACATAAAATTGGCAGTTCTGAAAAGATCCGGTGATAGTTAGGTTGCCTTCAGCAAACGGTGATTGAGGTTTAATTGTTTGGGTATGACTAGTATGACATAAAAGTTTGTATGCACCGCTGGAATAAATAGTGGTCTATGCCCTCGAGCGACTTACAAACCCTCGGGCCGGAGGCCCTTGGATTTGTAAAATCGTCGCTCTCTGGGCATAAACATATATTTATACCCTTGGTACATAAATAACTATTAGAGCCTCTTTGCCAAAAATGCAACTGACGTGATTTGTTCAAGTTAGATTAATTTTACGCAAAACCAGCCACTCCCCAGAAAGTTCTTCAACTTGATGTTTAATAAAAAAATGTCCGGTCGACTTAAAAGAATAAAAACTGACCTACTCGATGTAAAATTTTCTGGAGATTCCGTTTTTGATAATAGCGCGTTTCCTAGTGCCGTATCTTGTTAGGTCGAAAATCCAGTGTTTGCTCTGGTGTAGCCAATTTTTTTCACCCTAACTTCGCAAACAAAATTGCCCTGGTAAACTTCGCCCCTTTACGTTGCGGAGGGCCGTTTTCTTCTGCAGCTTACCGGTCGCTCCCGGCGACGTTCTAAGAAAAACGGTTTGGTAACGTCCGCCTCGTCCACTTTTTTAATCATCAAAATCCAACCATTTTCCACGACATTTTACATTTGTCCGTTTACTGTCAAAATCTGATGCTTTTTTCCTTACTGCTTTAGTTTTAAAAATTACGTTGAATGTACCGTTTCTATGGTAACACATTAGCCAAAGGTTTGACGTCAGCATCGATGACCGAGTTAGCCATTTCAATGCGATTTTCGCATTCATGTCCAGCGCAATAAGTGCACATATATGTGCAACTCAAACCACTTGTCCTGCATTTGCATTTCTTTTCGCAGCCGGATTTGCGGGTGCAGGATATGATGTGGAGTGTCCGCTCCGGTGCTGTGTCGACTTCAGTCGGGATGGGTTTTGCTGACCTGCATGCGCCACCCATCTTCATTATTTTTCCCGTATGCAATTTTTCATCCATACTTGAAACTAAATTTACATATACAGAATTAGCGCACTAGGAGTTTTTAAACCAGAGGAAATGGCGGGACTCGGCGCTTACCTGGTGGTAAACTCGGTAAGAATGTTGTTTTATCGCTGCGGATCTAGGTAGATGTGCAGCCAAGTCAAATGCTACCTTGATAGACTGCTTAGCAACTGTTCTCTGATACAGCCAATTCCTGACGTTGTTTGAGGTCTCTTTAACATCACAACAGTACATTGCAAGAAGAAAATATTCTCCTGATTCTGCGATTTCCACGTGTGTAAGGTTCGGTTAATTACACACACACATTTTATCTTATAAACAAGCGTCGTTCTGGAGCTTCTTGAAGGAACTGCTTTTACCTTTTCTGAAGGGAGCAGAAGTGGTATCGCAACTTGTTGCTGCATAGAAAAACAGAATGTTGTCACGGGGGTCTCCAAGGGCTCCTGAAAAGCCCAAGTTCTGCATTGTTTTTTCCTAGTATCAACATTTGGACCTTACTTCCAGGGTTGGATGTTGTAGCCATTAGAACGAGAACTTCGGTGTCATCGCCATACCATTACTGATTGTGCGCCGTTGTTGGAGGCTTGCAAAGCTGCTTTTAGTATCACAATGTCAGCGTCATCGGGGGCCTGCATGACTTTGACCAGCTCGGGTGAAGTTCCTGGAGCAGCGTGATGAAACGCACCTTGTTTTTGACGTTTTCCACGAACGCTCCTTGAGGTGACGTTGGAGGTGCGGTATTGTCGATTACAGCCTCCCCCGCTGCTTCTCTTCTGTATTTTTGGTTTGTGTTATCTCTCGCCTGAAAATGCCCTGGGTATTCATAGATAACAAAAAAGTTTTGAAAGCTTATTTCCCATTTCAGTATGGAAAAACTAATTAAATCAATAGAATTCAATGTCAGTCAATACAAACAGCTCATACTGCTCGAATTCGCTTTTTCTCAACTATATTTTAACCGAATGTAACACATTACTATCGCTGTTTTAAACCATATAAGTTCTAATTAGGCTAATATAGGACAGAAAAACCAATCTTCTGCAAATATGAACACAATCGCACGTTTGGTTCGGTCCCTTAGCTCAGAACTCGAACCATCCAAGAAGGCAGCGGTTTTTCCAAGATGGCGGATTTTTCTTAAGTGTGACTCCTTGCGATTTTGGGATTCGAAATAGGACATCGACCTGAACGTTTGTACCAATTTTCAGCTTATTATTTCAAAAGTCCAGGTTAAGGCGATTTTTTGTCTAATCTGACTCGACTAATATCTAAACAATAAATCACTTAAGGTAAATAGAAATAGACAATTTAAATAAATTATCCCAATATCGGTTTCCACGGATTTCTATTGTTTCATTGCATGAGAACCTTTTATAACTATTTAAAAATCATGTTCAGGTTCCTTTTTTTGCGTGAAAACTCTGATAAATAGGAAAAGGTATTTTTATAGAAAACCTAATTATGTATCTCAGAAAGTTAAAAGAATATTTTTCTATGTGATGCTACTATTTTATTGAATTAATTGATTGAAATCTGTCTAACTCGGCAACTAATTGCTCAAAATCCTTGATGTTTTTACATAATGTGTCAACCCATAATATCTTTTGAGATCTTTTGCAGCGGTTTAAATTTAATTATATTTACTTACCTAATAGGAGTAATAAAGTATCAATATAATTTAAAAAAAGTAACACTCTTTATGTTGAAATCCGGAGTTTTAACATACGCGTATTAGAAACCATTTAATTTTTTCGAAATGACCTATCACGTGGTGCTACACATTTTACTTTTTTTACAAAGGTTCGTTATAAAACAAACTTTGAAACGATGTTTGCTGAATACTTTTTATTCTGCAAAATCTCTAGGTTAAATAGTTGAATATTTACCAGGAATTGTTTCTAAATACACTTAATAATTTATTTTTTTCTGTTTGGCAATAGAACAGAACCAAACAACGCTCAGGTTACATTACAATTCTTTTAAGAAAGGAATTCAGATGAAATTTATATCATAGACGTATGCTTCGTAGATTCAAATATTCGTGCTGTAGGTATCATTAACCCTAAACAGTTCAAACGTAAAGCTCTAGCAAGAAGAGCTTCGACTTGTTTTGATGAGTCGCCCAATCTACCTGTTATACTACACTCCACGGTTAAGAGTGTTACTCGGTGTAGCTGAAGCCTGTAAGCAGTTGTTGGTAGTTGATTGCTGCTGGTTGTATTCTGGTGACCGTTCCCCTCCATCTAGTGGCCAAGAAGAAGCCACCGCACTCAGTTTGTATCAAGATAGCGTACGAGTTATACCGATCCAACGCCAACATGAAGCTTGCTGTTATTTTGGTAAGTTTATTGCATTTTTAATGCCTGTTTTCCTCCTGTCATGACTCAAAACTTTAAGTGCCGTGTAATATTGATCTCAGGAAACGCAGGCTGAAATTATTTCAGCTGTTCATGGAAGGTCTGAATTAAAGCGCGAAATTTCGATTAGTATTGTTTGTCATCTTGTTGGTTTTAATGCGGTTTTGATAGGGAAATAGGCATTTGTTGTTTAACGATGAATTGCGTAAATATTGCATTGAGAGCTTAAAAATATCGCAGTCACAGTCGAGTTTACAAAACTGTATTACACAAAATTATATGTTACACTTTCAAATGGTATATAAGATATTTCCGATATTATTAACCAGTACAAATAGAAAACACCATTGTGTGTTTTACCCAAGACGTTATCTTATCTTTTATTATAAATGTACGTCATTACATGGTGTTTTACATAGGCAAATCTAATGTAAATAATTTACGCCTTCATTTGGGATGGGAGATAATAATTTTCAGTGATTTTAATAATAAGCCATCAAATTAAAGTATATAAGTGTGCTAGATTTACTGGGTTGTTTGCTTCTCTTTTAAAAGAAATACTGGTTTCTTATTACGTTTTGCCGATGATTAAAGTATTATATTTACAATGAAATAGAGTTGCTCTATGGATACGCAAACATTTGCATGTTTGTGACACTTGTCGTCAGCACTATTTTCTATCTTGTAATATAATCTCCATATTGGCTACATTTTAAACACAAATATATGGAGTAAGTCCGTTGATACCGTTTTGATAGAGAATCATTACAGTTATTTACATCACAGCTATTTACATCACAGCTATTTACATCACAGTACATTTGGATGGATTGCAAAGAAAAATAAAATAGCCCATATTAAACTTGGCGTTCGTAGTAATTATTAGTCATAGTTATCTTACCTAAATCTTTTCTTATTTGCATTTTTTTCCCTTAACGTCAGACTATTTCTGCGACAGTGTACATTTATCAAAACCAGGGAGTATTTTTATTTTACCATCCAAACATTTTGTCGAGCCTCTTTCTTCATGCAAGGAGAGTAAGGAGCTTTAACTTGCCCAACATACATGGTACATGAAACTGGCGGCTTCTGTAGCGTATAAAATTTGATTCACTTCTTTTAAATTTTGTTACGTTCATTTGGCGCAAATGATGATATCCTACATTGAATAATCGAGAAGCTCTTTCTGTTGTCTTACCACATTCTTCATGCAAATAAATCAAGTTTAAAATGTGTTTATTTGAATAGTTTCCTTGTTGTTGCATGGTACTCAGAATTAAATTGAAGTGTACTTAGTATGTGCTTATTTTGCCACAATCTATGACTGACAAAAATAACAAAAGCAGATGGTTTGTAAGCTATTATAACAACTATAGTGAACACTAATGTCAGTAGCCGTCATTTACATGGGCTACTATACAAAACACTATAAATATTTAGGTGAATTTAATTTCAGCTCAAATCTTAAATACCATCCAAACTAGAAGATATAGGTATAAGAAACTTATGTGCTACTGAAAAGGTAATTAAATTTAATTATGTGGGTTGTGTTTGTGTTTTTTTTTGGTTTATTACTTTGTTATTGGTTTTGTAGCTCATTTTTAAGTCATATTGTTTTCTTTTTGATGTGGTGGTTATAAGAGAATGCTGTGTATTTGTGTTTGTTTCTGGTGTTTTGTTGATTTGTTTGTTTTTTATTTCTGTTACTAGTTTTTACATTGTTTTCTTATTGTATTCATTTCTTTGTGCTATTTGTATTATGTTGTTGTAGTCCTTTTCTCGTTTGTCATTATGGAGTGGCACATTTAGCATTCTGTTTAGTAAGTATTTGTATGCGACCATTTTTTGTGTGTGTAGGTTTATTGAGTGTTTAAGTATAGTGATGTCTGTGTAGGTTTTATGTACATTTTGTATTTAATCTGGTT
The DNA here is from genome assembly GCA_964006375.1 of Tillus elongatus. Classification (NCBI taxonomy): domain Eukaryota; kingdom Metazoa; phylum Arthropoda; class Insecta; order Coleoptera; family Cleridae; genus Tillus; species Tillus elongatus. The sequence continues at coordinate 145,789,331 of OZ023263.1, read as the reverse complement.
TTGTTTCCTGATTAGTGTTAAGTCTAGAAAGTTTATGGTGTTGTTTGATTCTTTTTCTATTGTGAATTTTATGTTGTTGATTTGGTTTATTTTTCAAAGATATTGTCTCTGTTTGTTTTTGATTGTCATATATTACTAATATATCATCGATGTATCTTACCCAGTTGATGTTTGGCTCTGTTTCTTTTATGATGGTGTTGATTTTATCTTCTAACTTTTGTAAGTTTATTTCTGCCATAATGCTTGATTGTGGAGATCCCATTGGTAGTCCGTCTTCTTGGATGTAGTATTCTCCGTTGAATTCAAAGTCATTTTGTTTCAATATGGTGTTTAATATTCCGTTGATTTTTTGTTTTCTGTTGTTATTTTGCATTTTATTTTCGACTATATTTGTGGTTTCGTTAATTGGTATATTGGTGTACATATTTGTTATGTCGAATGAGGCGAGTCTTGTTGAGTTGAGTTGAGTTTGAGTGAGTGAGTGTAAACACTCAAACACTCGGGATGGCACTAACTTGTAGTTCATTCACCAGAGATTTTTGAATTGCAGTTAAAGGTTATTTATATATATTATACCTATTGGTCATATTAATAATTGATACCTTACATATATACACTATATATATATATATATATATATATATATATATATATATATATATATATATATATATATATATATATATATATATATACATCCATATATCTTCTTTTTTTATTTTGTTTTTGTTTTGTTTGTTTTGTTTTTTGTTTTGATTTTGGGATAGACTGGGACACAGTATCGCCTAGGCACCCACCAAGGCTGATCGACACACTGACAGGCCACGGACTGAGAAGGTACTACAGTAGTGAGTCTTGTGTTTTTGTTTATGTTTTCTAATTTGCGCACTAGTTCTATTGAGTTTTTTAGGTTAAATTTGTTTTATAGTTTTATTTCTTATTTTAGTACTCGGTCTATTTCTTTTGCTATTTTGTATGAAGGTGCATTTTTGAAGTTGATGAGTGGTCTCATTGTGTACCCCGATTTCTGTATTTTTATTATTCCTGTCATTGGTGGAGCTTTTAGGTTGTTGTTATAATTATGTGTTGCTTTTTGATTGATTGTCCTGTGTTTTTTTATGATGTTTAGTATTTGATTTTGGAATTTTTTTCGTTGGATTTTCCTTCAGTTTCTTGCAATTGGTTGTTGAGATGAATGTATTTGTTTTTTCTATATAGTCTTGTGTTTTTATTGCCATTAGTGCGTAGCTTTTATCTGTTTTTGCTATTGTTATGTGTTTATATGTGACTTTGTTTTTGATTTGTTTGATCATTTTTTTATGTGTATGGTTTTTTTATTTAGTTTTGCTAATAATATATTGTTTTCTATGAATTATTTTTCTTCATTTGTGAATTTTGTGCCTGTTATGTTTATGAATCTATCCTGAAATATGTGGTGGGTTGTGGTTGCCATGTTTTGTTATCTAGTTTATTCTTTCTAAGGTTGTGTAGTTTTTGTTTATTTTCTCTCATTTGTGTTTATGATTGGATTTTATGTTGTTTATTATATTGTTATATGTTTGTGTCCATGTGTCGTATTTCATCTGGTTTGCTAATAAGAGATGTAGTTATTGTAATTGTGGTTATGTTGCTGTATTGATGTTTCATTTCGTTCGTGATATATAGTTTTTCTGCTTGTGTTTGGGTGTATTTGGCCGTATTGGTATGGCTATGAACAGAGATTTTAGCGTATTTTGGTGTTATCTTGTGTCTTAAGCATTATCTATTAAAGTATATGTTGACTTTGTTCTAATATATCTTCCTGTAATTATTTTTTAATAATTTGATGTTTGTCTGTCATGTTGGCCGTTTTGTTTGTTATTATCTTGTGTTGTGTTCATTATTGTGGAATTTTCACTATTTTGTAGTCAACCACTGTACACGTGTTATTCGTTTGATGGTTAGTGGTGTTGATTATGTTTGCGTTATCACCTTGTCCTGCTTCTATATAATTTGGAATGTTGCACTGCACTGTAATCACTTTTAAATATACACTTTATTTGTTTGCTGTACTTTTTGTGACTTTTGATTTGTATTCGTGGACTGCAGTTTTGGACCTTCCTGATTAATCATCAGCACCCTACCGAATACAAAACACCAGGAACAAACAGAAAATACACAACATTCACTTATAACCACAACATCAAAAAGATAACACAAAAACTCAAATAATATGACTTAAAAATGAGCTACAAAACCAATAACAAATAAATAAACAAAATAAATAAAAATCTCGGGACGCAGCAAGTGCGTTATGGTAGTGAATTTTTATTAAATGCTTCAAATTTGAATAACTCAATTTTCTATAAACTTAGAGAGTTTAATTTTGGTGTTTAGTAAGGTCTGTCATAAGGCAAGATATTCACCAAATTTCATTAAAATTACTTTGTAATTTTCTGAGAAAAAAATTGTTTTCGAAAGAAAATTTAAAATTTGAATAACTCAATTTTCTATAAACTTAGAAAGTTAAATATAAGTACGTAGCAATATCTCTGCCGAGGCAACATATATAGTAAATTTAATTAAAGCAGCTTTGTTACTTTCGGAGAAAAAAAAATTTTCGAAAGAAAACTCAAATTTTTGTCGGAAAACCCCGTCCGATTTTTCTGGCTAAAGAAGTCATCCAAGCCATTGATAAAATAAAGGCACTTGCCAAGTTTCATCGAAATTGGTTAATTATTTTTTGAGTTATCAGACGGATACACACACACCCACACCCACACATACACACCCACACACACACACACACACACACACACACACACACACACACATATATATATATATATATATATATATATATATATATATATATATATATATATATATATATAAATTGAAATTGACCCCGGATATGGGTTCTAGGGGTCCTAGTTCGCGCTCATTTGAAAAAATGTTTGCAAAGTCTCACCATCGATACCTATTTATTAGTGAATTTTGTTAAATAAAAATTAACTAAAAACAAGAACACAACCCACATAAATTAAACGGAATATTTCAAATAGAATGTCACATGCAATAAAAAATATATAGGAATTACAAAAAATCAATAGAAATAAGATTCGAGGAACCTATAACAGCATTAGATAAAATCCACATACTTAGCCACAAATCAAACGTAGGTACACATTCACAACAGAAAACACCAAATACCAGATATCAACCGATTACAACTAATAAACATATTAAAGACCACAAAAAATGGAAATATGGGAACAATACTACATTCAACAAACAAACAATGAGAAACACTTAATCCCGGAACAAATCCAAGTACAAACATTTAAACAAATCATAATAAAAACCATTCAAATAGACAAATTACCATACCACAATAATAAAAACAGGAAACCGATACAATCGACACAGACTAAAAACACAACCAATCAAACCGTAAACCCACCAATAGAAGCTCAACACGCAGGCGTCACGTACAACTTTACACATAGACCACAGGAACCATCAGAGTCAGTAGAGGGCTGATGATGAACCAGTAAGGTTCGAAACTGCAGGCCACGAATACAAATCAAAAAAGCCTGGACGCAGCAAGTGCGTTATGGTAGTGAATTTTCATAGAAATGATCTGGCACAAAATATTTTATTATAACTTTTTTTCTTGTAAGATAGAAATCTAAATTTTCGTGTATAGTTTACTTTTTATATCGTAAACCTATCTACCAAATTTGGTTATAGATTTTTTATTTTTTAAGATAAAAATTTTTTTTCAATGAAAAATCAAAATTTTCTCTGAAAACCTCATCCGATTTTTATGATTAACGAATTTATCAAAGTCGTTTACAAAAGGAAGGTACATGCCAAATTTTATCAAAATCGGCCTATTATTCTTTGAGAAAAAAATTTTTTTCGAATAAAAACTCAAAATTTTCCCGGAAAACCTCGTCCGATTTTCCTGACTAACAAACCTGTCAAAGCCATTTACAAAAGCAAGGTACGTGCCAAATTTTATTAAAATCGGCACATTATTTTTTGAGAAAATAATTCTTTTCGAATGAAAACAATTTTACATAAAAAATATTTTAATTGACGTTTTATAACTGAAGTTATTAAAACGTTTCGTTAAAAAAGATATGATCCCATTTCATCATCAGGCATAGCTCGTGTGACACCCCCTGTAACAAAATGTAAAATAATAATTAAAATAATATTTCTTGCCTAAAGTTCTGTGCCAATTTTGATAACAATTTATGAATACGCTGTGACACAAATTTGCTTTTTTTTAATCGAACACCCCTTATAATATTACATTCTTGCATTTTCCATCGAATCAGAATTCATGTTTGAAAGGGAGAAAAAAATGATAGCGGCGATCGCTTTCGAGTTATTTCACTTGTTTTGCAACTCTTAACATTTTTGAAATTTCGAAAATGACACGTTAAGAGAGGTTTAGGTTTATATTAATCCTCGAGAAAAATTGAAATGCTGTGCACAGGGCGCTCTCAATTAGTGAATGAATTTAACCAACTAAAACTGTTGTACTCAATTGTTTTCCAATGGAACAGCCAGTATTTTATGTTTTAGAAGTGAATGGCATGCCTTCTGCTTCATGTTTTGTATAGCACTCCCTATAATATATATAATACCTAGAGACCCTAGTTCTGGATATACGAGTATTTACATTTATAATCGCATACCATCATGATTCATGTAGGAATCAGTTTTAAATTATTTTATTCAATTCAGATAACTGATCAGATTGTGTTATTATTTATCGAATTTAAAAAGAAGAATATTAAAATGTTTAAACTAACTTCCGTACAAAAAAGGTAAGAAATTATTAATTTTATAGGACTATCTATATTTACAATCTCGTAATATATAAGTAATTGAAAAATTGTTCTCACAAATGGCAAATGAAACTTTTAAGTGATATTTTAGTAACGTTCCTATATCTGACAACTGAATATTTGCTGTAGATCTCTGTTACTTACTATTTAGATTCTTTCATATGTGCCATCCAATTAATTACTTCCACATCGTCAATACGCGTGGAAGTAATGGCATCGGCGACAAAAATTTCAAAAATTCTTTTTCGCTTAAACGTTGTAAAAATTGTCAAAACATATATAAAACATGATTAAACAACATTTTTTCTGTCTGTCGGTCTGTATGTCTGTCTGTTAGTAGCCACGATAACTTTAGAACGAATTGATATATCGTCTCCAAATTTGGTATACAGTTAGCACCCGACAAGCGAACGTTTCTGACTGTTTTAGGTAGAAGCACTCCAGGGCGTAGGTGATGAATGAGGGGGGTGATTTGGTGAAAATCGACATTTGTGCGTTAAAACTTGAGTAATATAACGTTTTAGGGTTTGCTTATCCAAAAACATTCAATTTCATCAAACGACTGGTATTCTGTGTTGAAATTAAATTAGCGGTTGGGTGTGGAGGGTGACAGAAATTTATTTATTTTTTGCCAAAACGGCGTAAAAAGTTCTAAAGCATATAAAAAACTGTATTCTGGAACGAAAGTTATTTGTCTGTCGGTCTGTTTGTCTGTCTGTTAGTAGCTAGGGTAACTTTAGAATAAATTGAGATATCGTCTTCAAATTTGGTACACAGCACACGAGAAATGAACGGTTTGCATTGTTTTCTTTTTAGTAAAATCGCTCCAGGCGGTCGGGGATGCACGGAGGGTGCTTTGGTGAACGTTGACATTTTTTCGTTAAAACTAGAGTAATATAACGTTTTAGGGTTTGCTTATTACACAACTTTCAGATTTATCTTACATTTGGTATTCTCTGCTAAAATTAAATTAGGGATTGAATATGTGGGGGTGGAAGATCGGTGACAGAAATTTCGGATTTTTATTTTTTGCTAAAAAGGCGTAACAAGCCTCAAAACATATAGAAAACTTAATTCTAAAACGAATTTTTTTGTCTGTTGGTCTACCGGTCGGGCGGTCTGTCAGCCTATACGCCTATCTGTTAGTAGGCGCAATAACTTTCGAAAGATTTAAGATATCATCTGCAAATTTGGTATGCGGTTTACACCCGACAAAGGAACGCTTCGAATTGCTTTTGGATAACATCACTTCAGTGGCCATATAAATTCATATAATGAGAATATGTCTTTCTGGGAGAGTAAATTATCACAGCTATGTGGAACTTATGATTCAATTTGCAGCACTATTTGTTTTTTGTAGCACATTTGATTTTACATTGCTTGTTTTAATTTTTAATGTAACACTGGTTTCTTATTGCACATTGCTAATATCATAGAATTCTATTTTCACTGAAATAGAGGAAAATATGATAACAATTGTTTTTTAAAAACTTTTTTGTAGTGTTTCGATATTTTTTTTTCTAATAGAATGCAGGCAAGGTAGTAATTATATGCCATACCTTCTGGCAGTACCACATCTTAAATTTAAAATGTTTAGAATGAATTCGTTGCGTTCTTATCGAGTAGCATTACAGTTACTTCAGTGTACCTACTTGACTTGCAAACAAATAATAATAATCGCCGATATTGGACTTGGTATTAAAAATAATTTTAAATTATATTTATATTACCTAAATGTTATGGACCGGCGTGAGTAATAATATAATTCTTTATCATCTTTGCTTTATGCGCAGTGTATTAGATTCAGCCTGGCATATAACTTTGACAAATAAAAAAATATATATTTTTTTGGTGTCTACTTTCAAGTTGTCTCCATATATCTCTATACTAAATACAGTCATAGAGACTATTTATCTGGCTTCAAACCTGTTTGTTTTCTCCTGTGTAACCGGTTTCGCTGTTTGAGAGTATCATCAGACAGGATAAATTTGGATTCATATATACACATTTACGACAACTACAGATAAAAATCGGCTACGTTCTGATGTTATGATAAAAAATTCTTAAAAAAAGTAAAATAAAAATGTCAGATGACGTCTTCAAAATTTTCACGTGATGTGCGTCAATATTGTTACGTTATTTGAGGTTCTCTATTTGTTGACTAACAAAACAGAGCTTTTAAAATTACTAATTTATTATAACTAACTATTTTCTGACAATTAACATACCAACTATTATATTTCTCTATTACCAAATGTCTATAGCACTATAGTTCAATTATTGCTTTCTACTATCGCTTTTTTCGCACAAATACTGACTCACTTACCGACTGACTGCTTCATCTACCGCTTGCTTATTTATACTGTTTATGGAGTAGTAGTAGTAGTAGTAGCAGTGGTGGGGAGGCCAACGCCAAGCAAGTAGGCCACAATGGGCCCTTTTTGCCAACCCCAGCAACCCAGCAACCATGCTCTACTCTTCCTCGGTTCCGTCGCCAAACCGCCTCGACCTCGAGATGAAGGCCATGACGGTCTTCAATTGGACGGTACTTACCTGATTCCTCTGCAGAGTCCTTGATCCGAACAATTCTGCTCGAAGACTCCCAAAAGCCTCGCATTCACACAGGTAGTGGTAGGACGTTTCTTCATCCTCGCCACATTCCTGGCAAATGGGATCCCTCTCTACGCCTATCAATGTGAGGTGTCTTCTAAGGGCGCAGTGGCCTGTCAGCACCCCGAGGATGCGGCGAAGCGTAGGTCGACTCCTTCCGAGTAGCCAGACAGCTTTATCTCTGTCCGGCCCCTCCACGAAGTCCCTCGCCTGCCTGCAGCCATCAACCGACACCCAGTGCCTCTCCATTGCTTCCTCGGTCCACCTGTCTAAGACGACAGAGACTGTCTTCCTACTTATGCCTATCGCAGGCTCCGGGCCACAGAACGGCCGCCGGGAACCGAGCTTTGCGAGATTGTTCGCCACCTCATTCCCCGCCACGCCGCAGTGTCCCGGAACCCACACCAGTTGTACCTCCTTCGTCCTGGCTAGCCCTCTGAGGGCGTCAGCGCACTCCTGAACCAGGGGTGACCTGATTCTGGCCGCGCAGACTGCCCGGAGGACCGCCTGGCTATCCGAGCAAATGCACACACATTTCTCGGGACTCATCTTCACATCCTGTCTATTGGCCACAGACAGGATAGCATACGCCTCTGTTTCGATTGCCGTGGTGTATGCGCCAAGAGCATAGCTCTCGCGCACCCCCAGGCTCTCGATGTATATTCCTGCCCCGGAGGATTGCTGGTCCTCCAGCCGCGATCCGTCGGTGAAACAGACCAGGCTTGCGGGCTGGAATGCAACCTCATTTTCCCTCCACTGATCCCTACTGGGGATCCTGAGGGTGTATGGCCTAGTCAACCTAATAGCGTCCTCGGCATCCCTCACCTTTATGGCGGAAATCGAAATTTCCTTTTCCACCTCCTTGGCGACTCTTGCATGCCCTATTACTGCTCCCTCTCCGCTCCAGTTACCTGAGTCCCGGATCCTAAGATGCGACGCCATAGCCTCCCCTCTGATACAGATGGGAAGCGGTGGCAGCATCAACAGGACCTCTAGCGCGGCTGAGGGTGTCGTCCTCATAGCGCCTGTGATACCCAGGATAGCCAGCCTTTGGAGTTTGGCCAGCTTCCTGCTGGTTGTTTGGTTCACACCACACCACCAGACCAACGCCCCATAGAGGATTCTCGGACTGACGATCGCAGTGTAGATCCAATGAAGGATCCGGGGATTAACCCCCCAGGTCCTCCCTATCACACGACGCAGCTGCCAGAGGGTCGCTACTCCCTTCCTCACAACTCGTTCTATTTGCGACCCCCATGTTAGTTTCGGGTCCAGGATCACCCCCAGATATTTGACCTCCCGCACTAAAGCTAAAGGTTTTCCAAACATCACGGGCGCCCTGAACCCCTCTACCTTCCTCTTCTTGGTAAATAGGATCATCTCCGCCTTCGCCGGGTTTACGGAGAGTCCCTGCTCACCACACCACCTTTAGATTATGCTACAGGCAGCTTGCATGCACTCACAGACGACGCCGAGGAATTTGCCGGTGACTAAGACCAGCCCATCATCAGCGTACGCCTGGGCGTAGAAGCCATTCTCAGAGAGCCGCTCCAAGAGGCCGTCCATGACCAGACACCATAGATGAGGCGAAAGGCAGCTCCCCTGGGGACAGCCGCCCGTCACCCCAACGTCCAGCCCTCGGCCCCTCAAGGTCAGCGACACTCTCCTGTCCTCCAGCATGCTCGCCACCCAGCTTATTAGGGACCTCGGCGTTCCCCTCTCCTGTAGGGCGTTACAGACCGTATCCGTCCTTGCCTTATCAAAGGCCCCCTCCACATCGAAGAACACAGCTAATGTGCTCTCCCAGTAGTGTAGAGCCCTTTCCACCTTCCGCGTCACAGCGTGGAGCGCCGTCTCCGTCGATTTCCCCCGCTGGTACGCATGCTGACCTTTGTGGAAGGGATGATCCTTGTGGATCCCTCCCAACATAAACCTATCTACTAACTTTTCCAATGCCTTAAGTAGGAAGGATGTTAGGCTGATTAGCCTGTACGCCTTGGCCAGCGTGTAGTCCCCCCTTCCCGGTTTGGGAATGAAGACCCCCCTAACCCGGCGCCAGGCCTTTGGGACGTAGCCCCACGCCAGGCTGGCCCGAAAAACCTCCCTTATGTTGGGAAGCAGTATATCCAGGCCCCTCTGGAGCAGGGCTGGAAAAATCCCATCGCAGCCTGCGGATTTGAATGGAGCGAACTCGCTCACCGCCCAGGTTATAGAGCCATCTGTGACCACCTCCTCCGCCAGATGCCAGTCCGCATTCGGGACTGTCCACCGGCCCGGTTCGGCAGCCTCCGTGACGGCTCCACCGCCCTCAAGGTGAACTTCGGCGAGATGACGCAGGGTCTCCTCATCGGTGCTTGTCCAGCTCCCATCCTGTTTCCTTAAAGATCCTACATTACTACCTAACTCTTGTTTGAGTACTCTCACCAGCCTGGCTGCGTCAGGCAGGGAATTGACTTCCCCGCAGTACGCGCGCCAACCAGCTCGCTTACTCCGGCGTAATTCCTTCTTAAACTCCCTTCTGGCAGTCCTAAACTCGTCCCAGGCCGCTTCACCCGATTCTCGGACGGCTCGGTTTGAGGCCCTCCGAGTCCGCCCGCGTAGTACGGCGAGATCCTTGTTCCACCGTCTAACTTTGATGGACGGTTCCCCCCTAAGTGGTGACGCGGCCTCGTAGGCTGCCATTATTTTCCCTTCTAGGGCCTCGACCTCGCTATCTAATGCCTCTATAGAGAGTCTACTCCCCTCTGGGCTCCTTGGCGACCCACCGAGGCCTATTAGATAGGCATCCCAGTCGGTCTTCCTTGGATTTCTCCTGGGGGGAGGACTCTCACGGTCCACATCCAATTCAAAGCTGATCATACGATGATCAGACATTGATATGTGTTCCGTCACCCTCCAGTTAGATATATCCTCCGTTATTCCTCTGCTCGCTAACGTAATGTCGATCACCTCCTGTCGGATACGATTGACAAACGTTGGAGCTGTACCTCTATTTAATACCTCTAGGTTCGTTGTAGCCAAGTACTCTAATAGTATACTGTTTATGGAAGTTCCAGATCTTTCCTCATTCTTCCCCCTGCGTCACTTATTGTTCCCTCTCGAATATAATTCTAGAATGTGAGCTGCTGCCAACATAATCTACAAGCTACCTGTGACCATAGAGCTTATAATGCTCTGGACTCTCATAGAGAAGGAGTATTGCCGATGTAACACCACCACCTTGATACATTTGATCGTCCCGGTTGAAGTCTGACATTTATTGGTAGGACGAAAATCTGTGCATATGGATCACCTTCAAATTGCTCTTTGCGATCTTCTGTGTGCGGCACACACCATCATTGATCGTTTGATCACCTTGTGCGGACCTTCATATAATTTATGTAGTTTCGGTGACCGTCCCTCAGGTTGTTCTCGATTGTAAAACCCCACCAGATTTCCTTCTTCAAGACCAGTCGAATTGGCTCGCACCTCATAACGGGTCTTCTTCCACTTGTATATGCATTCTGACAGCAAAGTGGGTGTCTTCCACTTGTCTTTCTAAATATTGGATGTATTCGTCAGTTGACGCGGGGCAACTGTGGGTTTTCCAAATATGAGATCAGGAGGAAGTCTTAACCAATACCACGCTGGCTGGGATATGTCCGGTCATCTCATGTACGGCTGGGGGGTATGCCAGGAGAGACAGTGGAATGTGTCTGTCCCAATCCGTTTGATGTTTATTCAGAAATATTTTTAAATGTGACTTCAATGTGACATTGAATTTTTTCACCATTCCATCAGATTGTGCATGGGTGTACTTCTCGTCTTTTTGATTGATATCAAAAACCTTTATAACACGCACCACGTTCTCGCATAAAATATATTACGTCAATGACAACTCTCAACTTAAATGCAAACTCAAACAGTCATTGGTATAAGCAACGTTACTGATAGGTTAGGTGGCCGCCAACAGTGGAGATGGGCGAGGTCCTTAAATAATATGTTATTACAGGGCGCCACTTGAATGTTACACCTACCCCCGAATATTCAAATAAGTTATTAGTATACTAATGTTACCTCAATCAATCACCAGTGATCCAACTCCAACCAAGAAAACGCTGGAGCACACATACCTAATTCACTGCAAGAGAGACAAATACATAGATGCACCCATATGCATCAATGGTCACACAGTCGTAAGGCACATATACAAGTGAGCCAGTTCGCTAATCAAATCATTGTTCAAATTTCAGGAATGAGACTATCTTCACACAAGCAACACTCTAATTCAAAAATATACGTTGGGATCGAACGTCAGAATATGTGGATATTTTTAAATATCTAACTTATTTATTGATTTATTTATTGATTTATTTATTTATATGCATTAAAATTATACAGTGAATCTTACATAGAAGTTACAAACTTGTGGCAATTATGACCCTAGCAACGGGTTTTCTGTAATAAAAGTTATATAATAATTTGTAAAATGCGCCGTATAATATTCATTGATATTATGAAAGGATATTACTGTGCAGTATACAGTTGAATAAAATAAACAAAGACGGATATAAGAAATGTTTTATTTGTTGTCTGCTTCTAACCAACAACTGTATACGATTTGAGTAACTTTTCAAATTAAATTGATAGAAAATATTCGGATGCTGTGAGTAAATTGTTTAGAAAAATCATCTAGTTTAAATTAACATAAATAATTTTAAGCAAGTCTCATGACACGCTTCTAAGACAAACTAAATAGCGATATATATTACAAAACTTTTGAAAATTCGGTACTATATTGCACTTGTTGATTCCGGCTTTTTCCTTTTGCAAATTGCTTGGAGGAGTTTGTTAGCCTACCCAATTAAAACGCTTTTCCCAGAAAAAATAACAATCTTTTTCAGAAAATAATGTAGTATCAAAAATGTTCAATAATTTTAATGAAATTTGGTGTACGTATTGCACTCACATTAGCATCAACCAAAACTTAAAATTGTATTTTTAGTTGAAAATTGAGCTATAAGTATCTGAAAATGGTTAAGAAAATTCTCTATTACAATGCACTTGATGTCTCCAGCCTGTTTATAACGCCCTTATATGCACACAAATGTAATTAACTAACGTCCTTTTATTAAAATGTCTTGTTGCTAAGAACAATAATAACCGAACTTCATTTTTATGGCAACATCACACAATCGTGTTTATTAACTGGTATTGGGTATATTTATAAGTTTTGAATCAGTTAAAATTATATTAATGTAAATTGTGAACAAAGAGATAAATTCTATATATTTTATTAGTTAAGTCCGCCTTTAAGTATGTCATTCATAAAAGTGCAAAAAGTATATTAATTGTAAACAAAACTAGTTACGTTGTAAGATATTATAACTACAAGAAAACTGATTCGATTTCCTTTTCTTCTCTTAGTTTCACCAAAAAGGATTAATTATTTTTATTGTTTGAACTTCTTACTTCTTTATTTATGATTTTATCGTTTTCTCTATAACAATTTTTAATCTCGAAAAGAAACCACCATTAATTTCACTTAGGAATAATTGTTATAGAAAACATTGTTTTTTTGAATGAAAAGCATTTATAATATAAACCATTTACGAGCCGTTTCCAAAAACACTCGTCATGCGATAAAAAAGTCTGGACGCAGCAAATGTGTCACGGTAGCGAATTTTCATAAACGTGGTTTTTTAATAACTAGATAATATGCGGTTTTTTTAATGAACGCTGCCATCAAATTTGGTTACCCGTATAACCTATATAGTAGAAACAATGTACCACATTTCATCAAAATAACTTTGCTGTATGAAAAAGTCCAAAAATTAAGAAATAATATAAACGAAGGCGTCATTTTCATGGGATCCGCTATCTATTGGTAAAAACGCCGTATCATAATTTTTGGTAATGGCCAAAAATGTGAAAAGTTGCAAAACAATCTAAATAACTCGGAAACAAGAAGAAACAAAAAAAATATTTACAAACATGCATTATAATTCGATGGAAAATGCAAAAATGCAATTCAATAAGCGCTGTTATATATATATATATATATATATATATATATATATATATATATATATATATATATATATATATATATATATATATATATATATATATATATATATATATATATATATATATATATATATATATATATATATATATATATATATATATATATATATATATATATATATATATATATATATATATATATATATATATATATATATCACCAACGACTTATGGACCAGTCTATGATTATTAAAATAATTTTGCAGTGCGACTCTTTGACCACAGACTTTTATGTGTTTGACATTCAGTATGAACGCACCTATATACATCTGTTTGACCATACAATAATATGTGTTTGACATTGACAGATTAGATATTGACGGTCAGACTACTGGTACGGACTGGGGAATCCCACTATCTAATTAAAACAAGGCATGTTTAATCTATTTATAATAGCCTCAGTAGTTCAGTGGTAAGAACGTGTGCCTCTGAACGGACAGGTACTGGGTTCTCCTTTCATTTTTCAGTACATAATGTAACATTAATATCAACGGATGTTGTGGCATTGTATTTGAGCAAGTTGAATTTCTGCACGTTCCGCCCGTCGGAGGGGGCGTAAATTTGTCGGTCCCGTGTCCATGCAATGTTGGGCACGTTAAGGATTCCTACCCTCCTTACACAAAGGCAGGCGTTCGGCGAAATTACCAGGATAGTGAGGTGAAACCGCTACCTGGCGTCGGTGATTGGCCATGGTAGCAGACATAGACCGACGTTAAAGAAACGAAAACACACACACACACAATCTATCTGTACATACATTTTATCTTCCTGCACGCCTTCTCCATATGAACTTTAACTATGCTAAATCTAACACTCCTCCGTTTGTGCTTAAATACGGGTACAAAGTTTTTTCTTCACGTATTAATACATACATAGATATTGGGCTGTACCGTAAAAATGCTTCACCCTATATATGCGGGTTCTAAGGGGAAGAGGCAAGTTCGCACTCATTTGAAGACATTGCAAAAGCCACGGTCTCCTCAAAAGCAAATTTGTTCCTTCAAAATTCGCAAAAAATTACAGACTATGAAACCATACACACAGTTTTAAAGAGGGTCTATTTGAAATGATTTTATGCAAATATTTTAGTAAAATGAAGGACAATGGCGCTTGGAGCTAAAACTTAAGGTCTTGTAAAACACGGGTCTTGCGACATTTTTTGTTCATAACCCTTATTTGTTTAGGTTCTTTGTCTTAATATTGCACAATTTTTACGTTCTAAATCGCAACTGTGACGTTTTAAGAAGAAAACCTATAAAATTTTCGAAGTCACTTTTCCGGTATTTCTGAGGCGCAAACTTAATCTTGATCTGTAATATACAAGAGATTTTACTATCCACACAAAGTATTTTGTTTTTTTGCGTTTCTCTGCTCATCAGTAGCACTAATTTTTTTTTAATGCTATAACATTTTTTTCTTTTAAATTAGAGATCTGAATTTTGGTTGTATATAGTATAATTTTTATAATAAAAACCAAATCTAGTTTACCATAGCTCTGTTATTTCCGAAAGAAGACCCAAAATTATCCAGGGAAAACAAGTGCGATTTTCCTAGCTAACTAATTATGCAAGCCACTTGCAAAAGAAACGCACTCACCAAATTTAATCAAAATCGGTCCATTCTTTTTTTAGTTATCGGCGTGATATATATATATATATATATATATATATATATATATATATATATATATATATATATATATATATATATATATATATATATATATATATATATATATATATATATTATATAGGGGTCCTACTTCACGCTGATTTGAAGAATCGTTTTCAAAATTCAAAAGTCTAGATCTCTTCATTAGTGAATTTTTATTTTTAAAGAAAATTCAGTACAAGAAAATGTATCTAAATATTTTCGTAGACCTTTGTTTAAAATAGAAGATGCTTAAGCCTCTAGGTTTGCCTAATGTTTTTCTCATAATACTCACACGGCTCAAGTTTTCGTAATATTTAAAGATTCCGGTTGCATTCTACGTTGCCATATGATGTATATATGTCTAACCATAGAACCAGAAGGTGGCTTCGGAAAAGTTGGTGCTTACCAAGGTGACAATTTTAGCTGTCAAAAAATTTCAAGGTTACACAAATATGTCAAAAAGGTAGCCTTACAGATTTTTTCTAAATCTTTATTTTTTTTCAAAATATTCCTATTATTCCAACTATATTCCGGACCTTGTGCGTGTAGTGGCTTTGAGTAATATAAGTCATGGTGGCATTTTTTATCACAAAGTTATGCTGCCAAAGCAATTACCACCCAACTGGAAATCTATCTCAAGCTTAATTTTTTTACAATCTACTTGACACAGTAAAATATTTTAGTTTTTGAGCGTTTCTATAATAAAATTAGTTGCAGCTTGGAAACCTTTATATATAGGTATATACAATTGTTAAAAAAAATATTATTTTTTTCATGAGTAAAATTATTACTGGTTGTCCTATTTGAAAAATCGAGTTTTGTAATATCAATCTGGAAAATGGCTTATACAATTTGAGAGCCGTGTATCTTCCTCAGACATCACCTTATCGTTTTTTAAAGTAGCAATGTATACGCTACTAGCGCTGCAAGAATTTCGATTCGAGGTGTCTTAAAATTTAAGGTGAAATTGGGAATGCAAGTTGTGGTCAACTTGAGTATAACCGGAGGTGCTAGAAACGTAAAAAGCTTTTATAAATTTAGACCTACTGAGTTTAGTATGTAACCAAGATGTCATAGTCATATCCGGTACATACTTTTCACGGTCAGACATGCTGCATATCTTTAAAGGTTTGATTACTGCTTTTTCATATTTCTTACACACCAAGTACGGATTAGTATTCATAACAAGTAATAAGGTTATATTGAGGTGGGGGAGCTGGGCATTTGGCCTCTGTCGCGAAGACCTTTAAGACTTATTGTGGCGATCTCACGTAAATCTCTAGAGTATCTTGTCTCGCTTTATTTCCGTTATTAACATCCACAGCCTTGATAGGAGTTCCTTTGTGTATCTTTCAGCCGTAGGTAGTTCCTCTCCAAGTCACTGAAACCTCAATTTCATTCTTCATGTTGGTACACATGGAGTATCGTTACGTCTTCTTGGCAGAACCTGCAGCGCACCTCATCTCTTGGAATCATTTGACTCATGTGGCGGCAGTACTACCTTAATAGACCTACCATTATTCAAATGACATTTCTGTTCCTTCCTATTAGGTACTTTGCGAATGTAAGTGAACTTTTTTTATAAACTTTTGGGCATGTCTCTCTCATAGATTTTTCTACCATTTCAGTGTGAACTCGAATAACTAATATCCTTATGATCTACCTGGCTAGACTGCTAAAACGTTCTGAACCTGACAGAACATGCCTTCTTTATCCAGTTTTAGTGAATTTTAAATTCTTTAAAAAATTCACTAATGAGGAGATCTCGACTTTTGAATTTCGAAAACGTCAAAATTGGCAACTTTTAGGCAAACAACCCAAAAAAAAATACGGGTTGTTTAGATAAAATGTGTTTTAGAAAGCCTTGATTTTCAGCTTCAACCGTAAGTGTCCTTCATTTTACTAGAAAATTTCCAGAAAATTCATTTCAAATAGAACCTTTCTCTGATGCTTTGGCAGTAGTTTTAGTTATAGAGTTTATGGTTTAATACTCTAAAATTTGTTGCTAATTTTTGCAGAGAAAATTCGCTAAAGAGGAGACCGCGACTTCTGAATCTTAAAATGATTTATTACATGAGCCCGAACTAGGCCCACTAAAACCCATATGAGGGGTTAGTTTTAGTTTTCATCTGTTTACATATATACAGGGTGACGCATTTCTACGGTAAAGCTTAATATTACCGTTATTATACAACATACTATAAAAAATTGTATACGTTATCTACAGGGTGTCTTAAGCTGCATGAAATAAAATTATTCCCACAGACACAGGGTGGCCCATAAGCCGTTGGTGGTACAAATTTTCTTTTTAGTAAATTTTCTTTAAAAAATTTACTAATGAGAAGATCTCGACGTTTGAATTTTGAAAAAGTCGTGATTTAAAACGTTAAAATTGGAAACATTCAGACAAAGAACCTGAAATAAATACGGATTAAGTAGAGGAAATGTCACAAGGAACGTGTTTTACAAAGCCTTAAGCTTTACCTTGAACTGCCATTGTCCTTCATTTTGCTAAAATATTTGCAAACAAATCATTTCAAATAGACCCTTCTTCTGTTACTTTGTCTGTAGTTTTAGTCATAGAGTGTATGGTACAATAGTCTGTAATTTTTAGCAAATTTTCATTGAAAAAATTCGTTCTTAATGACATCCCGACTTTTCAATTCTGAGAAGATTTCTTTAAATGAGCGCGAACTTGGCCCACTAGAACCCATATATACAGAGTGACGAATTTCTTCGGTAAAGCTCCATATATCGGTTATTATACAAGATACGAGAAATAATTGTATACCTTAATTATAGATTATCTTGACCTGCATCTTACAAAATTACTTTAATAATTACAGGCTTGCCGATAAGTCGTTGGCGATAAAAAAATTCTTTTTTTTATCGAACACTCCTTATTATATTGCATTTTTTAATTTTCCATCGAATTAAAATGCATGTTTGTAAGGGAAAAAAACGTATAGTGTTCATCATTTTTGAGTTATTTCAATTGTTTTGCAACTTTTTACATTTTTCGCACATATCATAAATTATGATACGGCGTTTTTTGCTAATAGATAGCGCATCTCATTAAAATGACGCTTTTAGAGATGGTTTCGTTTATATTATTTGTTATTTTTTGTACTTTTTTCAAACAATAAAGTTATTTGAATGAAAGATGGTAGATTGTTTCTACTCTATAGGTTATGCTTGTAACCAAATTTCATGCCTGCTTTTATTTAAAAAAGACATATAATGTAATATTATTAACAACATTTTTTGGAAACTTCACTACCATAAAGACTTTTTTTTCTTGTCGTTCCCATTATGAGCAGCAATGCGAAAACCCATGCTAGTGGTACTTTGTTTTGACTTTCTAGCTCGGTTGGGGTTGTCATACATAACCCCATACCGCCTTTAAATTGATAGATTCTTATAAACTAGTGTCTTTAGCGCCGCTTGGATATTGAAGTATATCACAATTGACGGTGTCATCATTCCTTGCTCAAAAATCTGTTGTTGCAGTACAGATACTAAGTTTTCAGAATGTTAATAATTGGTACTCTACTATGCAGGGTACATGATGGTTGTAACAAATCTTCCATTATAAAGTTCCTTGAAATATTTTAAATGGGACTCCATATATTTTGTCACTCTGCTAATTAAAAAAAATCCTAAGATTTTTAGTTTTAAATTTAAGAAGCCTTGTTTTGCTTGGCGTTAGGATAATTTTCTTACACAAAATTAACAAATGGGGAGATGCCGACTTGAAATTTTTTTTTAATTTCCTCAAATTAGCGGAAACTAGGACCTTTTGAGCCTATATCCTGGATCAGTTTTCATTTTTATATGTCTATATATATATATATATATATATATATATATATATATATATATATATATATATATATATATATATATATATATATATATATATATATATATATATATATATATATATATATATATATATATCGACACACATACATTGACAAGAGTAATCTAAACTTTTTTGAAGCTTTAGAAGTAAAGAAGCACTTCTTCCTAATTAAATAAATCAAACAAAATAAGTCTAACCGTTTTGTTTTTCGCAAAAAAGTTGTAATAAGATAATGAATTGATGTATATCGATATTTTTACTATAAGAGACTGTTTTTGTTTAGTTATTTTATTGTTGTAATTGTTTCCATAGTTATTACTGTTATAGGTTAGTTCTATTTTTTTGTTAAATCTTGACATACATCACGTAGATATTTTAATGGCGTCATTCGTCATTTTTGTTTCATTTTTTTCTCATTTTTTACATAATGTTTTAATCAAAACATAATTACATAGCAACAGTCTTTGTAATTGTCATGAGTTCGTATTAATAATAAAATAATCTGTCTGAGGATACTGCCAAGCAGCGAAACCAGTTACAGAAACGTTGAAGAACATCCTAAAATCTCTACAATTCAGAACAGCCACTTGCTTCAGTTATCTTACGCGCTGGCTACTTCATTCACTTACAGAAACAAATCACAACAGTGAAACCAGATAAGTAGTCTCCAAGTCTGTACATTGTATTTTAATATTCTATTCGAGCAGTTTATAAGGTTAAATGATTTAATCTTAAGTGAATCAAAGAAATGTATTTTTAAAGCTACAACAAAATACAACGATATGTTTATTCTGGTTATTACGTAGCTTTGTAAGATTTCCCATAAGAAATATAACAAAGTTTTCAATTTAATTCATTTTATTACCCTATCAACTTATTTTAATCAATATTATTTAGGTAGTCTCTTACCAAAACAGCTGACTAAACCACAAAGGAATTGTTTCTAGATGCAGCCAATCTTATAGTTTATAACTTCGGCTTGCATAAGAATTTTCATGAATATAACACATCTAGTTTTTCGCCCTGTTTATTTTCGACTGTCCTTAGGTACTTAAACGTGGCTATATGAGGGGTCACCATTGAAAATAAAATATAAGTTGTTTAATTGATTTTTTACCTTTCTCTAAACCATATAGGTAATCTAACAAGAATACTACATTTAAATTAGATAATATATTTGTGTCGGTTGTCAAGTGATGAAAGGTGATATACTTGAAATATTCAAAAAAGCGTTTGTATTGATGAACATAAGGCTCTTTGAAACTGAAATAATTGAAATTCTAATAATGACTGGTTGTGGAGACAAAACCAGGAGCTCGAAAATAGTTTGTACTTTATTTATAAATATATACCCTAACCAAGAATCAAACTAGGTAAAGGTAAAACAATGTTTTTGTAACGGATTATGCAAAAGACCTCGCTAAAAGTGATCAAAAACAAATACCGCCAAACAAGACACTAGATGTTCTACTACCATTTCACGAAAACCCACGGTACCACTTTACGGTAAGTATCATAGATCATAACATTGGTCATTTAACAGTTCTAAGAACGTTAAAGAGGGAAATGTGGTATCCTTACAAATCCAGGAGTCTATAGAAGACGATGTTGATAAATTTGTTGAAATTTTCGAGATTGTTATGAAAAAAATCAAACAAAATCTAATGTTTGTAAAATAGGCCTTTTAGGCAATTCAAAACACATAGGATTTTGACACAAAGGTGTCTGAAAAATTGTCTACTTGCTGCAAGAATCTGCAAACATTTCCTAAAATAAGATAATCCACCACAAAAGCTTTTAAAATGAGCTTAAATTACACTTGTTAGGTAAACCACGAAACATTTAAAGAGATAACTATCGCAAACAAGAAAAGTTTGGACGCAGAAAATGCGTTATGGTGGTAAATTTTCATTAAAATATTTTATTTAATAGTTAATATGTCTTTTTTCAATGAAAGCAGGCATCAAATTTGGTTACCGGTATAACCTATATAGTAGAACCAATATATCATATTTCATCTAAAAAACGTTCATATTTGTGTTTGTATAAATATATCCTAACACAAATAAAACATTACAGTTCATCTCAAGTAGGTCCACACTGCTCCCAAAAACTATAAAAACCAAAGTGCCAGTTATAACATCGTTACGAACATGTTATTCAGGATACCGTTTTAAAATTAATAACTCAATCTTTATTAATAATTTCATTTTAAGAGTGTACTAGAATATATATTCTAATAAAAACTTTATTCAGAACTCATTCACCTTTCTGTATCTTGTCGAAAGTATCGTGATTAATGGAATGTTGACCTCAAAACTGCACCAGGTCTCACATTATCATTATTTCCGATATGCGCTCCTTATTTCACTTCATTACGTTGCTGCAATTAGTGTAATTATCATTATATAAAAACGCAACATTAGTTAACAGAAAATTTCTTTTATTAAATAGATGCGTTGTTTCCCACTTAGTGAACAGTTAAATTACATGCATTATAGAAATTACAATGTCGTTAAACTATTAAATTCTAAAAGACAAAAAAAAAACTGACATGTATGACGCTACCTGCTCCTTGCATTGTTGTTTCGTTATTCAACAAATTGGTAAATGGGTAGAATCATTGTCATTTAAAGTGTTTGATGCTTATAAATGCTGATTTAAATTTACTGAATTGTTGCACCTTCTTTCATCATATCACAATCTAAGGGCGATGTCGCTCTGCCGACGGAACCACGATTCTCTGTCTCCAGCAGCTGTATTCGTCTCCCTAGTTATAAGGAAAGTTATTTCATACCTCAGCTATGGCAGGTTTTCCAGAATGTTTCTCTTGGTCTACCTCTTGCATTTTTTCCTGAAGTAAGTGTCGTTTAAATAATGTCGTCAGAAAGTTATTATGTCTTAGAATATGACTAATAAATTTATGTCTTCCTGCTTTTAATATCTTACAGCAAGCATCTTTCTTCTGTCACCTGTTTTAGGCCACTTTAACTCGTGTTTATACACTTAGTCCAAGTCCTGATTTCCGCTTCATACACTACCGCACCCTATACGTACGACTTCAAGAACTTATTCCCCAGGTCTAAGTCGTGGCGTTTATTAATGAGAAGAATTATTTGTATATTGAATGCCTGCGTTTCCATCACGATCTGTCATCTCAGATCTTTGCTACATTCACTTTTATCCGTAGTAATACTCCCAAGGTACGTTAACATTTGCACTTGTTCAAGCAGTTGGCCTTTTAGCTTAACATTTAGTTTCTAGTTTCTATCTGCACTTATTTTATCTTCATTACGTTTCTTTTTGGCACATTGATCTTTATTTTAGTTTCTTTAAATACACTCTCCAGCAAAATTAGCATCCTTTTTAATCAATTGCTTCTCCTATCAGGGTACTGTGATTTTCATACCTTATGTAATCGAGCCGTTACCCATTTATTTTGATTCCTTCTATCTTTTCAGCCTATTGTAAATGTTATGAATGAATTGAACAAATATAGCGATAATGGGCATCCTTGCCTAACACGTTTTCTTATCTTAGCAACAGTTTCATATTAAATATTATGGTACAATGATTTCGGTGTAGACTGAGAATTGCTCCTATTCATCCGATTCAATCTAATCCACCTCCTGTCATTATATGAAACAATATTTTCCAATCCACCTACTCAAGTGGTTTTTCTAGGCCTACAAAAGCAATAAACGTATGTCTATTTTTCCGAGGTCATCTTCCTTCTAGTATTTTATCTCCCAATATTTCTTGTTTAATTATTTTTCCAACCCTAATGCCGAACTTGTTGTCATCAAAACTACTCCCAATTTTTTTTTCTCATTATACTTTTTATGGTGATTAGTATAAGCTTTTCCTCATGACTCCTCAGTTGCGTTGGGTCAATCTTTTTTTTTCGTTAAATATCTCCCACCCGTGACAACTTTAATGTCACAAACAACTAGATCGTATGTTGCTTACTTTATCTTAGGTGAAGCCGCTGCCTTTTTCTTGGCCGTCTGAGGTTTCTGTGTCGGACGGGCTTTGGATTTTTTCGCATTGGACGGCGACATCGTTTTGGCCGCGGCGGAGGCGGGTTTTTTTCTGGCACCGATGCCGACGGGCTTCTTCGCCTTGGGGCTGAAGAGGGCCCTTTGAGGTTTCGTTGCGGGTTTCTTGGCTGCCGCCGCCGCCTTCAGTTTATCCCGGTAACGGCTCTTCTCACCTTCTTCACGCCTTTAGTGTTTTTGTAACAGTAATCGTTTTTACTCTTTATAGACTGAGTAGTTCTCCCGACTTATAACATGTCTCGATCAGTTAAAAAACTTTTTCTTTAATTTTTGCTCCAAAATTTTTTAAAGCTTTGGACCTTAGTTCGTCTGGGCCATGAGTTTGTTTGTCTATGTTCTTTAAGAGCTCTCTAAAACTCTTCTCTTGTTTATAGGAAGAAATGAAATCTGAATTCCGAAAGTTTACAATTAGGTATTTGTTGAGGTTGCCTGCTTATCTAAAATAATTTTTATGGTCATTGCTTTCAGTGAATTAAAAAAAAATCACTAATGAGGAGATGGCGACTTATGGATTTTGATAAATTTCTTCAAATGAACGCGAACTGGGCCTCCTAAAACACATATTCGAGGTCAGTTTATATTGTTATATGTTTATATATATATATATATATATATATATATATATATATATATATATATATATATATATATATATATATATATATATATATATATATATATATATTGGATTGGATTGTAATATGGTGAAGATTTGAGCGCTAATGTGTTAAATGTTTACTCCGATATCTAAGTCAAATTGACCGAATCGAGTAAAGAAAAAGTGCAAGAAACAGTTAGATAGTGAGAGCATTGGCAGGAGATCTTAGGTAATTGAGAAGATAAATAAATACCACAGCCACCGTGAGTAAATTGAATTTAAAGTACTGTTTAAAGGTTAGGGGCATTGGAGCATAAGGTTCAAAGTTGAGTGCAGTGTCTTTATTGATAAGCTAAAAGAATACAACCGATATTATAATTCAGCCGCCGACGACGTCTGGATAGGCAACACGTTAAACAGCAAAGTGTAAGGAGAGTTGTATAAGATGGGTGACAGTGAAGACTATTCTGCTGATGAGGGAAAACGCAAGGCTTTTCCAATATCTGATATGTTCCAAAGAAGTAAGAAAATGGCACGAACACCAGAAAAAAATATGAAAAGCGAGAGTAATAAGTTGGATATAATGTTAAACATGCTAACGGATTTAACAGAGAAGATAACCAAAATAGAAGACAAACAAGATAAAATTATAGCTGAGATGAAAGTGATTAAAGAAGAAAATAAAAACATGAAAATGGAAAATGATCAATTAAGAAAAGAGGTAAAGGATATTAAAAAGAAATTAAATATTCTAGAAGAGGAGAAGAAAAGAAAGAATATAGTTATACAGGGGCTAAAAATGAACACAAACGATGCAAAGAGTTTAAAAGAGAACATGGGTATTTTTTTGAAACAGAATTTAGAAGTAAATGTTGAAATAAAACAAGCTAGGAGACTCAGTGAAAAGGTTTGTCTTGTTGAACTTTATAAAATAGAGGAGAAAATAGAAATTATGAGAAATAAATATAAATTAAAAAATTACAAGAATGAGATTGTGTATATAAATGATGATATGTCGAGGGAAGAGAGAAAAATTCAAAACGAATTGAGAAACGTAGCAAAAGATGAAAGAGCCAAAGGTAGAACTGTCAAGATTGGGTTTAAGAAGTTAATAGTCGAGGGACAGCTTTGGAAATGGGATGAAGAAAATGGCCTGGTTAAACAGGTAGAATATAATAGTGGTACGCATGAGACAAAAAATTAGGCAAGAATGAGTGGAAAAAGGGAACTGAACAGGCGAAGAAAAGGGCTACGTATACGGAAAAAGATGTTGGCATGTCAATAAGGGCTAGGGAGTTGTATAGGGACACGAGAGGAGCAAACGCAAATACCAATAAAGATAAAGAACACAGTAACCAAACAGGGAAATACCAGGTGAAACCGAAAACCGAGTATCTAAATCTGGGTACGTGGAACGTAAGGGGTTTGTATGAAGAGGGTGCTTTGAATAATCTAATTATGGAGGTCAATAAATATAGTATGCAAGTAGTGGCGTTACAGGAAACACACTTGAAAGGAAATGATATACAAAGGGTTGGAAACTATATCCTATTTACAAGTGGTAGTGATATGAGAAGGTATGGAGTCGCATTCTTAATAAGCGAAAAGCTACAAGATAAAGTTAAATGTTTCAAACCAAAGTCAGACAGACTATGTTCCATAAGAATTAAGGCAGAAGATAAGATGATTAGTATTGTAAATATGCATGCTCCAACAGAAGAAAAAGAAGAAGAAGTGAAAGATCAGTACTACGAAGAGCTGGAAAAAACGCTAGAAGATATACCAAAAAATGACGTGATAATTTTGATGGGAGACGCAAATGCAAAGATAGGCAATGAAGACATATATAAGTCAATAACAGGAGGTGAAAGTAAACATACGGCGAGTAATGACAATGGAGTAAGGTTGATATCTTTAGCAATAGAACAGAATATGAAAATAATGAGTACACACTTTAGAAGAAGAGATATACATAAGGGAACATGGACGATACCGGGACAAAATAAAACAAATCAAATAGATCACTTGTTAATAAAGGAAGAACATGCTTGGCTAATCACCAATGTGAAAACACGTAGGGGTGCGGAAGCTGATTCAGATCACTTCTTGGTAAAGGCTGTTTTAAGATTCCCAGATACGATTAAACAGACACAAAAAAGGAGGGCAGAAACTAGATACAATGTTAATGATCTACGAAAAGAAGAAATAGCCCTCAACTACAAGAAAAGAATAGACAAAGCTTATAGTAGTGATATGTTCCTGAATACAGACGGCATTGAAGAAAAATGGGAAAAGATAGAAAAGACGGTGACTGAGGCAACGAAAGCAACCCTGGAAAAGAGACGAAAACAAATAAAAAAGTACTGGATGAATGAAGAATGTAAAGCCGCACTAAAAAAAAGAGCAGTATTAAGACATCAAATGCTTCAGGCGCAAACGGAGGAAAACCTAGAAAAATATAACGAACAAAGAAAGAGAACAAAAAATATGTGTAGAACCCAGAAACGAAAATTTCTGGAAGACAAAATAAAAAATATTGAATATAAATATCAAAAAAATGAAATACGTAACTTCTACAAAGACGTGAAAGATATAAAAAGAGGCCACCAAAGCAGAGCAGTGTTCTTTAAGGATAAGGAAGGCAATTTGCTTGGAAACGATAAAGACATATGCAGAAGATGGAAAGAACATTTCGAAGAACTGCATAATGATGGAGATGAAGAAGAACTGAAAGAGTGTCATCAAGAGTTTTATGAAGAGGAAGAAGTTACAGAAGATCCAACGAAGCAAGAAATAGAAGAAATTATACAAACAATGAAAAACAACAAGAGTCCAGGTGAAAATGGCATTATGGCCGAAAATTTTAAATACGGAGGGACTGCTTTGGTTGCCATGATGTATGAGCTAATAAAAGAAATTTGGAAAACAAAAGAAATGCCAAAAAAATGGAATAAGACCATCATGGTAACTTTATTTAAGAAAGGAGATATAACAGAATGCACCAACTATAGGGGGATAGCGTTACCAGATGTGGCCTACAAAATTTTAGCAACACTAATAAAGAAACGGCTAGAAAAATATATAGAGCCTTTGCTAGGGGAATATCAGGCTGGTTTTCGGAAGGGTAGGTCGACAGTTGACCAGATATGTCTGCTAAAGCAGGTTTTGACAGGCTGTTACGAGTACGAGATTCCAGTACACATGATCTTTGTCGACTTTAAGACCGCCTACGATTCAGTGAAAAGAAGTAAAGTAGTTGATATACTTAGAGAGTTCAGAGTACCCGAGTATATTGTGAAACTGGTAATAATGACACTATGTAACACCACGTGCGCAGTAAGGGTAAACGGAAATCTGACAGAAGAGTTTGATGTGAGAAGAGGAGTGAGGCAGGGAGATCCGCTGTCAACGTTACTATTCAATATAGTTCTGGAGAAAGTGATAAGAGAGAGTGGTATAAACAGAACTGGGAGCTTGTTTGACAGGAGTCATCAGTGCCTTGCTTATGCGGATGATATATTGTTACTGGCCAGAAATAGAAAAGAGCTGGAAAGTATCACTAGAAGTTTGGTGGAAGTAGCAGACAGTGTGGGACTTCAAATAAATAAGGACAAGAGCAAGTATATGGCAATTAAAAAGACTAAAGTGACTAATAGTGAACCTTTTACAGTGAAAATGCGAGGGGAGAGAGTCATAGAGTTCGAAGAGGTTAATAATTACATGTACTTAGGTGTATTAGTAGACAATAGATGTGATGAGGAGGTAGAAATTAACCTAAGGATAGCAAAAGCCAACAGATGTGCGGGACGGCTTAACAGCTTCCTTAGATCAAAGAACATCTCGCGTGCTGCGAAACTCAGAGTATATAGGACTGTGATAAGACCAACCTTGGCATATGGTTGTGAAGCATGGACAATGAACCGAAGACTGGAGGACAGAATAGCGATATGGGAGAGAAAGGTACTACGCAGAATCTTCGGAGGCAAGAAAGTAGATGGCATGTGGGAAAGACGTCCAAATGTGGAAGTGTATGAAATGTATGGAGAACCGCCGGTGTCTCAACTGGTTAAGGCACGCAGACTACAGTGGCTGGGACATATAGAACGAATGGGTGTGGAGAGAATGGTGAAGAAGTGTGTCTGGTCAAATCCAGAGGGTAGAAGGAAGAGGGGAAGACCAAGAAAAAGATGGCTTGATGCAGCACAACAAGACTTGCTAGAAAAAGGAGTCCAAAACTGGAAGACGATTGCACTGGATAGGAAGCAATGGAAATGTATTACCAAGCTATGGGCCTAAATGGCCTGTGAATGCTTCATATATATATATATATATATATATATATATATATATATATATATATATATATATATATATATATATATATATATATATATATATATAGAATCACGGGCTGAAACTTAAGAATTTATTGAGCACTCACATTTTCTTTACATAACCTGTATTCGTTTTAGGGTCTTTGCCTAAATGTTGCTAATTTTTGCGTTTTAAATCGCGACTTGACGTTTTGCGGAATAGCTCAATTTTTTTTTCCTTTAATCGCCTACAACTTTTTGCCATTTAACTACCAGGCCTTACCCATTTACTTTTTATAATACAAACACGGGTACCAAATTTGGTTGCCATTACTTTGTTATTTCCGGAAATACAAAAATTTTCCGAAAGAAAAAACAACATTTTCCGTGAAAACCTGGGCCGATTTTCCTGGCTAACGAACTTTTCCAAGCCACTTGCAAAAGGAAATTACGTTTCATTCGGAAAATTTTTGTATCTCCGGAAATAACAAAGTTATATATATATATATATATATATATATATATATATATATATATATATATATATATATATATATATATATATATATATATATATAATGTATCATACCGATAACTCTAAAGTAATGGGCCGATTTTAATCAATTTTGGTACGCAACTTCCTTTTGCAAGTGTCTTGGACAAGTTCGTTAGCCAGGAAAACCGGCCCAGGTTTTCGGGGAAAAAGTTGTTGTTTCTTTCGGAAAATTTTTGTATCTCCGGAAATAACAAAGTGATGGCAACCAAATTTGATACCCGTGTTTGTATTATAAATAAGTTCAGGACGCAGCAAGTGCGTGTATGGTAGTGAATTTTTAATAACTGCTTCAAACTTGAATAACTCAATTTTCTATAAACTTAGAGAGGTCCCTGCCAAGGCAATATATCTAGTAAATTTCATTGAAACAGCTTTGTAATTTTTAGAGAATTTTTTTTTAAATAAAAACTCAAAATTTTCCCGAAAAACCCCGTCCGATTTTCCTGGCTAACGAAATCATCCAAGACATTAATAAAAGAAAAGAACTTGCCTAGTTTTATCGAAATCGGTTAATTACTTTTGGAGTTATCGAATGGACATATATATATATATATATATATATATATATATATATATATATATATATATATATATATATATATATATATATATATATATATATATATATATATAACAATTGAAACTGACCCCGGATATGGGTTCAAGAGGTCCTAGTTCGCGCTCATTTGAAGAAATTTTGCAAAGTCTCACCACCCATACCTCTCTATTTCTGATTTTTTTAAAACAAAAATTCACTAAAAGTAAATGGGTAAGGTCTGGTAGTTAAATGGCAAAAAGTAGTAGGCGTTTAAAGGAAAAAATGTTGACCTTTTCCTCAAAACGTCAAAGTCGCGATTTGAAACGCCAAAATTGTCAACATTTAGGCAAAGAGCCTAAAACGAATACAGGTTATGTAAAGAAAATGTGAGTGCTCAATAAATTCTTAAGTTTCAGCCCGTCATTGTCCTTTTACTAAAATGTTTCCAGAAAATTCATTTAAAACATACCCTTTCTCTAATGATTTGGCAGTAGTTTTAGTTGAGTTTATGGTTTAACGGTGTATAATTTTTAGCTAATTTTCATAGAAAAAAATCTTAAATGAGGAGACCACGACTTTTGATTTTTTAAAAGATTTCTTCATCTCTGCGGTAAAGCTCACAAAAATTGTTATTATACTAGATACGCAGTAAGTGCGTTTTGGTAGCGAATTTTCATTAAATCCTTCAAATTTTAATAACTCAATTTGCTATTAACCTAAGGTTTATTGGCTAGGAAACCAATTTTCTCGGAAACATTTTAAGTTTACTTTCAAACAATAAGTTATTTTAATAAAATATGGTACATTGTTTTTACTATATAGCTGATAACGGTAACCAAATTGATGCCTGCTTGCATTAAAGAAATATATTTGATATTAAAAACATTTTTATCAAAATTCACTTCCATAACGCACTTGCTGCGTCCAGATATTATTTTCTTGAGTTTGGCAGGCTTAAATGAAATGGGGACAATCAATTGTAATTTATCACCTGTTAAAATTTCATGGTGATTTTATGAAACATTTCCTATATCTATTGCTAATTCTTATCAAATATTTAATACAACAAATTACTGTAAGATTTACACCATGCTATTATTGCATACATCTATTTCGCCACGATATGGATTTTTCTTGTACCTGAAAAAGCCACATCGTGGCGACACAGTGTAGTATGTGATAATAATAAAGGCTAAATATTACATTTATCTGTTCTATTAAATATCTAAAAAAATATTTTACTAATTAGGTTTTATTTTAGTATAATATATGTTATATTAATTTTACAACGTATCTTATAAATAAGCCAGCTAACCAAGTGCTCATAAAGA
The DNA here is from genome assembly GCA_964006375.1 of Tillus elongatus. Lineage (NCBI taxonomy): Eukaryota > Metazoa > Arthropoda > Insecta > Coleoptera > Cleridae > Tillus > Tillus elongatus. The sequence continues at coordinate 145,758,896 of OZ023263.1, read as the reverse complement.
AAGAATAATATACATTCTTGTATGTTTCCAAATACCAATTCCAAACCATTTTGGTCAAGTGTCACTTATAAAAGTTGAATCATTTCGTTGCTCTGTTTCATGTCTGCTTGAACACTTATATTTACCAACTCTTCTTTTCATCTATATTCACCTTAAGAGAAGAGCTCTACAACCATTTTTAAATAAAATATAGCTGAAAACTTATTTTTTTTTAGATAAAAAAATTGTTACCTTACCTATTGTACATGGTTTTTGTATTAGGTATTAGCCATAACCTCCCAATTTTTCATTTATTTTATCAAATGTTTTTAGCATAAGGCTTTCAGAAGGGGCGTTATTATATAATAACAAAAGAATTTGCGCCCTTGAATATGGAAACATTTTCTTCAAATGAGCGCGAACTAGGCCACTGTAACTTATATCCGTGGTCAGGGTCAGATTTTACATGTTTTATACATGGCAAGAGTCCCTGGATAGCTCTGTGGAGAGCGTCCGGTAGCCTATGATATAACAGGCCGTGTAGATACCTCTGAGGTTGTGGGCTTTAATCACTCCCCCGGTATATTCCCTGACCTTCTGAAAGTCTGTATAGGTGTAGCAGATTTATTTGCGGGTATAGTATAGACTATATATGCTTTCCACACTATTTATTACCTAATGATACGTTACAATTCACTGATATTTTTAGAATCTGAATGGTACTTATTACGTTAATTTATCTTAAAACAAATTAAATCCCTGATGACGAGCCAACAAAATTAATTATTCCCCACGGTGAAGAAATACGGAAGACACGCGGGCGGAAACACCGAGTACCGTGGTTTACGACTCGTGGATGCAGTCGTTAAGTGCATTAATTACAGAAAGGCTCCGCAAATAACTGCATGGCGTCTGTCCGTCAAAGTCGGTATCGCGAGACCAAGCGCCTCGACGTCGGGGCGTCGAGAAAGAACGGGAAGGATTATAGGGGAACACCCTGTGGAAGAATATTGCCGCGTACTAACTCGACCTAAGCCTGCTTGTGTACTTACAGCGTCCAGACCAGTCTAATCAGAACGGTCGTACGGAATGCACTAGAAAAGTCTGTGTTAGCTACAGCATCACCTTCCGAATGTTTTACGAAACGCCAACAATAATAGTATATGGGAACGCAAGGAGATTACGCTCGATCCCACGATCTCGAACGTCACCGTAGAGACACACGGATCTGAGAAAATATCCGAAAATTCACTATATGTAAATACAATAAAAAAACTTAAAAGGTTCTTACCTAGACTATATTCGGAAGAACTACTAGAGTAAAAATTGTTCTATACAACAACGGGACGGACGGTACTGTATCCTAATACTTTATTATAATTTGAACAAGCAGACTTTTAATTCGCTGATGCGGAACTCAAGCTACCAATTCAACCACGCTACGGCAAACGGTGAACTCTTTCTGCCACTCGTCGTTATTGTCTCTCCAGTCACCGGCTGAAAAATCCTAATCGGTGGTAGATACATTATCCTTATCTTGTGCAGATATGTTTTTACTCTGCCGCGATAATTCGAAATGCCTACTTGTTAAGAAATATTAATGATAAAATACTTATTTTAGCTGCGTAGAATTTTTACCAGTGTGATTTATATTATGTTTATTTTCGAACACTCGCTTTTAATATCTACTGCTGTTCTGAAAATATCTACTTCGTTACAATATATATATATATATATATATATATATATATATATATATATATATATATATATATATATATATATATATATATATATATATATATATATGTATGTATATGTATATGTATATGTATATGTATATGTATATGTATATGTATATGTATATGTATATGTATATGTATATGTATATGTATATGTATATGTATATGTATATGTATATGTATATGTATATGTATATGTATATGTATATGTATATGTATATATATGTATATGTATATGTATATGTATATATAAACATATAAAATTTGAAATTGACCCCGGACATGTGTTCTAAAGGGAGCCTAGTTCGCGCTCATTTGAAGAAACTCTTTCAAAATTCTGAAGTCACAATCTCTTTCTAGTGTACTTCATAACACAATTTAGATCTGTAAGTTAAAAGGGAAAAAAGATATAGGCATTTAAAAAAATTGGGTGCCACTGATGACTGGACAAACGCATAAAACCAAAATGTTTGGTATGGATAACAAAATCTGTTGTATGTGAGAGGCCAATATTTAGTTTTTTGGTGCAAAAAGGTCAAGAAATACCAGAAAAATTACTTTGAAAATTTTATAGCCTTTCTTCTTAAAACGTCAAAGTCGTGATTTAAAATGTCAAAATTGGCAACATTTAGACAAAGAACCTGAAACAAATACGGCTTTTTTTAGAGAAAATGTTGCAAGAAGCGTGTTTTACAGAGCTTCAAGTTTTAGCTTTAACCGTCATTGTCCTTCATTTTAGTAAAGTATTTGCAGAAAAATCATTTTAAATAAACCTTTTCTCTGACACTTTGGCATTAGTTTGTTATAGAGTATATGGTTCAATAGCCTGTAATTTTAAGCGAATTTTCATAGAAAATATTCCTTATTAAGGAGACCGCGACTTTTGAATTATGAAAAGGTTTCTTTAAATGAGCGCCAACTTGCTATATTTTTCTGTACATATATTATCGTGTGCCAGTTTGGATTCGTAATACTACACAGTTTTCCAATTTATAACATTTGGCAATCAGTTGAAACAGTTTTTTTTTCGTTTTTTCCCAAACCTTTTTAAAAGTTTCGTTATTATTTCATGTACACTACACACAAGAAAATATGCTACGACTCATAAAATATGATACAGCCTTCATACCTATAAAACAAAAAAAAATACGTAAACACTACTATAGGAAATGTAAATAGTAACATACCAGTATCATTGTGTTGGAATTTACATCTTCAAGCTTCCTCACTTCCTCAGCTAACTCTCTGAGTATAGTAGTTGTTGTAACTCGGGTGTTGAGGTTCTTGGTTTGTTCGAGCTGTTTGGTTGGATGATGGTAAGGACCAAACAGTTCAAGACAAATTTTTAAACACCCGAGTTGCTCCAGTTTTCCTCTTACAGTATTTAACTAATGCTTTGAGGGCTTTCAGTTTTTTCTAATACAAATTATTCAAGGGTTCTATCAAAGCCTTCTCTAGAAAAGGGCTGGTCCAAATTGTCTCTTGAACTCTTCTAGATAGGCTTTTTAGTGTTTCGCATTACCCTTTTTAGTACTAAATTTCCATCATTGTGCTTTATACCTTTACTTTCTGTCCCTGATTTATATTTTCGTCTTCTTAAGTGCTTATAAACCTGATCCGACTGTCCATTGTTCATCTAATTTTCGATTTCTTTAATGTTTCTTTGCATCCTTACTTCTTTTGATTCTCTGCGTTTGTGTCTATGCGTATTTTCAATTTGTTTATATTTACAGTACTTCTCTTTGCCCACAACCTTTCTCCACCTGCTATGTTCTTGTAAGCATTAACTTAATTGGACGGTTTGCTTGGTTCTAATTTTCTTTTTCCTAGCCGCATCTACATTTAAACTCCTTTTTATGTCCGTACACGTAGATATTTTGCCGTTGAGATTTAGAGATTTACCTTATTGATTTCTTCGGTAAGCTTTTCCCGATCTTCTGATCTTTTAGGTAATGTACATTTTATTTATTTCTTGCATTTTCCCTATTTTAGTATGGTGTTTTTGCACTTTACTATACTATATTTTACTCACTCTCTGATATAGAATATTCGCTAGTAGATTTAAAGAAATTTTTTACATTCCTTGATAATAATTGTTGGTATCCTCCTTTATCTCATAGTGTTTTGGATATAAAGCGTCTTCTCTTTGGTACTTCTGTTAGCTGTATGTTGGATTAAAAGAGAATTTTATTAAAGGTTCGTAAAACACATTATTTAAAATCTTAGTTTTTTAAATTGTAGTTTGATGCGCACAAAACACCTGCCCACACTCTTTATCGCTGTTTCTTTTAATATTCATAAATCAGAATATCAACTTTTTCACAAGCAAGTATAATCTGTGGAGTTACATAAAATGAAAGTTTTTGGATAATTATGGAATTTAAATAATAACTGAATCATAACTTGTAGTTAACGTGTTATCAGAAAACACGTACTTTATAGTTTATTGTATATTACATCATTTATTTCGTTTTACCATTGGCTCAACCCTTCTGTCTTCAAATGCCGTTTGCCCTCTCTTGTGCGCGTCTTCGCGCGGCTCTTACTATATTTCATGAGCTGTAATTTATTTTGCAGATTGTTTTCTTCTAAAAAACAAGATAGCATAATTTTCTCGTTAAGAATATAATAAAAGATTAATAGATAAATCTATTTATATTTTTCATTCCACTCGGTTGTTAACTTTACCTTATTTCGTGATCAATTTCGTTTTTATATATTTGCGGAATACGATATTGCAATCATAAATTTAGACAAATCAATTACAAATACAAGTTGAAGCACTACATTACATAACTGGTAAGAAAATTAGTTTTGTAATTAATAATTAGGACAAATATGTGTGGTAACCTTTTTGTCATAATGAAATTGTTTTGATATTTTGGCCTTGTTGTCACCTATTCTCTCATATAAGTTTTTCGTCAAATAACGTCACATTTCATTGTAAACTGCACCAAATACTATTATATTAATTGTAAAATATTTACTAAGTACAGATGTACAGACACCCACCCTCTCTGGTTTCACAATCGGTTCTTTTCTTTTCCGTAACCGGTTTCTTCCTACGGCATGGATGATGCCAGGGAATATATATATATATATATATATATATATATATATATATATATATATATATATATATATATATATTAACAATAGTTGTAATAATGTAATAAGATCATGTTTGTCAATATTTCCGTTATATATAACCTAATTCTGTTGCTGTTACTGTGAACTAGTTATTTTATTATTATAATTGTTCTAATGGGTATTCTTGTTATAAGTATATAGGTTGATTTTATTTTTAATTTAAATATAATAATAATTAATCCATAATAAGACGCCGGTCTTTCCATATTCGACCAAAAAAAAAACGAATGCCTGAATACAGGACTCGAATCCACGACTTCTAAGTCCGAATTCTAGGTGTTGATTGTAGATTTGTAGATTGTTTAATGAGTCGTGTAGGTAATTGGCCTTTTAGCGCTACGACCCCACTGAGTCTTTTGTGCATGACTCTTTTTTCTAATATTTACCTAAAATGTTGAGAGTTGTTATGCAGTCTGGTACCTTTTTGGGTGCTATCATACCTATTTTCTTTGGTGTTATCACTCCTCCAAGGTATTTGCCTTATGCAAAACTGGGTCATGATGTCGGATAGCAAATGTTCTGTTGTTTCTGCGGCTTTAGAGTATTTAGTTTTCACTGTCCACCTTACAATAGTTTTATATCTACAGGGTGTATATATAAAACTAATACTTCATAAGGTGATACCTTACTGCGGAGTGTCCTGTGAAAAGTGCTGCTCTAGGGGTTATTCACCTCGCGAACTGGGTTTTTCGGCCCAAATATTGATATACATCACATAAGTATTTTAAAAACGTCACCTTTTATTTTTATTGTTAATTATAAAACATTTGTTGATCAAGATACCCCACCGTACCAACGGATTTTCGTTTATGAATTTAATTCTCTGCTCTCTGACGAGGCCGTTAAATAAACTAAGCACAGTGTAAATCCATAGGAGAGGTCTCTACATATGTATTTAGTGTAGAACGGGTTCACCAAATCAAAACAACAGCAAATAATGTAAGCATCTTGTTAGAATATAGTATACGCAATTATAAATGAGTGGCTGTCAAGACCCGCAGGCAAGGTAATTATCTGCTCTTTGAAGGGGGCGTAAAGCCGTTGGTTCCGTCTCCATGTCATGTTTGACACGTTAGAGATCCCTACCCTCTTCACGGAGGGGTAAAAAAGGATAAACAACAATTGTGCTTGGTTGAATCATTATAATAACTAAAATATATTAAGCCCCAAAAACGCCTAATACAAAGTAAAAAATTATTTTTAGTTTTGCCTGCTGTAATGATAAATCATATTATAACCAGACAGTATGGAACAGCCAAAACGAATAAATTCAGTATCTCAATTTAATATATACACTTTTTTCCGCTATTTAACCTTTAGTTTATGCAATACGAAAAGCTGATGCTTGTGTTCGTATTAAATTATTGTGATGGTCATAAATAACCCGAATCACCTTAATTTCAGTTTAAAAAATGTCACACTGCGACGTGAAAACTTCAGCACTACATTCGACCACATTCAAGTGACAATTGAAGACCCTGCTGCAAAAAGGGACAACTCCACAAAAGTAGTTTTCGAGTAATTTGAAAAATACGTTTAATTCCTATAATTTGATAAATATCATTTTCGGCTTTTTTTACAGTATCATCGATTTAGTTAGCTATTTTAGGCACCTAGTTCATTTCAATATATTCATCAATTTTAACTCAAAAAAATAGAAAGCGTTGGAGTTATCCTTTTTTGCCCCAAAAACTTTATTTGGTAGAGAACATCAAAAAACAAAAATGATTCATGTTCTGAATAATCTTTATTAAATAAATTTGACGGTAACATAAAATTAATGAATTTCCTAATCAAAAACTAAAGTAGTAGAGAATACAAGTAAAATAATGTATACCGATAAAATAAACAAATACAGAATACATCAAAAATATCTTGCTATTCATTAGCATTATCGCCTGTGATTTCGGTCTCACTATCCTGGGTGTTGTTGGAATCTGATTTTAGCTATTGATAATACCAAATGTCATTCTGAGGAACATATTTATTAGCTAACTTCATAACATTTTCATATTTTGCGTTCTTGACATGTAGTTTGTTACAATAAGCTGGTAAAACTTCGGCCAATGCGGACAGTACAGCTGACGTTTGGATTGCGAAACTTACAAATATCATGATATTAGTAGACTTACTGTACTGGATGGTAGAGACGTCAAAACAGTAAACAAAGACCTTGTACTGGCTTATTTTGAACCGTTCTCTGTTACTATTCACTGTGACTCGTTTAAAATGAGGCTATAGGAGTTCAACAAAATATTTATCTTGAGTGACCCTTATAATAGAAAATGAACGTGAAGACTTGGCCATTATTTGCATATACTCCTGAGGAACGTATACTCTTTCAACTTCTCTTATTGATTTCTCAAGTACCCCAAAGCAGCGATCACAGGGGAGGAAACTATGCCCCGGCTCTAGAAATCTATGAGTATTTTTTTAAATCGGCCTGATTGTACTAATGTATGAAGAAACTGTACCATTGTATGGTTCTTATTTTGAGCAAAACAGTTATCCGAGAATAAGTATAAAGTATCGACATCTTTATGAAGAACATTCTCAATATAGCGTAGTAAGAAGCTAATGGGTTCGTTGGGAGTTTTTCTGCCCTCAGTTTCATCGTAAACGTAAAAGTGACCACTGACATTTTTCCCAGAGTGAATGCAGAAGTTAAAAAGCCATAACTGTCTTAAATAAAATGCATCCCCTGATGGAACTCTTGGCAAGGGGATATTTTGCTGATAATCAAACGATAGTACCCCAATGTTGCTATTTTCCTTAGCAAGCGCAGTTTTCTGGGACAGATCCTCAAAAAAGTTTGCGCTTTTCTATGATGCAATTCTTTCTCAGTTTTTATTTGCTCGAGATGCTCATCTGAGAGTGATTTAGATTTAGACTCATTTTCCAACTGATCACAAACTTTACAAGTTCTTGGATTACCAAATTTAAGCATAAAATTAGCTTTAAAATATCAGAAATAAAAGTCGTAAGTTACTTTTGGTTTGAAATCTGCTGTCTTCTCTTTCCTCTCCTATAATAATATTTTCATGTCAGGTTCGAATTTTGCGATATATAACTCATACATTGTTTTAACGTTTTGGTCGAGATGCAGGTAACAAGTTTTGTGGTTTTTATTTCTACTATAGTGTGAAGCACGTCTTGAGAAAATGTTGATGTGAAGATTGACTTGTTCAACGATTTCTTCTGGTATTGCATTCAATCGATTTTGATGCTTTCCTCGGCGCTCATTAGGTGACGTTATTTCATTTGAAATAAATACATGTTTTGCCAGAAGTTCCACTCGCTTTTTATAAATGCCATGAAAGGCGCAAAATGCCTTTTTCAAACATCTACAACAATATTTCCAATTCGAATTCTATATTTATATACAGCAGCGCGAGGTTTGCCGAGATTATTTTTTGGACGAGAACGAACCGGAGTATGTGACGTGATATTACCAAGCAGATAACGGTCTTGTGGAATTTTATTACCGATACCATTAAATTTGGATAAAATATCATTCTGCATATCATCATCAACTTTTCCAAAATATTTTTTTTTACAACTGCAATCTACTCCCAAGACTCTAGCTGCTTTTGGTTGATTTTTAAAGTCAGTATGCACCCTGCCTGATGCCAGCTTTATTTTTTTAACATTCCTTCTCCAGTTAAGTGAATTTCTTGATTTCCGTTTCCTTATTCCGGATGTACTCGGATTCGAAATGGCAGTAACCTCACTTTCTGTGTCACTATTATTAATCTTACTTTTTTTCGCTGGGTTCATAGTTATCTGAGGAACCAGCACTAAAAGGCTCACTTTCTACTTCACTTGTATCACTCATAGTTACTTTTATTCGCAGAAAATTTACACTAAAACCCTTCAATTTTAACAAACCACCACTCCATAGAAACACGTGTTGTATGCCTGCGTAAAATAGCGCAACAATGCAATATGTATGGTCTTGTTGTCAACCGAATACTAAAATTTCTTGGTGCAAAAAGGATATAAATCCGGAGAAGTCTCATTCTTGCTCCAAGCAATACTAGGGGATAAGTACATAAAACGGTCTAGAAGGTGGTCTATATCACGGATTCACGTCGTTTTTGCACCAAACGATGCAGAATTTTTTTTACGCAATTTAGTATAGAAAGGTCATTTTCCTAAAAAAAATGGTCTTTAATTGCAAGCCCCAAATGTTTAAATATGAGGTAGGGGCTTGTGATACCTTATTTAAAAGATGTCCTCAGTAAAAAGAAGAACACCAAAGAAAGATGTTCATTTGATTGATAAAATTCGCTACAACACACTAAAAATATAATAACTAATCGCCTTTCATTCTAATAATGAGAAAGTAACCAAAGCAAATTTATTGTCATTTTTGGACGGTATTAATTAAAAAGACCACATAAACAGCTATCAACATTCTTCACAATTGGCATATTAGTTTTGTTTAAAACGCCTTAGTAAATGGCTGTGTGATTGTAACCGCAGCTGTCAGTTGTTAACTGGAATTCAACAACATGGTTCATTTAACAGAAATGCATAAAACAACAATTCTACAGATGATTCGTTAGGGAGTAAAATTAAAATGCAATTACGCAAGCTTGGGCATGTAAATCAGATTCAAAAAAACATCTAATACACTGAGTAGTGATACCAAATTGAATGTAATGCTTGAATTTGAGGAAAACCAACATACTTCGAGTCGACAATCAGCGACAACATTGGATGTCAGCCGTTCGTCGATTATTCGAATATTAAAATAAAATATAATGCATCCCTATACATTGATACAAACTCGAAAGCTCATGCAAGACGATTGTAATAGAACAACGTGTTTTTGTGCACAAATTATGAGAATGTGACATAACAATTATGAGTTCAGGTGTGCAATTCACGGCCATGCTATACCTTGAAAAAGCTAATGTTTTGGCAGGAATAGTTGGAAATCTCTTTTTGATTGATGGCAGATTGAGAGGAAATAATGATTTACTGCTCCATAATAATGTTGTGCCAAATTGGACAAACTTAGATCCGATCGACCAAACCCATTAGCTCCAGCACTGATTTTTTTTTGCGCAGGACTCAATTCTCCTAATAGACAAAAAACTTAGACTTTTTATGTAGTCTGCTATGTTTTTGAGAACTATTTACCTATTTTCTGCGGCGCTGAAGTCACCCTTCCGAGGTACTTAAGACTTTCGCATCACTGAGCCATGTAATCGCATAGCAAATGTTCTGTTGTTTCTGCTGCTTCAGTGCAGTATTTGCAGTTATCACTGTCCACCTTACCAATCTTCATAATATGATATCTTACTGGGCGTGTCCCGTAAAATGTAATTATTCTGAAGTATTATTGTTATTATTCTCAAGTATTATTCCCAGTCATCTTGTAATTAATCTCAAGTTGTTCCTGTTTAAGAAGTCTGGTCAGGTGAGTTTCATTTACAAAAGACAGGATATTCTGGATTAAGATACCAAATAATTAAAATTATGTTTTATAGGGCAATGAAAAGACGAGAAGCTAAATCGTGTATAACCCATGGTTATATTACTTGTGTATAATTGACAAATACTAAACTACACCTTTAGACTAACAGATTTAATAACCTAAGAATTTCTAACTATTTATTATAAATTATTTGCAGAAGTGTACCAAGCAGGCGGTGAATACATCCAATTCGATGTAACAATCAAGAAACTTTCATTGTACAAGCCTGTGTCAAACATAGTTATTAACTTACGTAGTTCGCCAACATATATTTTTTCAAACAATAAGTTATAATGTACACGAATGAAAAGGAAAATGACAGGATTTTCTGTTATTCAGCCAGTAACAGAAATGTCTAAAAAGCTAGTGAAATGTATTTCCAACGATACATGGAAAGAAATCCGCCCGATAAAAGACTTTTTGCGAAACTGGAAATCAATCTTAAGGTTTACGGTTTATTCAATAAACCACAAATTGAGAAGTTAAAATTTAAAGAGGAAGGAACGAGAAGATAATAATTCAGGTTTGTGTAATAGAAAATGGTCCTAAGGTTGTGGCAGCCATAACTCCGCACCACACATTTACCGAAAATAAGTACTGATTTCTTATTTCTGCGGTAAGGGGAGGACTGCTTTGATCCCAATATACAGTATTGTGTCGGTTATATATCACCTTATTAGCGAATTTCGATTCAACTGTAAAAAGAACCATGTATTAACCATCTAACAAGCTGAATTCGTCGGCTCAAATCTCCCGAATATAATGTATTACTGATACTCCATTTGTAGAGGCGATAATCATTCTGTTTGAGAATCAAACGCGTCTTCTCTTTTGAAACCCCGCACTTGTTCGCCAATTCTTTAGTAGATGTACGTGACGGAGATATTGAATAATGAAAAAATCAGTCATTTGCAGTTTTTTCAAATTATTTTAAAAGGTAGGCGATGCATTAGAAGTGTATTCATGTCATCACACTGCTCCTAAAATTTTGCCCAACTTTGCTAATTTAACCGAAGCTGTATCTTCAAAAGTAACAAAGTTGCCCATTACACCGAGGTATTCATATATATATATATATATATATATATATATATATATATATATATATATATATATATATATATATATATATATATATATATATATATATAAAATTTTTGAAAGAAAAAAATGTAGATCATTTCTATGAAAATTCGATTTATTTTTCTTACATTGTTTGTTTTCACAACGTTTACATATACAGTACAACTACTATATTTAAATTTTAGTATGCAGAGCGAACAATTTATTTTTAAACAGTATATTTGCAGAAGATGATTTGTAACTAAATTCATTAACCTTCATTGGATTATTGGTCCGGAGAATTTATAGTCTCTTCAACGTCCCGTTAATATGTCAAATATTTTACAAACCGCCGTCTAAACATACACCCAAAACATAATATATTGCTAAAAATATAGGCACACGATTCCCCCGGTGATTTGAATAATGTTAGAGGTGTAATTACCAGTATTTATGACTGTTGCGAGATAGACGGTTAAAGTAAAGCAGATTCACTGTCGTCATGTTATTTTAGGACTAGCAAAAAGTATATATTGGTGATCAGTATTTGAGATAATTATTGACCCAAACGATCTGATAGAAAATCAAAGCTTCTAGCTAAGAACCGCAATGTCAATGACCCAACTGCAGTGTTCTCATATTCAAGATTTATTACTTTTAACTATGAGTTTACAATGAGAACGGACTGTTCCATTAAATGTTCCTCAGCATAGTGAATAATTAATTTTCATTCAGAAAATTACAATGCGACATAACCGTTCTGGTGCAAGTAAGTGTGATGTCCTTTGGAAACTGGAACCAGAGTATTTAATCATTTTGTGTCAGTGGTCCTTTCTTGAATGACAACTGTTTTCTTTATATATACAGCGTGTTTTCAAAATATGTAGTCGATTGATATTTTGTATGCCAGATGTTAAAATAGGTCGATTCAGCTCAATTTGCCTATGCACCAAAAAATTACAGCCCCTTCAAGTCAATATTAAAAATCATATTATTGTACATTTTATGTAGATGTTTTCTTAAAATTTGATTTACGGTAGCTGTCAATAAAGTCTGATATTTTGAAGGTGAAATCAATTAGTCGCAATGTCGGAGATGTTGAAAATATAGGGCTAGCCACCCATTTATTGACCCAATTTCTTTTCCTCAGTCTTCCTTTCACACACATTTTAGTAAAATATGAGAGACGATTTTATTCTAAAACTTTTCTGTGTCCTACATTTTTGCTATAAAACTATTTGTTTTTAAAATAAAGGACCTCCTTTATTAATTAAATACCTTCTGTTGATTCATAAGTAGGCTGGTAAAACATTTTACTGGAATGAATATAAATGTCATACTGACAACAATCAGTTTTCTTTCATTGTTGATGTCCTTTAATAATTACCTCGTGATTTCAGTATTGGTTTCATTTTCAAAAATGGCGAATTATCATCCTTTTATGAGCAAACAGACATGCTACTAACGCTTGAAGAATGTTTAGGCAATACAAGAGCTGCTGTTAGACGGTATATGAAGAAGTTTCCAAACCGCCGCGCTCCGCATATACAAACTTTTACTAACATTGAACGTCGTCTTCGTTCACTAAAATCCACACCCTCTGATGTTCGTCGGGAAGACGCGGTCGCACAGTTGAAGCAGAATAGGTTATTTTGAATGTGGTCAAAGGAAATCCTGCATTTTGCTCTAGAAAAGTTTCACGCCAACTCCATGGTAATGTTTCGCATACTGCAGTGAGCAAGTGTTGCGAGAGCAAAATTACCCCGTATCATGTTTGAAGATGAAGGAGTTGCTACCTGAAGATCTTGACAGTCAAATTGATGATGATTCACACATAACACATATCTTAACAGGAATGGCGTGTTCAGCATTCACAATCAGTATTTTTGAAGCGATAAAAATCACCACATTTGGAAGCATTTCCACCAACAGCATACATTTTCTTTGAATCTCTGGATGAGCGTTCTGCAATATAATCTTGTGGAGCCCCACACAATTCCACATCGTCTTGGAGGGAATGAACATTTGGTCTTTTTAGAGGACACTTCTTACAACCCTCTTGAACATGTAACATGTGGTGGAATGACGGTACATTGGCATATTATTAATGAAACGTGCGCTGTAGGTTACAGGGACATTTTTCTAAAAGGTAAAATAGTTCGTAGTCAGAATGCCCCTAATGCGGGCCGCAACGGTCGCCGGTTCTACTCCACGTTATTTTTATTTCTGTGGCTATCTTAAAAGACTTGTCTGCTCAACTGACATAAACAATGTGGAGAATTGAAAACTCGTTTACGTAATGCAGTGAGTTACATCCGCAATAAACCTGAAATTTTTTTCGTTATGAAAAATGTTAGTTTACAAAACTGCTTCGTGTCTGCCTGGCAGTAAAGCGAAGACATTTTGACAATAAGTTTCAATAAATTGTGCAGCCCTAGCTTCAAGCTAGGTATTAGTAATATAATGTATTAAGTGTTAGTCAGCTAGTGTTGTTGACTATATTGTAGATATATTTTGAAAAAAAATATCTAGTTATTATCTTTTGCTCAAATGAGTATCATTTTATGGAAAAAGATTTTCAGAATAAAATTGTCTATTATGTTTCACCAAAATATTTGTTAAGAGTGATTCAGAACAAAATTTAGGGTGTATAAATAGCTACCCATTAATTTTCACCACCCCTGTTACAATGACTTGATATTAGCTCCAAATCATTAAACCTAATTGACCACTAGCTTGTACCAATTTTGAACAAAATATCTTCAATCGTTAAGAAATATGGTACAATAAATGTTTTTTAAATTGAATTATGTAACTTTTAATGAGTGTATTTAGTGTAAATTAAGTTAAATCGACATATTTTGACTTCTACTTTTCAGGGTGTTAATTTGGCTACATATTTTGGAAACAACCTGTACATATATGTGAAAATGTAGTTTTTATTGAGAAAGATGAAATTACAATATTTGTTCAAAATTTAGACACTGAACCTTTTTGTTAATACAAAATGCAACATCGCCTCGAGCTAAAGCGGTTTCTTGCAAATATATCTAAACAAAATTATATGGAAAAAATATTAATTTAAAAGTCAGGTACTGACAATTTACTGATGCTATATCTATCAATCTTCTTGCAAATATCTTGGCATTAACCACTTCGTTGGGAAATATCAGCTTACAAAATTGATCATTTTTGTCGTGACAGTAATTTGTTATCTACATTATAAGTGGTGCTTATTATAACGAATGATATATGGACCAGTTTCACCAAGTAAGGGCAACAACAATCAATGAACAATGATATAACTTGTTCGTTTATTATTTTTCAAGTAAACATAACTCGAACGCCACTGATAGTTATATTGAAACAAATCTAAACTATTTTTTAATTTGGTTTCCAACCACATTGTTATTGTGAAACATGAATCAAAAGCTCAAAAATAAGTTTAACACTCTGTATTAAAAGTCATCAAGAAACAAAAGACCAGATTGTAGTTATATTGTTGACTGAACGAAGTTAACGAATATTCAATCTTCTTTTTCAAATTATCTGTGACGCAGTATTTTTTTTTAAGGATTCGCTCTAATAATTTCCATCACATTACCAGAAATAGTTTGGCCATTCATGACATGCTGTCTCTTTGTAGTTAAAATGGAGTGTATTGAATTTACTGTGTAATGATCTGCTGTGTAACCAGGATAAAAAATGTAAAATGAGACAATTCGTTATCTTTACATAATATTACGTTTTTAATGTTATATGTTAAGATGTTTAGATATCCCATCCACTTTTTATATAAATCACATTAAAATAGAAATAAACGTTTTATAAAATAAAGCGCTCAAAATTAGTCTTGGAGTATTAAGAAGCACACCCACAAACAGCTTACTGGCGGAATCATGTGAACCACCTCTGCAAAGAGGAAGATAATACTTAACATTAAAATTTGTAACAAAACTTTTATGAAAAGACAGTCCTATCGTAACAAAACTCCATCAGTTATTCTTAATGACATCGACCGACGCCTTCTGAAAAAAAACCACTAATGGTAGACAGCTATGAACATATCATCCCTTTCAGAAATGATATATAGTCAAATAAAGTAGACCCATATTATCAGATAGAACCTTCCAACATCGGGGTACAGGTTGTTTATACTGAAGATTATACAAACTTTCCCGCACCGATAAGAAACACCATGTTCAAATATGATTTCAATCAGATACTGAATCAGTCGTTTCACATATACACTGACGCGTCGAAAAGCGCAGAGGGAGTTGGATGTGCTTTTTATGATCCACAGAAGCAATTTGCAGAAAAGTTTAAACTTTATCCTATATTTACCATATTTACTTTACAAATTATAGCAACTCATAAAGCATTCCAGTATGCTGATACAATAGAAAACATCGAGATACTAATGATTTCTGACAGCAAAAGTGTTGTTTAAGCCATTGATAGCGGTTCACACAAAAGAAGCAAAAACAATTATCTCACAACTGTAACAATAAAAATATTGTACTCGTGTGGGCAAAAGCACATTTAGGCATACAGGGAAACGAAATCGTGGATAATCTGGCCAAGCAAGCGACAACCAACGGAATTACCGAAACATAAAATCCCAGTGCAAGATTTCTGGAAGAACCTCGGTGGTTCAGAGGTAAGAACGTGTGCCCCTGAACCGAAGGGTACTGGGTTCGATCCCGGGGTACTCCTTTCACTGTTTCAGTACAAACTGTAAAATTAACATCAACCGAGGTTCTGGCATTGTATTTGAGCAAGTTGAATGTCTGCACGTTCCGCCCTTCGGAGAGGGCGTAAAGCCGGTCCCGTGTCCATGCGATGTTGGGCGCGTTAAAGATCCCTACCCTCCTTACAGAAAGAGAGGGGTTCGGCAAAATGTCCAGGATAGTGAGGTGAAACTGCTCCCTGGCGTCGGTGATTAGCCATAGTGGCGGAAATAGGCCGACGTTAAAGAAATAAAACACACACACACAAGATTTCTGGGTGTATCTCAGAAAACAATCACATCAAAAATGGGAAGAGGACTACAAACAAAATACAAAAGGATTATGTTATAAGCAAATATAACCAACACTTCCGGGAAGCCATGGTTTGCTAAATTTAATTATAAAAAAGTGGAAATGTGCAGATTACGCTTTAATCATTTAATGGTACCTGTTTATATGCATTATATAGCCTTAATAAACGACCCACTTTGCCAGTGTGGGGAGCTGGGGCGCACTTAGTACATGCTACTGGAGTGCAGCTTAAAAGACCGTGAAATAGATGAATTCTGTAATCAAGTGCATGTTTGGGTGGCTGTTGCTTTCCCCTTTAGCTTGTCACAGTTACTACAAACAAAGAAGAAAAACATATACGATTGGTTGTTAAAACACATTAAAAAAAGCTAGAACCATAACGTGATAAAAATATCCGTGATTTGTAAAGATAGGCAAAGAAATGGTAGTCGTTTATGTTTGGGTATATATGTATTTGAGTATGTGGGTCGGTTATAGGTGTGTGTATATATGTATATATATATATATATATATATATATATATATATATATATATATATATATATATATATATATATATATATATATATATATATATATATATATGTGTGTGTGTGTGTGTGTGTGTGTGTGTGTGTGTGTGTGTGTGTGTGTGTGTGTAGTTGAGAGGTAAGAAATACTATATAATTAACAATAATTTGGTTTAAGATGTAAACAGTATATGTGTACTAAACATTTGTTAGTCATTTAAGTAAATATTGTACAGAAACATTTGTAAAGGTTAGTTTTAGATTCTTTGTATGTCCCATTTGTTTATACCTTTATTCAATCCGTGACCCAGTCTGTGTGTGTTTTGTGAGCCTTGAAGGGTCACTAGGCGATACGTGTCACCATGCATTCCCGGCTGATTAAAATAAGCTTTAAGAAAATATATAAAAAAACTTAAAAAAACATATATAAAAAAACTTAAAAAAGGAAAAGGACCAACGACATAATGGTCGGAGCCTCGATGAAATAATGTATAGAAGAATACGGAAGTATTAATTGTGTTAATCAGTCAATAAATTGTTTAAAAAATTCACACGTCTTAACCGTAAAGCTAAGTGACTCAGTCATTTGTATCGGTTAAAAAGTCAAAAGAATATTGATTTTCAAGCGTATCGACGCCCAATAACCGACTCGAGCCAAGCAGACCCAAGTAGAAGAAGAAACAGTAGCCAAGCAGCCAACTGAGAGCAGAAACCGTCATTTTATTGTAAGTTGTTCGCTGCTATCCCATTTTTCTACTTCCTGCATTATATATATATATATATATATATATATATATATATATATATATATATATATATATATATATATATATATGTTTGTATGTGTGTGTGTGTTATATTGATATAGTGTATGTATGATTCAGAAGACGAATCACATAGTTTAGCAAATCTAGAATATAGACATAGATCAATCAGTATCAGCGATAATATTAAAATAGAAAACCGTGTAAGTGAAAGTAGTAATAGTATCAACATGGCAGGCCAATTTAAAGATTTATTTCCTAAGTCGAATTCCCGAATTCGACGGTCAACCAGCCAATGTAGGTTATTTTTTTAAATCGTGTGATCTGGTTATGAATCAATTTTATACAGCTAACGAAAACCTTTATATGAATCATTTCCTATTAAATTATATACAGACTAAATTAACTGGACAAGCACGTCTTATAATAAATACTAAGCTAATCAACTCGTGGCTAGACTTGAGAAATGCAATTCTACAAAATTTCACAGACCAGCGAGACGACACCAGCCTTCGCGCTGAAATTCTGACACTCAAACAAAACAAAAACGGTGAATATGCATTGGCATTCTCAAGCAGATGTGGGCATATAGAACAATTGCTTATGTCCCACTTAATTGCACAGGAGAATAACAAGACAGTACGGGCCCTTAAGATGACGATTTATCAAAACCAAACACAAAAAGCATTTTTATGTGGACTAAGGAATCCGATGGGGATGGTACTTCGGCCCACGAGCCCCCAAAGTATAGGACAAGCTCTGAAATTTGTATTTTCGGAAGAGAATTTCGACTACAGGGATAAAACAATACACAAATCACATTTCAATAACAATAGACAAGACGGACACAACCGACCACCTTTTCAGCGACAAAATAACCCATCTTTTAATAATATCTTTCAAAGGCCGTTTCAATCCAATCACAGACCATTTCAACAACAAAGTAATGCTCAAAATATTCAACAAAAGACAAGACGGACAAAACCGATCACTTTTTGAGAGACAAAATAACCCATCTTTTAATAATGTCCAGTTTCAAAGACCGTTCCAATCCAATCACAGACCATTACAACAACAAAGTAATGCCCAAAATAATCAACAAAACTTCCATCCCAGATAAAATCCACAATTTACACCTAGACAAAATTTTCAACAAAATTTCTCTAATCAATGAAGGAGACGTAACTTTAATAATAACCACAATAACCAATCAAATCAAATGCGACGGCCAAGTTTCAATCAAAACGCTAATAGACAATATCCCGAACCGATGGAATTAGGAAGTTCAAATTCGAGACTGTCGCAACAACCACAAAGAAACACGTCTCACCTACGGAACACAGAAATCTCAGACAATAATATAAATGACTTTGAATATGAAACCAATAATGTAGATTACGAAATATATAATAGACAATCGCCATCAGAGCAATATGACAAACAAGACCAAAATGTTCCCACAGCCAGTACGTCACAGCACGAACCGTAATAGATGTAAATAATATTAATGTCTTAAGCCGTTTACCTTATCTGGAGCTCAAGGAGATCCGGTGTGAACTTACTAGATTCGGGCTCTTCAAAAAATCTTTTGAACCCCATAGTAGTCTATTATAATTTTTCGGTCTATACATACGACAGTCTTTTCATCGTAAGGACCGCACATGGCATGTCAAATCATTTAAAACGTGCAAACATTAAATTAAAATCAGTATAAGAGACACTAAAATTTTGTCTTTTTAATTTTAATGACCAGTACAGTGGACTTCTTGGGATAGAATTCCTCACATTAACTGAAGTCAGAATATATTTTTAAAATCAAAAATTATACCATAGGGAACATGTATTGACATCAAATTCCCCACAAAAATAACTACCATGGCCGTATGAGTGAATGCTCGATGCCAAAAATTTAGTTAATAAAAAAAATAACTATACTCAATCTGAACCTATAGGAGCCAAAGCAGATGGTTCACTATTAACGGAAAATAAAATTAATGCAAATAATATCGTAACCAATGAATATTTCGTACAAAATAGAGAACACATGGATTTTCGTTAGACAAGTTAGAAATAAACCATTCAGTTAACAAAAGAAAAAAAGAACAAAATAATGCACAGGGTAGTAATGGTAGTAGTAATTATAATTTTAATGAAGGTATGGATGATGATACAAGTAGGATGAACTTGAGAACAGATAGCAGGTCAGCAATTTCTAAAAACCCAGTGGGTCAAAGTCAAGAATTTAATTCTGTCGACTTAACTCACTTGGATAAGCCGCAACGAGATGTTAGCAATGCAGTTAGTATAATGAAGTATGTATACTCAATGTGCAGGGAACTAAATAAAACCAACCAGCCAGTTAAAATTAAAGAGGTTATGCCTGTTTCAGAAGCACATTATGACAAGACCAGTATTCAGAGCAGAATAAATTATACAGGGGTCACACAAAATGATAAGCTAAGTAATAATTTAATGAAGGTACATGAATAAACAGTCAATTTCACAAATAAAAATATCAGAAATCAATAACGAAAAGACTTTCACAATCAATAAGGTTTACAAGTCGGAAGTAAAGCCCGTAAATATTGAAAATTAATCAAAGGTAAACAGTATAAATAAACAAGAGAAAATTATAAGTATAAACGACAACGAAATTAACGAAACAATCGTACTTTTCACGAAGGAAAAAGAAATCACAGTAACGCAGACGGGACATATTTTAGATTGAAACACACACAAGTTCCTTTTAACAAAAATGAAACAAAAAATCAATGCTTTTATTAGAACTTGCCAATATTGCAACAACGAAAAAATAACTCGTTCCAACTAGATAGATTAAGCAAGCAGTCTGATTATATCACCGAGCTAAATCGAACCTAGACATTCGGATAATCGACAAACGAGACATGACGTAAGAGACTGAGAAATACGACAAAGAACTGAAACAATAATCTTAACAAGTAATTAACATACTGAAAATTCCTTATAACATAAAAATTAATACATAACTGATTAGAACAATGACAGATAAAATGTTAGTTATTAATAAGGAAAAGGCAAGAAAAACCATTTTACATACAGATCAAAAAACAATCGTAAATTAAAATAACCAAATTTACTATAAATATTAATGTTAACGTAGTGTTATCCATAGGAAAAAATGTTATTTTTATACTATCGATCAATTGTATAATAAGTAATTGTGCAATATATTACACAGATAGCTAAATACTGTAAATAATGATTCACTTATTGACCATCCGGAAATAATTTTCAGATTAATCAACAGAATAAAGCCGTAAACGATACACTAAATAAGACAGTAAGTTTAATATAAATATAACGAATAATAAAAAGATGCGATAATACTTTCAATCAATTATATAATACCTAGGATCAAATACCACCCTTATTTTAAATATTGATTCTATCAAATATTCAGTGTAAATCTACAAATATATTTGAAAATTTTGTAAATTAGTAAAAGGTTTAATTGTTAATTGAAAAACATCCATAAAGCCGGCCTGTTGCATGTTTTACATACTTAGTAATAAGTATAATATCATAAGCACCCAGTATAGTAATATTAAAGTTAGGGTAAACAATAGTGTGAGAAAATTATGAAAAAAAAGTAGTTCAATATAGCCGTAGCAATACTAACAATAAGATAAAAAATAGTTTTACTCCATCTAGTAATATCAGATAAAATAGTTCAGTATATTAAGTTAAGAAATATTTTCACGTTTATAATAACGTTAGAAATAGGATCAGTCTGGTTGGTGAAATAAGTATAGTAATGAAATATTTAACAGACTATTTAGATGCCACAAGTGGCCGGAGAAATGATAGTAAAAAAAAGCCAGCTGGATTTGCAACAGTTAAAATGTGCAATTTAGTACAGTCATATGATATTAAATAAAAATTCGATAACACAGTTTAAGATGTTAAGCATTAACAAAAAATTATTAAAATTAAGAATAATTCAGTTAAATAAAATGACTAAAATTGTAAAGACTCTCAGCGACATATGTACCGAAGGTAAAATATTTCACTCTGCGACCAAAATACAAACTAACCATAAAGCCTTATGCGAAGAACAAGTGCTCATCACATGAGACTCTTTTCAATGTGATTTTATCAAAATTGACATAAATAGTAACAACACAGAAAATATTCCTGGGATTAATCAATATTTAGCAGTATTTCCCACAGAAGAAACTCCGAAAAGTAATTGCCAAAAGGAAACACTCACTGAGAAACTTAAAGGGATCTATTTGCTGAAAGAAAATGGTTGCAAGATATTCTTCAGAACACAAGAATTAGCGTCCCTAGCGAAAACATCTGGAAAACCGTTAGTGCTCAACGAGTTGTCATTAAAATTAAAAGAAGAAAATATACCAATACTCAAGATCGACTTGAAGACATTTCGGCACATCCCATCGTATCAATTTCAGAAGAGTTCAACCCAAATTATTGCACCCCTAATTTATGGAGAATAGTGTTTTACCTTGTGTTTTTAATATTGCTTATCTATTTTTTTAATGAACTGGTTTAAGGTTCACAAATATAAACAGGTGTCAGCTGATGGACCAGTAATTCAACGTGTACCCGGCAGGTCAACAATTCAGCTTCCAGGGGAAGCTTCATTTTAAAGATGGGGGACTTATATGACCGACTAGCGCCTCCGTGGCCGTGCGGGAAAGTCAATGACTTTCCAATACGGACTCGGGGGTCGGCGGTTCGAGACTCACCGGCGGCGGATGATTTTTCAAATCACTGTCGTCGTTGAGATCGAGCTCAAGGTGGAGGGTAGGTTGGTTTAGATGAGCAAAAAGGGTCAGCAATGGCCCAATTGCCAGTAAGCATCTTACCTTTACCTTTATATGACCGACTATAATATTCCGTTTATATAAAACTGTATTAATCAGCGTTCCCACGGCATAGATGTTATTGTCGCGGACATTTACACTAACCTCGCATAAGATATTATGTTTCAGTCGCTCTTTTAATGTACAATAATTACTGTAATTTAGTTTAGTTAGAATCTGGTACCTGTACTCCTAACATCTAAATGAATAAAGCTATTTGTTTGAAATATTGATTTGTTTAAAAAAGGGCTTATCGGTAATCAATAATATTATATATATATATATATATATATATATATATATATATATATATATATATATATATATATATATATATATATATAAGTTTGTTGAATTAAATTCAAGAGTTCAAACAAAAGAACTTGTTCTATTATATAAATCACTAGTAGAGACAATTCTAGGATACTCTATTATTAGTTGCGGAGATGAGACTCCGACTCATCTACAGTCTTCTATATAAACGAATCCTCAACCCGGAAAATCTAACCAAAATAAGAGTTTCTAAAAAACATCTTTTCATTTTCTTTCCCGAAAACATTCGCAAAAATTATGCAGAATCTGAAAACAGCAAAAAAATTAAACTAATTTCTTTATTATAATTCAGTGGCAAAAAAACTTAAAATTTGCAATTTTTGGTTACAGAAAAACATGCTTATAAGAAAATCTATACAAGAAGGAGATACAAGATTTTTTAAATGTAAATGAAAGAGGCATACATGTAATACATAAGAGCAGCACAGAATTCGTTTATGGTCCAATAATACTATTAGAAAAAGAAGTTACAGTTCCCAAAATCAGTACAATTTCTACAATAAATTTGTGTTCAGGACACACAGCTGTAATTTGTTTTTTGATTTCGACGTCTCGGCCATATTTGGCGCCTAGAAAATAATTTCTGTTGTTTACATGGCATCTCAGTATTTCACCGGTAACTATTTCGATTATTTACCGAAACTGACATATAATCTTTGTTCATGTTTTCAGTTAGATGTGGTAATATAAATACGATTTCAAAATTTCTGAGATGCTTCCGCCTTTTTAGTGTATGATCAAAATTATGTTATCAATATATAAGCAGCGCATGATTCCCACTATACTCAGAAGCAAAAAGAACAATGTAGGGTATAGGTGGGGAATTCCGGCCATGAAGGTAATACCGTCCAACAGCTATTTCTATTTTAAACCATCCTTTTACAGCTGAGACACGTCGCGCGTCCTGTTGCAGTAATTTAACATATGCGTTTACAAGTTTGAGACATTAGCCGCTTTGGAGTTTGGTCACAAGGCTCAATATTTGACGTTAGTTGATGTAGTGGAGGGAAGTTTTTAGAGCTACTTACAATAATTGTTTTCGTTTTACTTATTTTTTCTTATCTAGAATGTATTTTGTGTATATTATATATATATATATATATATATATATATATATATATATATATATATATATATATATATATATATATATATATATATATATTTAAACTACAGATTCCGAGGAAATACACTAGAAAATCAATTAAAGCCGCACGGTCATCAAGCAAGATATACTAAAACGTGGTGCTAACAATGCTTTGGAACTTTCGATGGGACGCCATCCGGTATTTACTAAAGAGGACGAACAACTTCTTGCAAATCAAGTTATTAAACTCTGCAGCTATTTTATGGAATATCACCTGCCGGAATGAAATGATGCGCATTTGCCTATGCAAAAGAAAATAGGCATAAATAATCAATTTTCTCAAGTCAGTCGGAATTCTGCTAAAGCATGACTTAGAGGATTCCTTAAAAAAAATCCAAAGATTAGTTTGAGAAAACCGGAGGCGACCAGCATTGGCCGAATCACTCCGTTCAATAATGATGAGGTATCTACTTTTACAACAGCTTGACCACTGTGATGGACAAATAACAATTTCCACCTAACAAAATTTATATCCTGATTAAACTGGCATTACAACAGTTCAGAGACCAGTTAAAATTTACGCAGAAAAGGGACAAAGAAGAGTAGGCTTTATAACCAATGCCGAAAGAGGGAAAACAACAACTATAATGTGTGCCGTCAGTGCTTCAAGCAGATATGTTCCTCCTTTATTTGTTTACGCGCGTAAAAGGATGAATCCTCAACTGAAGAACAACGATCCACCTGGTGCTCTCTATTGTAGTTCTGGCCTTGGTTGGATAAATGGATTCATACAATGGCTTGATCACCTAAAAAATATTAAGCCAACTAAAGAAGATTAGTGTTGGTGCTGATTGATAATCATACTACTCACTTTATGCTAGAAGCATACACTTTCTGTAGACAAAATGATATTATTGTTGTGATTATATCACCACACGCGTCACATCGCCTTCAACCTTTAGACGTTTCATTTTATTTGAGAAGTCACGTAGGCGAAACTACAAATGAAATAACCAAGATATTTAATAAACCATATGGTCGATTGGCTACACCTGAAACAGCCATTGGAGCTTTTAAAGAAACGGGAATATTCCCCTGAATTACGACCTTTTTTCAGAAGAAGATTTTGCTCCTGCTGCCGCTTTTATACCGACACAGGCAGCTGACACTCATGAAATTATTCAAGACGAAAATCAGACATTAGCGCAATCGTACGAGACTACTAAAGAGGGTGAAGCTAATGTACGTACTGGTTTATGTCAAGAACCAGCGCAAGTGTAAGTTTCGGATCTGATATTAATACCTGGGCCATCAAGAATAAAGCCAGCAACTAAAAAACAATCCAGTAGGAAACAGCATTCAGAGATATTTACATCTACACCACTTAAAGAAATTTTAAATTAGAAAGACGGCAAACAACAACTTCAACTACGAAAGAAACAGATGAAAGATGCAAACACTAAAGGCACAACACGTAAACTTGTCGAGGAAGATCAAACAAAAAGTCCTGAATCTATAAAAACCTAAAAACCATTAAAAGAAACTGCAAAAAGGCAGTGGTGATTGCAGATGAGAGCGACTCAGAA
Source organism: Tillus elongatus (assembly GCA_964006375.1). NCBI lineage: Eukaryota > Metazoa > Arthropoda > Insecta > Coleoptera > Cleridae > Tillus > Tillus elongatus. Next base: position 145,733,289 of record OZ023263.1, on the reverse strand, counting down.
GACGAAGATGATCGTTCAGTTGATAAAGAAGTCCACGAAGACATATGTATCATATTCTGTGATAGTGGAAATCATCGTGAAATGTGGCTGAAATGTTGTTAGTGTGGTCAGTGAGCCCATGAGGCATATGCGGACAATTAACGTGGATACTTTTTCTGTGATTTCTGCCTTTAAAAATGAATGTATATTCTAGTGGTGTATAATGGCGTCCTATGACGGCGAATGATGGCCACTTTCCTGTTTTAATTTCCTTTATATTTTTGTAAAATATATTTTGTTCAGTTGGATACGAATAATAAAGATAATATTGAGCAAATTGCGTAAGGGGCCGTCATCCCCATCTTTACCCTAAGTGGTGTGCGACAGACAATTTAACTAGAACACCCACCCCTGCTTTGGTTAAATTATACAAATTTATCATTTTGGGAGTTCCTCTAAATATTTATGAGTTTTACGCTTGCGAAAAAAAAAAGGGGAAAAAGAATAACATTTTTCTGTTTATTGGATATATATATATATATATATATATATATATATATATATATATATATATATATATATATATATATATATATATATATATATATATATATATATATATATATATATATATATATATATATATATATATATATAGGATACTAATGTGATCTGCTTCTGACATGCATATATAATGAGATGGACTTCTCGTTTGTTAACGTTCAGAAAATTTGGAGGAATACATCTTTCATTTTCCCCCGAGGTACAAACATAAGTCAGCTAATGATGTATTTGAAGTTGAACTAAGCCTCTCAACTAGTATACCGGGTTTTGAAAGTAACATTCCTCCTAGTACCAGATATTGGAGTAACAATCCCCATAATTACGCTTGTAGGCAAATTGCTTACTTTGTAGGGTCCCTTAGATTACTGAACTGTGTACATCTCAATTCTAACCATGTAAAACGACTTGGCATCCACAAAGTGCCTGTACCTTGAGCCCGTACTTCGCCGGCTTATTCTGAATGTATTTCCGCCATGAACAGCCAGCTCCCAATGATTCGAACGTTCCATCGAGCCCAACATATTCACCTGGTTAGTAGGTGGCATAACCATATTCAACAAACTTGTCGAATATCCCTCCTATAGGAGCAAGTCTTCGACGTTCTGTTTTGTTTTCCCTGTTGTCAAATCGAACACAAGCGACTAGAATATAAAATCGCTTTAGGTCGTTGTTGCTTGGAGGATGCCGATGCCAGTTCCGTCAGTCATGCAGAAATAGTTGAGATGTTAGTGGTCTAAATGAAACATTCCAGCTAAATACAATACTCCAAGGAGAACCTTGAACTCTGCAACATTTGTGTCGCTAATAAAATGTTCTTGAGATCTCTTTTTCTTCCTTTCTCACGAATTTTTATGTTGGTTTATTTTACTCCATCGGCAATGATTTGATCATCAACTAACAAAGTCGCTGGTGGTTTTGGCATCCCTGTCGTACATTTTGATGCATGGCAATGTAAAATCACGTTTTCGATTCTCGTTCGCCTTATGTTGAAATATACAGTTTCAAGCCATTTGATTCCATCTGCTCAAATAGTATTTTAGTGACGTTTTTCCCACTGGCATTTTCATTTTCTTGGTTATATTCGGTTGGATTATCCGTAATCGGCGCGTCCTCACTGCAAAATCCTACTGTTGAATTCTTCGTTTTTACTTATCTTATCTTATTAATCTTATATTATCCTTGTGTTTTAACAAACTCATATACACGTCTAATACAAGTTTTTTTCACGTTTCATTTTGTGTTAATATTAAAGACGAAAATATGTGCCACTAGAATTTTACTAGAATTAATCGCTTACTTTTTGTGTAGACATTTTCCCACCACTAAACCTTCAAAATTATGACTTTTCTTGACCGATATATAGGTACTGAGATTGTAACAACGAACAGGTACTCAAAAAATACATATTCTATAGAAGTTACTGCCTGTTATTTTATTTTTAGTGAATTTTTATTTAAAGAACTTCACTAATAGAGAGGTATCGATGGTGAGACCTTTGCAAAAAAAATTCAAATGAGCGCGAACTAGGACCCGTAGAACCCATACGCGGGGTCAGTTTCAATTTATATATATATATATATATATATATATATATATATATATATATATATATATATATATATATATGTATATATATATATATATATATATATATATATATATATATATATATATATATATATATATATAAAATTAAATTTTTGTGACGGTAATAGTGTTATTTATCAGAAAATTGTGGGAAATCCGTCAGTTGTAGAATAAAACTCTTTATTATAGGCCGAGCTTTCGGAAAAATGTATTCCTTTCTCAAGGATATAACATGAGTTCTACTAAACTAATTATGTAATAACAAACATGAAAAGAAAACATTTTTATGAATTTTTTCTTTTCATGTTATATCCTTGAGAAAGGAATACATTTTTCCGAAAGCTCGGCCTATAATAAAGAGTTTTATTCTACAACTGACGGCTTTCCCACAATTTTTATATAATATAATATAATATAATATATAATATAAATATAATATAATATAATATAATATATATATATATATATATATATATATATATATATATATATATATATATATATATATATATATATATATATATGTATCCAACCGATAACTTAAAAAATAATTAACCGATTTCGATTAAACTCGGCAAGTATCTTTTTTTTATTATTGGCCTGAATGAGTTTGTTAGCCAGGAAAATCGGACGAGTTTTTCCGGAAAAATTTTGAGTTTTCTTTAGAAACAAAATTTTTTCTCCGAAAATTACAAAGCTATATAAATTAAATTTGGTGGAGATATTGCGTTGAAAAAGGCCTTGCTACTTTCCAAAATTCAACTTTATAAGTTTATAGAAACCTAAGTCATTCGAATTTTGAATTTTCTTTCGAAAAAAAAAAGTATTCTCCAAAAATTACAAAGTTATTTTAATGGCAATTGGTGGACATGTTGCCTTGGGAAAGGCCTTAGCACATACCACAATTTAAATTTACAAGTGCATAGAAAATTGAGTTATCAGAGTTTGAAGCATTTAATAAAAAATAAAAATTCACTACCATAACGTACTTGCTGCGTCCCGTACTTTTATAAAAATAGCGTCACAATTTGTGTCTTTGTAGACTGTAATATACACAGAAATAATCATACTCTGATAATTCTTGCACCATAACGAAATATGTAAATGGCATTACTCATCTTATGTTTCTTTATTTTTCAGTTACTATGTATTTTCATCGTTGTATTAAACATTTCGTTGGTGAATTCTGAACACTACCATATAGCTACAAATGCTGTTCCTCAAGTACACCATACCTCTAAAACTGGAAAAGCCGCAGGAGGTCACGAAAAAAAGAGTAAGTGTTCTTTATTTTTTAACAGTTTGATTTTTGTTTTATTTGATATAATTTATAAACCGTTTATATCTTTGTAGATTTTCTTAATCTCTCGAAAATATTTTGTAAACTAATAATAACTACTTATTACCAACTAAAAGATACTAAAATTTCTTACCTACTTATTACTTGGGTGGTCAAGATAATCTTTACAGAGTTACATAACCTAAAATTGTTTTATACGAATTCGACAGATTTTAATAGAGAGAGAATATAACACTCGAAAAACTACTACTGACAGTGAACTTGGAGCACCTAGAACCCATAGGCAGGATCAGTTCATACTTATATATATATATATATATATATATATATATATATATATATATATATATATATATATATATATATATATATATATATATATATATATCTCGACCTGTTTTTGCATTTTCCTTAATAACGGTCACTTTCAATTTTTTAATTTTATTAAATTTATACGTTACGTATATATATATATATATATATATATATATATATATATATATATATATATATATATATATATATATATTGTGTCTATAAAGTAACGTATAAATTTAATAAAATTAAAAAATTGAAAGTGACCGTTATTAAGGAAAATGCAAAAACAGGTCGATTTTTAATTTCAAAAACTAACTTTTAATTTGAAAAACCAAAAGTTGAAAAATATACGTATCCACTTTGAACGACAACCAAAATGTAAATTTACTACTATTATCTGTAGATTGTATCGCAAAAAATTATCAAATTTATGCTTGATTGTTTTTATGACACATGTCACACAGCGGATAACTTATATATAGTCGATTGTTACAGATACGACATAGCATACAACAAAATCTCTAGAGTTCTTTTCGTACAGGAAGCCCAACGTTTTGAATATTTTTGACAGACTTTGAGATATTAAAGTATCATATCATAGGTATCATAAAACTAGCTAAGGTAATTATTTACAGGCTTCACCTGTACTAGGTGTTACTGGTAATAAAAATGTTATTACTCACTTTATTTTATTCCTACAAGCAAACGGTGTTGCTGGGGAGAGAATTGGCTCAGCTTTAAAAAGAGGTATCATATCACCCACCATCCAGTTTCAAAATTTTGAAAGGGAGCTACCGCTTAAGGAGGTAGGGATGAGATTTTTATATCAACAAGTTAGTTTTTGAAAATAAAAATCGCCCTGTTTTTAAATTTTCCCTAATAATGGTCACTTTATATTTTATTGGAATTTATAGACACATTATATATATATATATATATATATATATATATATATATATATATATATATATATATATATATATATATACTGCTATGGTACATACATACACTCACAATTACACATAAAGAAACAAATAAACTCTTGTTATTGCTACTATGAATAGGGCGGATGAGAACAAACAAGTAAGGGTAAAATGATAAGAACGTACACGAATAGATAATGCCTTAAGCAATAGATTTATTGATACTGTCATATAAAGAATGATTATGCCAAAACACTGTCGTATTTGTACATAAATATCACTAAACTTAATAAACAAAAAGTAAAAACAACATGCCATCCAGGTAATGTCTTCAGGGGTTCAGATAACTGATATCAGGGTAGCTTAAATTTGACAAAGGGTCCATTTTGAAATCGGATTCAGGTAGGGAGATCTGAAAGAACAAAATAAAAATATTAACATCAAATTAAATCGGAAGTCAAAATGAAATAAATAAATATATTATAATATATATATATATATATATATATATATATATATATATATATATATATATATATATATATATATATAGATGTAGAACAAAAGAACAAACAATGCAGAGAAAAAACCATTGTGATTTAAAAATTTGAAAAAGGGTATAAAACAGACAGCCAATGGCATGAAACTCATTAGTTTTGATATGAGATAGTATGCTAGGTATATAGAGTAGATATAAGCAGCAACAGTGTGTAATAAATGAAAAGAACAATGCGTACACAGCAGGTGAGTCTGAGAAAATTGGAGTGTTACTTTATTCAGATGTAAAAACAATAAAGACGACCAGAAGGGTATGAATATATCAAAGAGAACACTAATAAAAGAGGACAAGCGCAACTATGTGAGTGATTTTAATGCAATTGGGGTCTTTAAAACATAATAAACAATAATTAGTTAAGGTTAAGGCATCTTAACAAAATAAAAGGACCATAGGTGTATGTAAAAGGCACGAAGTTATTAAAAAAGTAAAAACTGAATTACATAAAATAGTTTATGTAATAGAATTTTAGATAAAGGTTTACTTTCCGAACACCCGCTTTATTCTTATGAAATTATGTATATAGACGTGCTTTAGGGTGTACATGACGAAAATCGCCATAAAAATGAGGGCAGAAGCAAACTTTTAAAGTTATTGGGAAATTATTGTACGAAAAACGTAAGTTGTACTCACTTTTGCAACATGTTTTTGTCATATTTTACAAATTTTGGCGGTCGTTCGTTTTATACCAAGCTAAAGAAGGGTGTATTCCACTATTATAATTCATTTTCACATAGTGCACCCCCTTTAATACAATATAAAATCTTCCGTTTTACAATAATGTCAAACTTCAAAATGTATGACATTGATAAGTTGGCTTTATATGTCAAACGTCAATGTCAACTCAGGATCGATTATACAATGAAAGAAAGGAAAATTTATAGAGACCTATAAACAGAATAGGGGGTGCATTATCTATGTGAAAATGAATTATAATAGTGGAATACACCCTTGTTTCACTTGTTATAAAACGAACGACCCCTGAAAATGTGTAAAATATGATAAAAACATGTCGCAAAAGTGAGTACAACTTACGTTTTTGCTACAATAATTTGCAAATAACTCCAAAAGTTTGCTTCTGCCCTCATTTTAATTGTAATTTTCGTCATCTACACCCTAAAACACGCCTCTATACAAAATTTCATACAAATCCAACAGGTGTTCCGAAAGTAAACCTTTGCCGAATTTTAAGTTAAATTATGATTTAAAACAAGTTTGTAATAATATTAGGTACTTACCATAAAATGTAAACAATAGTTTGACATAATGAAAGCAAAAAGTAAGACCCACATTTTAATACAGAGGAATATAAATGTCCAGATATCAGCCTCCAAATCCTAAAATATGGCAAAGGAAGTTAAAACCCCAAAAATGAAAAGTCGTGGGGACTACATCAGGACTACAATCTGACCATGGTATAGGTCCACCACGACCAACCCACCTTTTTCCAAATCTTCTTTGCAAAAATGCCCTTGCTCTTTGAGAAAAGTGAGCCAGCGCGCCGCCATGCATGTAGTACATTCTTCTAATAATATCCGATGGCATCTTCTAATAAAGTGTTCAGTTCATTTAAAAAAAAAATCGATACCGTTCGCCTGTCAATCGACTGGGCAATCTAAACTGACTAATTAGATAATTGTCAATTATACATGCCCACATATTAATAGAAAACTCATACTGGTTATTCCGTGTTATGTTGAGGGTTTTCATCGCTCCAATAATGCTATGTGTGTTAAAAACACCATTGCAACTTAAACTAGCTTCATCGGTAAACAAAATTAATGACAGAAAACTTTGCCCTTGATTTTGCAACCACTCCCAATAGTGTACACGCGGTAAAAATCCTGCTCCAACCTAATACGTAACAAGAGCTAGGTTCTTACGAAATACCTAATGAAATTAAACTGATAGCCATACAGACTTAGTAGGTACAATAAACCCAAAAATGATAGCCATACAGACTTAGTAGGTACAATAAACCCAAAAATTACCTACCTACTCAACTGATGCTTATCAAAAGACGTAAATGCGAATATGTGTAAAAGGTACAAAAGGCATCCAACGCAAACTGGCTAAACGTAATCTATAGGTATGGTTAGTATCATATACCTATTGAGACTGAGATTGTTGGACGTATAGTAGACCAAAAGACAAGTGTAGCTTACATTATATAATTATTTCTAAAAGTGCACGCCTAAGGAGCTACAGCCACAGAAAAAGACTATCGAAAATGTTTATTGGCATTTTATTTAAAACTACTAAAGGGAACTGAATGAAATTTGACTCAGGGGCGTACTTTTCTATGAGAAATATTACCAATTTGTTAGAGTCTTAATATTTTATTCAGAGGCGTAACTTGCAATGAGGCTGGAATGGGTCAGTTTCTATTTTAGTGAATTTAAAAAAGAACACTAATGAGGAGTTCTCGATTTTTGAATTAAATTGACTTGAGAAAGTTTCTTCAAATGAGCGCGAACTAGGTCCCCTGAAAACTATATCCAGGGTCAGTTTGAACTTTTATATGTTTTGTGTTTTCTTTCGGAAAAGTTTGAATTTGCGGAAATAACAGAGTTATTTAAGAAATTTGGTACACAAGTTTATGTCACAAAAAGTAAACAATGTACCAAAATTCAGATCTATAGGATGAAAGTAAAAAAGTTACAGGCCTTTAAAGAAAAAAAGTTTGGGTGTCACTCGTGACCAGATAAACGCACAAAAGCAAAATATTTTGTGTGAATAACAAAATCTGTTGTATACTACAGACAAAGACTACGTTTTTTTGGCACAAAAAGGTCAAGAAATGACAGAAAAGTTACTTTGAACATTTGATAACTTTTCTTCTTAAAACGTCAAAGTCGCGATTTGAAACGTCAAAATTGGCAACTTTTAGGCAAAGAACATAAAGCTAATACGGGCTATGTGAAGAAAATGTTGCAGGAAATGTATTTTACAAGTCCTTACGTTTCAGCCTCAACCGTGATTGTCCTTCATTTTACAAAAGTGTTTCCAGAAAATTCATTTCAGATCAACCTTTTTTCTAATGCTTTAGCAGTAGTTTTAGTTAGAGAGTTGGTGGTTTAATTCTCGATAATTTTTAGGAAATTTTCTTAGAAGAAATTCGCAAAGGAGCAGACCGCGAATTAACAACACTTGTGCTTAGGTTGCTTTTAAAAATATTATTAACCTATTTAATACTACTTAACAACAAACTAACATAGTTACTGCCTAAAATGTAACTGAACAAATATTATACAAAACGATGGCTTTATATAGTAATCGGGCAAGTGTTCGTTACAGGTTCTCACGGGAACATGCTGATCTAGCTTCTTCTGAACTCGCACTGCTGACACTATCTGCTGCTGCATGTTAATGTAACTTGATACCGTCTACGTGACATATCGTGGGAAGCCATGTGTTAACGCCTCCCCCCATTAGAGGACGGAACCCTTGGGTTTCGGGATTCTTAAAGGATTTTCCGCTACTGCTTTGTTTCTTTTATTCTGCTGGACACATCTTCTTTTGACAAAAACTGTAATAAATATTGTTGCTAGAAGGATTAATGTGATGTAGAGCAGGATCGTCCAAATACTTGTGTGGTACAAGGGGAGTCTAACTTTGTTGGGAATTCTACTTTTTATAGACTGCAGCAAAGCCCTGATGTTGCTTATGTCGTGCAGAGGGACGTTTTCCAGTTCCATTGCTGGCAATTCTTCTATGTTCATTTTGCTTTCTGGAACTTCTTCCAACTTTGGTAAGGAGAACAACTGTTGTGTCTTAACTGAGCTTTGCACTGTACTGTATCGTTTACCACCAATCTGACAGCTTGGTTTGAGTGTCACCATATACGTGCCTTGTATAATTTGTGTGTTTTCTTCTCCCGAGCATTTGATTTACATCTTGGTTTCCTTTGGAGCCACCACCATAAACTGTGTGTTGCCATATTTGGACACGATAGTCTTGGTAATTTTTACAGTCCCTTGTTCACAATTATTGATGGGCTTTTGGAAATTAATTAGCCTAACTTCACAGGGAGGATCTTCACTGACGTCTGCTATTGTATCTTCTGTACAGACATAGATCTCGTTTGTAAGCTCCTGACAGGGGCTGTTTCTGAAGGCGTATTGTTTCTCATTTAGGATAAGGTACTTGGATCGAGGTATTATCATAGAGAAGCTGTTAGGATTGGCTTGTATAGGTAGGGAGTACAGTTGGTAGTAAAGATAGTTACACTTGTCTATTAGTGGAATATCGATTTGGAATATAATTTTATATCCAGTTTGGATAGACTTGGTTTTAAATATTTTTTATACAAAGAAAAGTCATTGTTGCTTACTAATCTAGATTGTGAAATGTATTTTTCTATTACAGGAAGCTCTTTAATAATGAATTTTGGTTTGATGATAGAAGTGTGAAAAGTATTTAATTTAGAGAACGTTATAGCATTTTCAGTTGTTAATATTATCGATTCTATGACGTTAAATAGGTTAGCTATTCAAGTCAACAGTTCTAGAATATGTGCTCGCTGGAGAACAGGCATGATATTAGTAGCTAAATCTTTAGTAATGTTTTGAAGTGCTAATATTCTTTTGACAATTTCTTTTTGGTTGTGAGTTAAAGTATTTACTGTTTGATTAAATTCGTTTATTGCATTTATCATAACAGATGTTTGTTCGTTCAGTAGCTCATGCATTCTATTTTGATCATCAGCTAATAATTGAACGGTTTTGTTGATTCTTTCGCCATCATCAGCATCTAGATTGTCAGTGATTGATTAAAAAACTGTACCTAAAGGATTGAGTAACCCTCTCTTAAATCTATACTTTTCAGGAAAATTTCTAAGGAAAGTTTCATCTATGTATTGGCTATAAGATAATATTTGTATTTAAGTTTACTGTAGTCAGTAAATAAGGGTTCCATATTATATACATGTATAAGGCGCCATACGTCATTTTGGCAATAGCTTCTACCTAACTTGCGAGGTAAAAATCCAGGGTTGTTCTTTAAATCTGTGGCTGCCCTCCGCATGCCCACCTGAAAGGCGAAGATTTCTTAAATGAGTTACACATTGCTCGTCATTCTTGTGATTTATGTTCTAGGAGGGATATTATCGTGTATGGGGTTCTTGTGCTTTTTGTGAAATCCAGGGGGTATCTTTTTATAGACTGTTTGACCCTCTTTAAATGGCTGATTAATTTCGACGTTAGTTCTGAGAAGCATTTTTTCTTTCGATTTTTCTATCCGATCTAATACGATATCATAAAGTATTTTCATAAAATTTTTGTGCTTTGGTTATACTCTTGGGTGAGTGTAATTTCGGGATCGAAATTGAAGATTTCTGGAATGTATCCGAATATTAGCTCAAAAGAAGGTTTGAGAGTTTGAGAGTGAACGCTTGAATTGTAAGCTAGGATGCAGTAGGGTATTAACTCAGGACGTTTTAGATTCGGGTATTTTATTTTGAAAATTCTATAGTGTTTAATCAGTGTGTTGTGGAATCTCTCTACTGGGCTGTTAGAGTTGGGATTATGAGGTGTGGTTGTGTGCAGTTCAATTTGATATGACTTTAGGAGCTCTTTGACAGTGTCATTTGAGAATTCTGTACCAGAGTCGGAAACGACGCCTCTTACTGTACCATATTGTAAAAAATATCTTATTAATACCCTGAAAATTTCTATAGCATTCTTGCTTTTAATGGGAAATGCCTGACAGAATTTACTGAAATGATCAAGAATTGTAAAGAACTGAGATGATTCGATTTGAAATGTATCTATGTGAATTAATTCTAGAGGTTTCGAAGGCGTTGGTGTGTGTTCTAAAGGTATTTTAATTGGATGTCTATTGTATATTGCTTGTTTACATGTCGCACAGTCTAAAATGAATTCTAAATTTTTCTGTTTTAAACAAGGATAATAATATTTCTGTTTTATCCTTAAATAAGTTTCTTCTGGACCTCTATGGTTAGTTTCACATCTATTAAATTGCGGAGCATGCGCATTATTAAAGTGTTGATTGATAGCCGAACTAACTAATTTATAATGTATCTCATTAATAAATAGGCAATAGTATTTCTTTTGAGGCAGACAGTGCTACTTTACCAAGTCCGCTATCTTGTCTGGATCTTCTAAATTAAATTTAGCATGAATACAATTTCTCTTGTCTTTTCTGACGTGTAGAATTTCAGGTTCTTCTGAGCAACTAAAGAATATTTGATTGGATTTGTTAATGATAATTTCCTCTTCCAAAATAGGAATGCCTGGTGCGGCGTATGATTCCTGGTTAGAATTAATTGTATCTAGTTCTTCGATTTCCTCATCAGTGTTTTCATTATCTCTCTGCCATTCTGTTTCATCTACACTATTAATTACTGACTGATTATCAACATCGAGAGGGTTAATTTCTACACGTGATAAAGCGTCGGCGTTATTTGTTTTTCCTTTCTTGTATTTTATATCGTACTCATATTCTTCAAGCTTTAAACGCCATCTTACTAGCTTCGAGTTGGGCTCCTTTAATGAAAATAGCTATTTCAGTGGTTTGTGATCGGTCGATATGGTAAATCTTTTGCCGTAAAGGTAAGGTCTAAAGTAATTTACAGCCCAGGCTATTGCAAGTAGCTCTTTTTCGATTGTACTATACCTGCTTTCTGTCTCGTTCAGAGTTCGGCTTACAGCTACAGGCAGATCTTAATTCGGTTCGCCTTGACTTAAGACAGCTCCAATTACGACGTTGGAAGCATCCGTAGTTAATATAAATTTATGTGTAAAATCTGGTGGCTGTAATATTGGACTGTTCATTAAAATATGTTTACATCTTTCAAATGCATCTTTATAATGTTCGTTGTTAATATCATTTTTTTCTTTAGACATTTTGATAAAGGTTTTGTGACATTCGCAAAATTCTTTATAAATTTTCGGTAGTATCCTATTAAACCCAAAAACGATTTGATTTATTTTTGTCTTTTGGGAATCGGACATTTCTCTATGGCTTCGAGTTTTCGTGCGTTAGGTTTATTTCCTTCGGTGCTGACCACATGTCCGAGAAATTCAGCCTCCTTCTTTAAAAATTCGGTTTTGTCCAGTTTCACCCTTAGCTGAAAGTTCCTGAACCTTTCGGATACTTGTGTAAGCTTGTCTAGATGCTCCTGTAGAGAATACAAGAATGCATGACGTCATCCATGTAGATAAGGCAAGTTTTTCCAATCAATCCGTGTAGAACATTATTCATTAGGCGCTGAAACGAGGCTGGAACATTATTAAGGCCAAATGGCATCCTTAAATACTCATAATGACCCAGCTCCGCTGAGAATGCCATCTTTTCAACGTTGTCCGGATGTATCTCTATCTGATGAAAGCCTGATGCCATATCAATTGTAGTGAAATAGTAAGATCTACCAATTTAACCAATATTTCTTCTATTTTAGGTATGGGGTAGCGATCTGGTATGGTTTTATCGTTGAGCTTTCTCTAGTCTACAACGATTCTCCACTTTTGTTTACCACTGGCATCTGCGCTCTTTGGAATGACCCAAATTGGTGAATACCATGATGAATGTGAATGCCTAATAATATTGTGCTGTAACATTTTATCCATCTGTTTTTGTACCTCTTCTTTATGCACCTGTGGCTAACGATATAATTTTGAATGTACAGCTATATCGTCGGTCGTTCTAATCCTATGTTTTATCACGTGTGGGGAAGTTAACCTTTCGTCCTTTTTATAAAATATATCTAAATAACGTTTGCATAAGTATAGTAGTTGTTCACGTTCTTCTTGATTTAAGTGATTCATACGTATGTCTTTCAAGGTCCAGTTATAATCGCAAATTTTCTTAACACTATTATTATATTTATGATTATAACTGATATATATATATATATATATATATATATATATATATATATATATATATATATATATATATATATATATATATATATATATATATATATATATATATATATATATATATATATATATATGAAAAACCTAAGATTCCGGGACCGCTTGCATAGATCTATAAACTTTCATATTTCGACAGATTCCAGGACCGTGCTTATTTGTAGTGGGGGGATATGGAGGGGTAACTATAACTCGCAAGATTTGAGGACCATGTCATATTTTTAAATAATTCAACGTATTTATTATAATAATCATTCTTATTTACTCTGAGACATTTCTGGTAGCAAAAAGATAATTAGAAACAGATATTATTGTACCTATTTAACAAAATAAATGTCTACGCTCTCTGCATGTTTGTGTTTGCATTTTGTGTAGGTAAGTATGCATGGGTGCGTGCGGGCATGTGGATGTGCATGCATATTGGTGTATGCAATGTATTAAGAAGGGAGGCAATTTAATAAGAAACCTAACTAGATTGAAGTAGGGCGTTAAAAAATCTGCTATAATATTAGTCTAGCAAATCCCTTTAATCAATGATGATCTTGAAAAACCTCAAAGATAGGTAATAAGACTTTTAAATAAACTTGCTTATTTTAAATGAGGGCGATTTTTTAGTGAATATTTTAATTTGCCTCTGTTCTAAGGTGAGTAAGGATAAATAGCGTAAAAAATTTGACATGAAAAATATCTAATTTATAGTCTAGTTGCTTTTTACTAAACTGATGCATTTCAAAATAGCGGCTATTGTGTGTATTATGTAGAACCACCTGGTTAAGACAATGACGCTAAAAAGCCTTGAAGTAATCATTTCATTATCGTTTACTGCAGTATTCGTAATTATAGAATAAAGTAAATAAAAAAACTAGCCAGACCCCTCTTCTGTTTTTCTTTTCTGAACCTACTTATTTAAGAATGGTACTTGTGTTCCTTTCACAATTTTTTTCATACTATTGCGTTTCAAATCATCATCACTGTCTACAGGGGAAGTCGCCCTGTTGTCGCAACCATGATTATCTGTCTCCAGCAGCTTTCTTCATTTCATAGCTTCCACACTTCATAAGTTGTGCCAGTTTTCCCAGATGTTTTACCCTAGGTCTACCTTTTCTAATTTTTCCAAATAATGTCGCTAGAATTTTATTATGTCAGAATATGAACCACTAAATTTTGCCTTTCCTTTTTCAATTACTTCCAGCATGCATCTTTCTTCTTTCACCTTTTCCAGCACACTTTTATTCGCCTCTCTATCGTTGTATCGTGTCTCTGTGATTTTTATCTATAGCCATAGTTCAAAATCCTATATTCTCTTCATATCATGCTAAGTGGACATCCAAGTTTCTTCCATATACATTACTACACTCGATACGCAGGACTTAATGAACCTCTTCTTCAGATACAAGTTTAAATGTTTTAGTGAGAAGACTATTGTGTTTACTGAATGCTTGCTTTACAATCGCAATCATCTTGCTCGGGTCTTTGTCGCATTTATTAACATTTATAAAAATACTTTCAATGTGGGAGAACATTTACACTTTTCAAGATGTTGACCGTTGACGAATTGAGATATCATCTTCAAATTTGATACACAGTTAGCACTCTAAAAACGAACGGTTCTGATGGTTTTTGGGTAAAATCGCTTAAGTGGGTAGGAGATGAATGGGGGGTGATTTGGTAAAAATTGACCTTTTTTTGGTTAATAAAATTCGAGTAATATAACGTTTTACGGTTTATTGATTAGCAAACTTTTAATTTCATCAAACATCTGGTATTCTCTGCTGAAATTAAATTAGAGGTTGAATGTGTGGGGGTGGAATATTGTTGACAAAAATTTCGATTTTTTTTTGCTAAAACGGCATAAAAAGTGTCAGAACATTTAGAAAACTTGATTCTGAACTAAGTATATTTTTGTCTGTCGATCTGTCGGTCGGTGGGTCTGCCTGTACGTCTGTCTGCTAATAGGCGCAATAACTGTCGAACGAATTGAGATCTTATCTTCAAATTTGGTATGCAGTTGGCACCTGACAAAGGAGCGCTTCGAATTGTTTTTGGATAAGATCGCTTCAGGGCGTAGGGGATAAATAGGGTGATTTGGTGAAAATTTACATTTTTTGAATAAAACCCAAGTAACATAACGTTTCAAAAGTTGCTTCTCTAGTTCCTTGCCCAACTCCAAACACGAATTGATACTGATCCTAGAAACTTCTAATTTTGCTCTTTATTCTATTTTTATTATGATTAGCAGAATATTCTCCACATGTCTCTGTACATTTATTGTCCTATGCTGGTTGCATTTTTATGTGTTCAGTGTTTTTGATATAGTGATACTTGTACTCTGTATAAACTAACTGGGCAGTTTTCCTGATGTATACTTTTTCTCAAACAGTTGACATAGTTTTGGTTTAATTTTTTTCACCAGATTTTTTAAATGTTCCGCTGTTAATTCATCTACACAATAACTTTTTCCTTGTCTAAGTTATTTAGGGCCCTTTTTTAAATCTTGTATTGAAATAGGGAACATCTCATTTGGGTTTATCTGTCATTTCCCCCATATACACTTTTCCATATTACATTTTCTCCCCGTGTCAAAACTTTTCTAATAGGCTTACCAGTGTCCAATGGCTTCATTGTCTTGTGATAAATTTCCATCGTTGTTCTTTTGACTTTTTGTCCCTTGTAAATATTATAGTCTTCTAACCTGTTAGTATGCTTGATCCAGCCGTGCCTTCTTGACGCTATTTTCCATTTCTTCCCTATTTCTTTGCGTCCATACTTCTTTTGCTTCACAGCATTTTTATTTGTGACAGTCTTTTATAGTGATATAATGTACTTGATACCCACCTGTACTCCCTGGTGTTTTTCATATACTTATATCGTCTCCTTTTGGGTACTTCAAATATTGTGTGTGTTATAATTAAACCATTTTCCAGAGTCATTTATTAACTACTTTATTTTTTCTTCATTTCTCATAAACCAAACTTTCCAGCTAAAGCTCCTTCCACTACCGCATTCAAATCCCCATTATCCCCAACATCTGAGCCTGTTTTCTTACTTTTCTTACATATTTCTTTTCTATTCCACATCCTTCTTTTCGCTGTGCTATGTCAGAGCTTTGCTTCAATTATCACCATCACTACCTTATCGTTGACACGGTATGTATGCCTCACTTTATTGGTCCATTAGTTCCATAATTAGATTGCTACTCCATTGCTCTTTGAATATTCCCTTCTACTATATATCTAATTCTAATATTATTACTTTTGAAGTCTCTATTATTCAACCACCTTACTTCCGACATGCCAAGTAGTTCATATCCATTTTTTTTAATAATGTTCTTTGCTACTTCTAGTTTTTCTGTCTTCAGCAAGCTTCTAACAATTCATTTTCGCACATAAAATGAGTTCTTGATTTTTTTCTTTACATATTTTGTAATAATTTCTTTACGTAACGCTCTAGCTGGTAGAACAAGGTTTCGCACGATAACGATCTAAGAAGCTTGCCCCGTGCGTGTTACCCTACCGGGTCCTGATCTTCGAAGCTCATGACTCATCATTGCCAAAAAATCTCTTATTTGCAGTCAATGCAAATGCTAAAGCGGTGTTCGGTACATACTTGTTTATTAAAACGTTCGCATTTATTACGTGCATTTCTGTTTTTTTTTTCACAGGCAAAAATCACAACAACCAACAGGACCTTTAGCTTTTTGTAAAATTTCTTCATCGCATTTCTAGAGTCGGATAGTACTCCTAATTTCTCGCGGGAGCTCATCACTGAACATTCTTTCTTTCAGTTAATCTTCAACTAGAGCGAATGGAAGTTGTTTAAAAATTTTACTCGTTTAGGCGCTTAATTAGTAGAGATTGAGCTTATAAATTACAAATGAGTTTATCACTACAGCGTAAACCATAGAATATAACATCCGAAGTAGCCATCTGCGAGTTTTTCTTTGACAGACGTCAAATCATACAGCTGATCAAAGGCGCCAACACCCAGCCAACACCTCCTTTAGTGTTATTGTATGATAATAGTATTTAGGGTTTCTTCGTTATTTCTCTATATCACCCTGTGTATGCATAGTCGATAATAAAATAACAAGTTTATAGTTTTTTCGGCACATAGAAGGATATCGTACTGATTTCATCAAACACGAACATAGATGAATCGACATCCTTTTGGTTGCAGTCATTGCTTCGGTATAGCACGTTTGTTCTTCCTCATTGTTCATACAATGGTTAGCTTCTTTTCTAACAATTTTTCCGCGACATCGTAAAAACTAAACTAATGATTCATGGTACAATTTCTGTTTGAACCCTGAATAGCAAGGCCTCGTTGGTCCAATGCTAAGAACATGTGCCTCTGAAACGAAGGGTACTGGGTTCGATCCCAGGGTTCTCCTTTCACTTTTTCAGTGCATACTGCATGTAAAATTAACATCAACCGAGGTTGTGACATTTTATTTGAGCAAGTTGAATGTCTACCCGTTCCGCCCTTCGGACAGGGCGTAAAGCCGTCGGTCCCGTGTCCATGCGATGTTGTGCACGTTCAAGATCCCTACCGTACTTACAGAAAATCGGGGGTTTTGCAAAATTTCCAAGATAGTGAGGTGAACCTGCTCGGTGATTGGCCATAGTCGCGGAAATAGGCCGACGTTAAAGTACAAAAAAAAACCTGATTGGCAGTCGCCAAGTAGATCATCTATTGTGTAGGAATGGAATATTGTTTTTCTCGTTCTTCACTACCAATAAAAGACTTAGCTGATCACATATTTAATATTTTTGCATCAAACATAGTAACCAATTTTAGATCATACTTGTCTCTCCTGTTGGGTATGTAAATTTTAGAGGGACATCTGCCTCCGAAACCCAACAAGGTTTTTTCTGTGGTTGCGCATTCTTAAGGTGTATAATTTTGTCTGCAACATTCTATAAAATATTCCAAATTTGTCTGATAGCCGCAAATTTGTCTGCTTTTAGTTTGCTACTCTCTTGTGGCTTTATCGTTAAATCTCAAGCAGTTGATCAAAAACTCAAATAGATTTTTGACATAGTTGCTCTAAAAATGGGTGGTGCAAATTGGGTTGACCATGCATCAGTAATATGAACCTTTTTGCATAACACCACTTGCATATAGTATTACTTATATAGTAGTATATAATTTCTTGTCGTGGTCATAAAGGACGTTTATCATAAAAAGTGTGCTGTTTTAAGCACATAATGTGATAATATGTGTAAGAAAGTCCAGTAACATGCGAAATATTTTTTTAGTGCTGGATTATTGAAAAGTAGCTATAAATGCTAAATATGTTTAATATGCGAAGAATACCCACACAATTAAATTTTCATATTTAACCGCCGAATACGTTATAGGTACTCGTATGTACATTATTATACATTTAACGACCACACCTCGTTGTACATATCGATGCAATCACCGAAGTTAAGCAACGTCGGGTGTGGTCAATACTTGCATGGGTGACCACCTAGGACCAGTGTGTGCTGATGAATGCCCTAGGAAGGCAATGGCAAACCACTGAGTATATTTGCCACTCAAATTTTCTTTGTGAAAAAGCGTCACTAAGGTTGACTTAGAGTATTTATTTTCACCTTACATTGATGGTTTGTGAGAAGAATGTCGTAATCGTTGACTGTACTATTTTATTTATTATAACCTGATAATTAAAATCTTGTAAGGTCTGGAAAAAAAAGCGCGTGAGATAAATTTTCCCTCAAATATATGTAGGTACCTACTTTATTGACAAAGGAAAAATTATTTAAAACTCATTTTGAGGAAAAGTAGAGGAGTATATATTTTATAGTAAATTTTATTAAATCAACTTTCAAAGTGTGTTATACAAATACGCATAACCTTGTGCTTGCAGTCAACACCATTTTTTAGGGGTCGCGTTCCAAACTAAACTGTCAAAATATTTTGCTTAAAAGTATGAAATAACATTGTTAAATGGTAAGTCAAATTAATTTGTTTATGACACTTGGTGTTTATATAAACATTATAAGTATATAAGTAGCTTCTCATATGTTGTAATGCTTTTACCTCTTTATTTCAAAATTTTACAGCTTTAAACATAGTTTCTTGATTTAAATTGTCGCAAAAGTAGACATCTACCTAAATTTCAATTTTTAAAAATATTTTCGGGCAGAATAAACATTTTTGTAAATCAGGTTAATTCATTTAATTTTCTAGCACTTTTAATATTCGGGGTTATATGAAAACTTATGTGTTTAGTTTCTGTTTTGTTTTTCTCATTTCGGATTAACTATTTGATCAAATAACAAAATGGTTTTCGGTGTTTTTGGGGTGTCCTCTAGCAGTTTGCTTTGGTAAAGTTTTATTTTCAACTAATTATCTGTTAACATTGTTGCAGCCTTTAAATTACATTTTTTAGATTTAAGTGTTGTGTAGCTTTAGTTCGATGCAAAATTAATCCTTCTAATATAATCAACTTATGTTATAGCTGCTGCTGTATTTTTAAACAGTGGTTAAAAATATATTTAGCAGACATCATCAGACACGACTTCAAAGACTAGTGGCAACTTACAGATATTGCAACAACTCACAATAACTCCTAAACGTAAAACTTGGCCATTATGTATAAAACCATGATATATTATATTATGTTCTGCAACTATTAATAACAATGAAGTGCAAGACATTTTGAAAAAAATATCTGAATTTTGAAACTTTTATAATTTTTCTTTTTGAAACGGCAAAGTCGCGATTTGAAACGCCAAAATTTGTAATTTTCAGACAACCGATTTGAAGCAAATACGGATTTTCTCAAAAAAATGTCGTTATATCTTAGCAAGTGTGTAAATAGCTTTCGTGTAGCATGTGATGATGGGCACGTTAAATATCCATATGGAGAAAGGTAGGGGTTTGGCAATATTTCAAGCATAGTAAGGTTAAACTGCTCACTGGCGTCGTGACAGGCCATAGACGCGGAAATAGACCGACGTTCAGTAGACAACAACAAAAACGTACATACAAACATTGTTTTGTTTTTTTAAGATTTCCAAGCAGAAAAAAACGTTTCATATTGCGTGAAATTTTTGCTGCTTAGGAATGTAAACTTTTTTAACATGTACCTGGGTTTTAATTTTGCCCAAGTAGTCTTTTGATTCACACATCATACAACAAGTATTAAGTTCTTGCGCAAAGCATGTCAAAGCATGATTATTAATAAAACAAATTGTTTTAACTTTTATCGACTAAACAACAAATTGATGCGGGTGTTCCACTGGGTTCGGTTTTGGCTTCAAAAGTTTTCTTTTGTATATTAATGACTTCCTATCAACAGCCAACTATTCGATTAACAACTTCGCTATTGTAGCACTATTAACAATACGTTCTGATTCACTGGCTCAGTATTTACTTCCAGCTGCTTATTAATGAGAATTCTTAAAACTAACTACTTATTTCCAGTACTGCAAAAGCAGCAGCAAACAAACTTAAGTTTCTCTTATGGATTAAAAATGCATATTTTCACGCTGCGGCTTCTTACGTTGTAGAAAGCACAGAAACGTTCACAGTTGAAATATTGTTCTCATATCTGAGGTGCTGCCCAAAAATCACCTTCTCTCTCTTAGATTGAATAATAATTACACTCATAAATTAACTAGGTGCCTTATAGAAGATTCATCAATTACGGTCACTCTCACTTCTCTATATTTCAGAAGAAATGTTGGAGATATCTGCTCTTCTATCGACATGGCCTCTCAGAGATTGCTTCTTGGGTACCTTTACTCGGAAAACTCATCTTAGCAAGAAAGCGCACGTCTTCACTGGCCAACTAGCCACATGTCAAACAATTCGCTATAAATTCTCGTTCTTTTTGAGAGCATCTAAACTCACACAGACAATAGTATTTTTCAACTATCTCCATTCAGAAAGTTAGCAGGATTTTTATTTAATTAACAATGAAATGGTCATGTATTATGAAAGCAGTGATATATTATTTACTTTCTGGTGACACGAAAATATTAAAAGTTTTACTTTTTGAATAACTTCTAAACAATCTATTATAGCGTAAAAGTTTCGTGTATAGCAATATAAAGGCTGTTCTGTTAAAAAAAGTCATATATATATACAAGTTTTCGGGAATTAGCATGTATAGCGGAAATATTTGGTGCTTAGTCTAATAAAAATTATGGAAATATTAAAATATACAATTTGTATGATAATTTTTACTCGGAGAGATATTATATTTGATTACATATAAACGTACCACCTTCATGTTTTAATCAATGGGGATCATATTGTTATTAAATAAATCTTTCCTTACTCTTTACTTTAGGTTTTCAAAACAAAGGTGAAAATACTTTGCCTGGGAATACCAATTTTTTATATGTATAAGGGATAATTATTTTAATTTTAGTAGTTTATTGTTTAGCGGTATAGAACATCTTAATTTAATGCAAATAAAATTTGTTTACCTATCTTAATTTACTTTCTTTCTTTATGCAGTCTTACAGTCACTATAATATAGAATTTATGCAGTATACTGTATTTACCTCCCCTCACATTACTATATCCCCACCACATTTACGAATTTTAATAAGATTCGACAGATTTGAGGACCGGTCCCCGAAACTGCAGAGTGTGTAAATTCAGATGGTCCTCGAATCTTCGACCCCGGTCCCGGAATCTTCGGCTGGTCCCGGTATCTAGCGTTTTGTGTAATTTCGGTCCCGGAATCTTAGGTTTTTCATATATATATATATATATATATATATATATATATATATATATATATATATATATATATATATATATATATATATATATTGCATTATTATTTAACTCAATAGTTTGTAAGGGTTTAGTTAACAGTCAGGTATAAAAAAATTATTAATTTACATTTTTTAAGTCCATAGCCATTGGACTTATTGACAGGAACATGGATTTTAGTTTCCGTATTTGGCTCAAGAGTATATTCGTAAGGAAAATGTATATCAATTTCTAATCTACCTAGCTATAATTTCCTATTATTAAAATCTAGCCTAGCCTTACTTGCAAGGAGAAAATCGTCCCCTATCAAACCCGTGTAGTTATCATTAAAATTGAATACACAAAATTCGTGTGGACGATTAGTAATTGAATTTAATAAAATATTTCCCCTATATTTGTGCACGGCGAATCCATGATTTAATGTGAAACAATTATTTATCATTTTGCGTGGTCTCTGAGTAATTTATTTTGCTCGGAATAATGCCCTTGTCGAAATGTGATTTTGTAACAGGTATAACTTCTTCAATTTCAACTGGCTGGTTGATTTTTCTGCGATATTTGCACATTGAATATACATCCTTCATTATTCTGTCTGCATGGTTAGCTTCTTATTACGGCTTATGCATGTGGGCTGAATCGACACAGTTCATTTGTTAACTTTGACCCACTGGGTTTTTAAAATTTGCTGACCTGCTATCTGTTCTCCAGTTCAGCTTACATATATGCTCATTCATACCTTCATTATAATTACAATTACTACTACCATTACTACTCTGTGCATTGTTTCGTTTTTTATTACTTTGGCTAACTGGCTGGTTTATTCTTAACTTGTCTAAAGGTAAGCCACGTGCATTGGCGTTACTTCCTTGACTATTT
This sequence comes from Tillus elongatus, assembly GCA_964006375.1. Lineage (NCBI taxonomy): Eukaryota > Metazoa > Arthropoda > Insecta > Coleoptera > Cleridae > Tillus > Tillus elongatus. The sequence continues at coordinate 145,710,549 of OZ023263.1, read as the reverse complement.
TTAAAATTCATAATATTATTACAATTCGTGCTATTTACTTGAAAGTTTAGGTGATTCATATTTACTATTTGTTGTCCCTCGGCTGGCTGGCTATTTGAAAATTTCTCTGGTTTTCATTATATTGCTCTGACATCTAATTCGTGATTCGTTGTACTGTAATTTGGTTCGTCACTATAAAAATCTGTATTGTAATTTTGTTCATCATAAAAATTTGATAAGGGTAATACGTGATTTATTTCGCTGTAGTTTGTCTCGTCATTATAGAATTCGGTATAGTGCAATTGTTCCCTGCGTACTGGGGGTAAGTTTTTCCTGAACTGTGTTGAATTTTGTCTGTTTAACCGGGAATTTGAGACGCTTGTATCCATGGGCTTTGGATATTGCCTAGAATTGGGGTTATTTGGACTGTAATTTGGGCATCTGAATTGATTTGATTGGTTATTTTGTCTGGGGTATTTGTATGAAATTGCGTCTGGTTTGATTATTGTTCTGATTACCTTGATTATTATTCTGATTATAGGATCTAGACGTTGGTTGGAAAGGCCTCTGAAATTGCATATTACTGAAATTTGGCGTTTGCTGTCTTTGATCAAACGGTCTCTGTTGTACGTCATGTCTGTTCATGTGGAATTGTTGCTTATGTAGCGACTGATCCCTATAGTCACAGTTCTCTTCGGCAAATATAAACTTTAACGCCTGTTCAATGCCTGGCGGTCTAGTTGACCTTAATATCATTCATGGAGGATTGCGCAATCCTCCCAAGAATGCCTTTTGTGTCTTTCTGATATATCGTCATTTTCAGCTCTCGAATGACTACATTGTTTTCATTCGAAATAAGATTTAAAATTAATAATTGTTCTATATGGCTACACCGGTAACTAAACGCTAGTGCATCTTCGTTTATGTTTTAATTGTAACAGTTCCCCTAACAAACTTGCATCGTCTCTTTGATCCGTGAAATTTTGAACTATAGCTTGCCTTAAATCGATCCAGGAATTAATTGTTTCCGTATCTATAATTAGTCTTGCTTGCCCTGTTAATTTGGTTTGTAAAAATCCAACAAAAAATGGTTAAAACATAAATTTTGATCTGCTACGTAAAACTGATCCAATACTAAATCTACTGCTTTTGCAAAATGTTCCACATTTGCCGGTTGGCCGTCAAATTCTGGAATTGCTTTTGAATAAAATTATTTGAATTGATCTTCCATATTTACGTTATTGATCTTTGAATTATTTGCACAATTAGGTAACTCGTAATTACTCTCACTAATGCTTACTTGTCTTAATCTATACTCTAAATTTAATAAGTTTGTATTTCTTCGTCTGAGTCAGACATACAATTATCAACAATACACAAATGTAAAAAGTGGTTAAAAATTTTAAAGTAGCAAACACTTACATCACAATTACTGCTACTGCTTCCATTTGACTACTTGGCTCTGTTTCCATACTGCTTGGTTCTTACTTTGGACTGCTTATTTTTTTGACCGTTTATCAGGCGTCGATACGCTTAAAACTCAATATTCGTTTGATTTTTAACCGATACAAACGATACGGTTAAGACCTTATCTTCTTTAAACTTTTTTTATTTTACTATTACACAATTAATATAATAAAAAATATAATAATAAAAATAATAGATATCAACGTAAGTGTGATACTAATAATAAAATACAATACTGCAGCACGCGATGTGCAAAGTACTATGTGTGGAACAAGAATGAACGCCTCGCTGAAGGCGAGTTGACTCTATATAATATGTCCCTCAAGAGTGGCACTATTGTCTTTAGAGGTGACTTCTACACTGCTGACTCAGCTTCTCATGCTTTGCGTCGTAGTTTTCCGTTATGCTTTCGGATCCGCTGACTGATTTCTGAATATTTGGTTTGCTACATTGTTGTAATAATAGCCCGTTGTTATGTATCCATCTATCTCACGGAACTAGACAAACGTTAAATAACAGAAGAAGAAAAAACTACAACAATTTAAAAACATTCCTACAATAAATGTTTAACCCTTTCGTCCCTGAATATAAATCACTTATTTTTAATTGAAATATATTTTTAGTTCAACTATTCTTATGTTAACTAAGGGGTTTTCATGACGCAAAGTTTTTATTTTGTAATAAGGGGTGGATTAACCCCCGGTACATATATGTACCACTAGGGATTTTATGTGGTACATATACGTACCGATAGGTACTAAAACCAACAAAAAAATTTGAAATACCAAGTTTTATTCATAAAAGAAATCAACATAAACATGTTGTACCTAAGTCACAACCTAACCCACGATATGATATATCATAAAACAATCTTTGCACAAGGGCACATTGCATTCCTGACAAACAGTTTTGGTTCTTTTTTGTTGCCTTTTTTTAGCACAACTAGTACATCTTCTTCTGGTGTCTCCCTCAACAGGTAGATGCAACGGAGCCGGTCCAAAAAGTTTCCTTTTTTTAGAAAGCGGGCCTCTTTTTGGTGTTGGCAGACTAGTTTTCTCTATTCCTTCTGCTATAAGCTCTTCAGCAAGTGTTGCCAGAAAAGAAATAAATGGAATTTTATCTTCTTTCCGTCTCAAATCGTTGTATATTATCCATGCATTCACTGCAGACATACTTAGACAGGTGTAAAAAACTTTCTTCCACCATTTTGTGGACTTTCTGTCATGATCATATAATCCTATGAATTGATCTGCTCGATCGACCCCTCCCATTTTCTGTCGGTAAAATGCGATGGCTTGTGGGCAGTCGATTTCTTCTTGTACGCCAGTTTTATTTTTTTTACCAATTCTGGTTACTTCGGGTTTGTGGCAATTACTCATCAGAAGAACTTCTTTCGTGTCTTGCCATTTTACACATAATAATCCGGAATCCGTACACCGGAATTCGCTTTGTCCTTTGTGCAATTTGGTGCCAATGGCTGGCACATTTTTTCTGTTGGCCATGCAGGTCCCCAAGGCGGCGTGGTTGATTGTCTCTAATAAGTTCACACTGGTAAAAAATCGATCAAAACATAGCACCACATCTTTTTCTTTGATTGATGAAGCCAGAGATTTCACAACCCGTTCACCAAGAGTCAATGTACTATTTGCAGTATTTTCGTCTTTGCCAGAATATACGTCAAGATCATAAGTATAGCCAGAATGAGAGTCACAACGAAGCCATAACTTTATTCCCCTTTTAGTGGGTTTGAGAGGCATATACTGTTTTAGTGACGAGCGACCCTTGAATTTTGTCATTGACTCATCAATGCTTTGATAAACACTATCTTGGCGACAGCTCGTATATGTATGCTTCAAACAGGATATCAGCTCATTTATGTAATAAGTTTTTGGAGCATTTTCCGGTTTGTCGGGAGGAGCAAAATAAAGTTTTGAAACTACAATCATGAATCGATCACGCGAAATTGCTTTCTCAATTGTTCGATTTCCCATCGATTCTCTCTGACTCCAATAATGTTTCAGAGCCGGCAATTTATTATACGACATAATAAACATGCAACCAATGATTTTTTGTATTTCGCCCTTGTCTGTCTTCTTCTCATTACGTTTTTTAGACTTATTCCAAATTTCGATTCGCTGGTTAGTGCAATCTACAATGTGTAGGTAAAGTGAATGGGGAAACACTTTTTGGAAAATCTGTACTGGCGAAAGCTTCTTTGTGATATCTTCTCGTAGTCTACAATTTCTGTCAACGGGAAGTACTTTGGAGGGTTGGAATGTGTTATCAGGAATAGTCCAGTCAAGAATGCGATTTCGATCATTTTGAAAAACTGGCTGCGTCCCAGAATCATCGGACGAATCTGTTTCAGAATCTTCAGGTTGTGGGCTTGGCAATACAGTCTGGGCGGTAGTTTTTGAGACTTTTTTCTTCTTAGAAGGGTCACTTTCATAGTCACTTTCATGTGAATCGTCGTCCTCACTAGGTTCATAATTATCACTAGAACCAGACGAAAATGGTTCTAAATCCGATAAGTTATCAGCCAACTGCTGTAACTCTATTTCAGACAGTGGACGTTTACTCATCTTGTTTCTAAAACAATGGAAAACTAGAATTACAACCTGTTGGTACCTATTTGTACCAATGAAGTGACCGGGTGGTACATATGTGTACCAGAGCGAAAATATACCTTGATAATAAACCCTACTAATAATTATCACTTACCTTGATAGCAATAGTGTTCCGTTGAGATTACTTGGCAAAATAGTCCACAAATTACCTCAAAAAACGCGTTGAAAACGTAAAAACTATGCAGCACACGATGTACACATGTTAAGTCTGGCGTATTCAAGCTCATCTAACCTCAAAATTTGCAATGTGCGCGAAACTATCTGATAGCTGGAGTTCTAGATTACGGACTGGTACACATTGGGCTTGTTTTAAATATAAATATCGAATTTCAGGACTTTAAACATAATCATGGTACATATGTGTACCGATAGGGACGAAAGGGTTAAACGAATTACCTACAGTTTTTAGACAGGGATATGTAGTCTCACTGTAGAATCTGAAACACGATACAGCGATACAGCATTTAAGGAGTGGTTTTATCAAATACTGCTCGTACTGACTGAAGTAAGTGTCCCGCATTTTCAAAACATTATTTGATATGACCCCACAAAAAAGGTCTATGGGGATTAAGTCCGGTAATCTTGCAGGGTGTTATAATAATAATGACGAACATCGCAGGAGTTATGTGCTGAAGCACGACCCTTGAAATCAGCAGTCGTGTAGAGCAGCTAAGGGTAAATTATCTAATGCATCTCTCAGATGGTGTCGCAGAAAATCAAGGTAACGCTCACAAGTTAGGGAATTATGATAGTGGGCCAATAATATATAAAAAGACAAGAAATCATATTGCGCCGTACATCGTTGAATTGGGAATGGGAAATGATATCCAATACAGGGTGTACTTCTTTTACGGGTTCTATAAAAAATTAAGTTGGTGAGGGTTTCTTCAAAACGAAACGTTGTATTGAAAATTTGGAAACGCTGTTGCATTGAAAAACAAAATCGCAATATTTCGTTTTCTCATGTTCGCAAGTGGAGCGTTGTGGGATTCTCAACAGCATAATTTTTTTCGTTGCAATAAATTTACCAAAAAGTTTACGAAAACGCTGTGTTGTCATATTTCAAAATCCAAATGAAAGAGATTTGGAGGTTTTAGTGACAGTAAAATGCTGAATTTATTGCAGTGAAAATAAGGTTGGTTGATTTATAAAATAAAATAGTTGTTACCATGGCAACTAAATATCAATATACCCTCGTAAGCACACACACACAGATATATATATATATATATATATATATATATATATATATATATATATATATATATATATATATATATATTGCTATGGTATTTATGGTGGTTTCTTTTATTTAATTTATTTTATACCTTAATAGCACTTTTAATTGTAGAGCATGAGAATGCAATAGCGTCTTTATTTAAAAGAAAAAAAAACGCTGATATTGAAAATCCTGAAATTATGCCAAAAATAATTTATTTACTGCTGTTATTTTAATTTTTTTCTCTCATCTCATAGGTCGGGTACTTTTAAATTTCGTTTTTATGAATTCTAGTATTCCTGAGTGTTTGGAAATTTCAACAAACAAAAATTATGTATGATTGGGTCTTTTGATTTTACTTTTTTTTTAATTTAACGGTGAAAAATAGCCCTACTTTTTCATGCCATTAATATTTGCTTGATTTGAGGTCAAAATTAAACAGATTGATCAAATTAATAAATTTCTATTAACAAAATGTTATTTCAAATATGTAACATCAAATTTAGTTAACAAAATGAATTATCTAACTATAATACAATGATTCGGCCTTTATATCTCATCCCCCTTAGTGAACTAAAATTTACATTAACATCCTAAACGAAACGAAAATATCCTTAAAAGCTATTCACACTATAGAAAAAGAGTCATAATATTTATTCCGATAAAGTTCTTGAACGACTTACTGAATGTTGTCCTGATGGATCCTTCCATTATTTCTGTGATTATTAAAATCTATTTGTTCTTCTATTTGGATTTGGCAGCTTGGCAGTAATTATTAATTAATTTTTGTCTTATTTAACTGTCTTGACCAATCTCGTACCAGGTATTTAATTTTCTTTCCACCACTTATTTTTCTGATGGTAATTTCAGGCACTTGCCTTTTATTTACTTCTTTACCGATTGTCCAGTTTCACTTCTGGCAGCTCAGTTCTTAATTGTCTTCATCTCACCGTTGAGTTACTTCTTGTCACAGCTGAATTCTTATCCTCTCGCAGTTGCATTACTTATTATCTTCGTGGTTGAATTACTTGTTGTCTCGCAGTTCATTTACTTCTCCTCTCCATCGAACTCCCGTTGACGCTTAAATAAACTCTGCTGTGTTACAAAAAACCTGTTCGAGCTTTGTCTCGGTAATCAAAGTTCATAGGCCTTTCGTGATTCCATTGTTCGAATTTTTTTGTCACTCGCACTATTCCTTTTAAGACACGCACACACAAAAACTATCCTTATTAAATATCCCTGCGTCTTTGCTTAAAATTATTATTTACAAAAAACTTATTTTAACCTTAACATTCTAAATGTAGAATATTGGTAAATGTGCCTACTGCCTAAAAAATTAAATTAAATCGTTATATTCCACTAAAATCCTATGAATAAAAAACAGGGCTATTGTTCTGTTATTTTCATATTATAAGGACTTTGGCTTCGTGAAATTTAAAATGCACTACATGTAAAAAAAAATCCATTGTTCTTTATTCTGCTACCTAATGCTATTTCTTATTTAGCCCTATCATATTTTACACTTTCAATTATACAGGGCATTTAAATATTAGGATTTATTAATTTTATGTACATTGCCCGTTTTACTCCACAATAATGTTTCTATTTTCTCCCATATTTGCTATCTATAGCAATATATATATATATATATATATATATATATATATATATATATATATATATATATATATATATATATATATATATATCAGGATTTTTTAACACGGTATTTCTGTATACCATACAAGGAGAAAGTTTAAGGGCAAGGCCGCAAGGAGACAACCACATACACCTGCTTCAAGCTTATTAGCTATCATCAGTACGGTATAGCCAGGTGATGGTGGGAACACTCTGGATGAAGAAGCAAAAATACACGAAGTCACAACAGGCAACCAGTGCATATTTGCAGCATCATTAGGAAGACCCTCAATTCGAGGGCAACATCCAAAATTGCCACAGAGGCAAAGAAATCACCTGCGTGAGCATCCAGAGCCTAGGAGTCATACTATATATCATCATCCAGAGTGTTCCCATCATCACCTGGCTATACCATACTGATAATAGCTAATAAGCTAAAACACGTGTATGCGGTTATTGTCTCCTTGCGGCCTTGCTCTTAACCTTTCTCCTTGTATAGTATACAGAAACGCCGTGTTAAAAAGTCATGTTATACATAGTATGCCTCCTGGGCTCCCGATGCTCACGCAGGTGATTTCTTTGCCTCCGTGGCGATTTTGGTTGTTTACCTCGAATTGAGGGTCTTCCTAATGATGCTGCAAATATGCACTGTTTGCCTGTTGTGACTCCGTGTATTTTTTCTTCTTCATCCAGACTGTTCCCATCATCACCTGGCTATACCGTACTGATGATAGCTAATAAGCTTGAAACATGTGTATACGATTGTCTCCTTGCGGCCTTGCCCTTAACCTTTCCTCTTATATATATATATATATATATATATATATATATATATATATATATATATATATATATATATATATATATAATATATTATTAGTGTGTGTGTGTGTGCATATACATTCACCGGCACGAAAACCTAAACACTTGCACATTTTATGTATTTTATTTATAAAAAAAAGAAATTTACTGTTTTGCGATATTTTATTTTTATAATCACTTACGCACAAAAAGGTACAGATAACATGTAATAGGTAATTTCTAACAACAATCAACCGTTTATTTGAAAAGAAGAACTAAGTTTTAATAAAAATTCACCAAAATAAAAACATGTATAAGTTTATCACTCAAAAGTGCATAGTTGGCCATGGGCTTTTATTATAGTGAGAAATTTTACAGGTTTTGTCAAAGTTTTGCTGTGTTTTTACTGGTCTTTGTCAAGGTTTTGCTGTTGAGCAAGTCATTTATAGTTGCGCTTCGTTTATTTGAGCTAACAATTATGGCTGTTAATCCCGAAATAGTGGCTGCTATCGATGCGATGCTTCAAGACGAAAGAACTGAGCGATATGTGGCCCAACGATATCTCGTATCAAATAGCACTGTGCACCATATTTATAAATGTTTTTTTTTTTTGGAAACGGACGGCAGCACTAGATGACGTCGAACTGGTTTCCAACGAACAACTAACGCTCATGATGATCGCTTTATCATCATATAAAGTCTACGAAATCGTCATGCTACAGCTATAGAAATCAGAAATCGACTTCACTACACCCGGACTACAGTTAGACGAAGACATGGAGAAGCTAAAATTGCTAATTGTAGACCCGAAACAGGTCCAGAACTTCTCAGACCTCATTGTGTTACGCGACTTCAGTTTGCCAAGAATCATGAGCACCGGGGTAAAAATGAATGGGGGCGCAATTTGCTACTGATTAGTCAAGATTTAGCCTGCGGTCTCCAGATGGTCGTGGAAGAGTATGGCAAAGACCATAAGAGCGTTTTGCAGAATGTACCTTCAGTCCGAGGGTTACCAAGGGGGTCAAGTTATGGTGAGGGTTGGAATTTATCTGGAGGCACACACAGAGCTGTGCATCGTTACAAGAAGCGTCTTAACTTCTGCTAGGTACATTCATAATATTCTGCAAGGTTTTGTGGTCTCTTGTGTTGATTCTATTGGAAATGTTTTTATTGTGATGCATGACAATGCCACACACCACATCTGCGAGAATTACTCAACAATACTTAAACGACATAGACATTAATATCTTAGGGCGACCAGCCTTAAGTCCAAATGCGAACCCAATTAAACATGTTTAGGGCATGCTTGGGCAAAGAATACGAAGCCGTGTTTTTGCTCCTTTAACGCTTAACAAGCTCGTTTAGAGAAATAGCACCTTATTTCTCAAGAGAACATTCACCATTTGATTTTAGGCATGCCAAGGAGAATTAGTACAATAATTCAGGCACGTGGTACTCGTTATTAGAAATCCGCCTCCCTAGTTTTTGCTACAATACATCTCAGTTTGCACTAATTTAAGGTCACTTTGGCACAACACCAATTTGTGCTTTTCATAGTGTTTGTTTTTTCAATATAACAAAAAAGTTTTTCTTTTCAAATAAACGGTTGATTGTTGCTGTAAATTACTTATTTTAGTTTTATTTTTGTGTAAGTTATTATAATAATGAAATATCACAAACCTCTCAATTTCTTGTCCTCCGTTTTTCATGCTGGTGAGTATATGTGTGCGGATATGTATGTATCCAAACGATAACTTTGGATATAATTGGCTAATTTCGAAATCCTTATCTCTCTTTTGAAAATCTATTGAAAGACCAGTTTTTCATAAAAAAAATCGATTTTATCTCCAACAAAAATTTATATATTTAAAAATAATAAAGCTGCTGTGATGAAATTAAGTAGACATATAGGCTTTGTAGAGACTTCACTATATACCAAAACCAGCTTAATGAGAAATCGAGTTATATATATATATATATATATATATATATATATATATATATATATATATATATATATATATATATATATATATATATATATATATATATATATATATACTTAAAAATTCGCTACTATAACGCCCTTGTCTAATTTTTTGATAGTGTATATATGTTTTAATTTGCTTTAGTTTCATGTATTTTTTTATACTCCACTTAGGTGAAAAATACGCAGAACATGAAAAGAAAAAAGGAGCTCACTCTTCATCTCAACATGATGAAGAAAAAGCCAAAAAGGGAGGGTCGTTAAAAGAAAAACATAAAGTGACAGACGTCGAGAAGGGGGGCAAGAAAAACAAACACCATGAAGAAGATCACCACAGTGCACACCACCAAGAGAAAGGTGGAGGGCAAGACGCACTTCAGTACAAGAGCGGAGCACATCATAAAAAGAAGAACTACAAAAAGGTAAGAAATTCGCTTTAGTAACTAGAAAATCTTATTCTTATTACAAACAATAAAAATATATTTATATTTTTATTAAATTCGGATTTGTAGAGTTTTCACAATATACTGTGTTGATAAAGTAAATCACGAATAATCGGTTCTGATTAAAAATAGTGCTGCAATTCAATCGTAAATTCCACATAGCTTTAATAGTTTACTCTGCGTACAAAAACATTCTCATGAAATTAATTCAGGGTCCATGACTTGACCACAAAGAAAAAATATTCCTATTCCTGTGCCTATAAACTTTTGAAACGATATATTACGCGAGTTTTTAAAGTAAAGTGTCAGTTACCACATTCAACCCACTATTTCTTCCCTTTTTTTTTTAAAGCGATCTTACTCACAAATAATCCAGACACTAAGATTGTAAGCACCTACCTGTTCACCAAATTTAATGTCGATTGCAAAACAATTTAATATTTTACCTTTACATAATCAACCCCTACTTAAATTTTATGTAAAATATGAAGTTGACCTTGATTTGACCTTGAAATATATCGCCAAGATCAAATCCGAGGTCACCATCAGATATCCAGGAAAAAAATCATTGTTTGGAACTTTTTTCCACGACACTTTCAGACTTATCTTGCTATTCTGTTACTTTTGTGATACCACACAAGTGCTAAATTCCAACCATCACTCCAACTAATCGTATGCTGAAATGTAAATTCCTTGGTGAAGAAATAAGACGAGGAACTAAACTCTACGTACACTTAATAATCTAATGTAAAACTCTTTCAAAACTTAATTCATATATACCCCCTAACATTAAGTCCCTGCTTCGCTTTTATCACAGAATATTAAATGACTGATGAAATTGAACGTTTTCTAATACACAAATCCTAAAACGTTATATTATTCAAGTTTTAACGAAAAAATATCAATTTTCATCACGTCACCCCTCATTTATCCCTTAGCTCAGCGATTTTCAAACTGTGGGGTGCGCCCCCTGGGGAGCGTGATAAAACAAAATAAAGAGCGCAAGCATATTGAGAAAAAATGAAAAAAATATATATTATAAAAAAAAAATTATTTCAATTTATTTAAATTTACTGAAAGGAAAGCAATAGAATACATTTATATAAGATTGTATCAGTACTGCACAATCTATCTAATAATTAACTTATCAATATTTAAAATTTACATTAAAAACAAGATGCATAATTATTAGTGACACCCTTGGGCCTGTCTTGCAGAGCAAAGTTTTTCGAAAGAAGGTTTCATATTAAAAATTGACACGCTAAGCTCTTTTTCTATCTTTAGCTGAGATCTATATTTTGTATACAAAGCAGCCACCGCAGAAAATTCAGTTTAGCAAATGTAGGGTGTTGAAAATGGTAAAAGTATACGAAATGCCACTGTTTAAGTGCAGAAAACTCATAATCCAACCCTGCCCAAAATTCAAAGAGTCACTAATTACTAAATTGTCTTTTGATTTCACCACTTGCCGTGAAGTCTATAAAGATTTATTCTTCGTCAGTTGAGAAATAAGTCCCCTAACGATTCGTAACTTGCTGTCAAATTGAAGTTAGCAAGAAAATACTTATAAAAATTCTTTGCCAGCATAGTTAAATAGTTTTCAATGGTTACAAAAAGAACTTCCACATGTTGTTCTTCAACCTTGTAAGTTGTAACATATTTACCCACATTTGCAAACATTTCTAGGTTTCTTTGCTTTACATTTCTGCTCCATAACTCCAGTTCTCTACAAAACGCAGTAACTTTACCACTCGTATCCAACATTCATGTGTTTGCTTTTTGGAGTTGAAGATTTGAGGTATTTCATTTCTCCAATATGTCGACCAAGTAGCTCAATTTCATCACAAATAAATCGTATCAAAACTTCTCGGCTTTCAGTCGGTTTTCCTCTTCTAAAAAAATGGCGATTTCGCATTAACTTTACCACTCGTATCCAACATTCGTATGTTTGCTTCTTGGAGTTGAAGATTTGAGGTATTTAATTTCTCCAATATGCCGACCAAGTAGTTCAGTTTCATCACAAATAAATCATATCAAAACTTGTCGGCTTGCAGTCGGTTTTCCTCTTCTAGAAAAATGGCCATTTCATATCTTAGTTTATTGCCTCGCAATAAAATAGTAACGCTGAGTGTACTGCACCCTTGCCTTTGCAAAGTGCAGAAGAGATTCTTGATTTTAGGGGTCTCATTTTTATATAATTTACTACGGTTACCACTGACGTTATCACAATCTTCAGACCAAGATTCATTTCTTTGGAAGCCAGAGCTTCTCTTTGGATCATGTAATTTGTCCAGATACACTGTGGAGATTTTTATTTCACAAGTGCTTGTATACTTTAGAATCTTCCAAGCATTGTACAAGCACCATCGGTGAATATTCCGACGCACATTATCCACTCCATATGTGCCTCGCTTAGAAACTTATTTAAGATAGCACATTATGAAAGTGCTGTTGCTTTGAGTTCTATTGGTTTGCAAAATAGTAGTTTTTCTACTGCTGACATACCATCACATTATCGAGCATAGGCAATTAAATTAGCATCTCTATTGCTATTCGTTGCCTAATCAAGTCTAATTGCAACAAATTTGTCACGAACTCCCCGAAAAGCTGATGTACATTTTCAGCTCTATGAGTTCGACAGGCAACAGTATTATTTGATTGAAGTATGGTCTGAAATTGTTTGGCAAAATTATCTCCAAACATGGTTTCTATTATGTCAATTGCAGCTAGCAGAATAAGCTTTTCAATAGTGTAAGGCTTTTATATATAGCTATCTGTTATGAAACTTTGTAAGAGGCACGTAAAGCTTTTCATTCACAGACAATGTTTTTTTTTTATAATTATTTTTGCTTTTCATTTAATTTTAATTGTAATTCGAATAAATCTCAAGGTTTGCTAAAATATTCATCATGAAGCGTTTCCAAATGGCGTTAAAGCTTATTAGGTTTCATTCTGTCTGCTGCCAAAACTTTTAAGCAAATGACACACAAGGCCCTTTCTTCTTCATTTACTTCAGTGCGGGTAAACCCAAACTTTGAAAATTCCTGAGAATATTTTCTTCATTTTCGTTTCAGAAATACTCTCGTCTGTGCACTTGTCGATGATTCACTATCGTCAAACGCTAAATCTACTGCTACTCAAATATCGTGTGGTGCTGCAGCTAACACGCAAATTACAACATATACACTTACGATAGATGGATCGACTCGACCGAGACTGGCTGGAACTGAACGAGATGACAGCAGACGTTCTAGAAGGTTCTAAACAAATTGAAACTTCTCGCGAAGATGTAAAAATGTCCTCTATAAACGTAAAGTAAGAAAGGGGGGGGGGGGGGTCGATTTGAATTGTGATTGAAAATTTGGTCGCAAATACTAAAAGTTTGGGAAACGCTGCCTTACCCTATGAAGCGATTTTACCCAAAAACAATCGTACCAAATTTAAGGAGGATATATCAATTTGTTCTAAAGTTATTGTGGCTACTAACAGACATACAGACCGACAGACTGAATCGTTTAGTGTTAAAACATGGAAGGTTAGAAGCATGCTGGAGATAGTAAAACTGGAAGAAACATAAAAAAACTAACAGAAATAATACCTGGTGCTCGATATGTTAAAACGCAATGAAGTAACAAATGTGTATTATAATATAAAGGAATTATATAAGAAGATAATAATAATTATTTATTATCATGGTAAATCAACTAGAACATTGTCTGAAGAAATTACTATAGAGAATGTCAAGAAAAAATAAAAATTAATGTATTACAATATAAGGAAAATATGTATAAATCATGGTAAATGCAGAAAAGTGCTAAGGAGTATAGCAAATCCAGCATTCTATAGACAAGATAGTCTCCATACTAATAAATGTTTTAACTTTGATCTAATGAAAGATTTAGCAGGTCATATATACATGGTAGTCCCCTTTTTGTGGCAGGACTTTCAAAGTGGACAGACAAACTTATTTCAGGACGAAAATATCATATCAGTATAGATCCAGAAACGCTTCGTTTCAAAGATACAAGAAGTTAAAATTTTGGAAAAAATAGCGATTTATTTTAACACTTTGCAAACCAGTGAAGATAATTAAACCAAATTTGGAGACCATTATCATCGTATAGGCTACCATATTCAGTCATAATATCAAGTTTCACACAGGAACCAAAGACATAGTTGTGGAGTTTAATTGGTATAAAATTATAAAAATTATTAATACGACCCAGTCAAATGTATTATAGAAGTCTCTTTACATTTTTCCGTATCTGTCACAGTTGCGTGATTCGCGGTAAAAAAATGTTCCATGTGTCATGAAAAAATTAAGTGACAAATATAAGATCGCTGTTGGCCCAATGAAGGCCTGTAGTGTGTACCATTTACTGTGAATTCGATGCATATTTCTCCAATTTTAATCAGGTTATCAGGATGCACTGCCAAAATAGGCAGGTTCAGATTTACAAGAAAAAAGTGTGCCATGGTCGAAATTGTAAACAAAACCAGCTGTCAAAATAATAACTTAGTGGGTAATCATATTGTAAGCAGTATTATGGTGAATGCAGAGTTTTATTAATTTATTATCATTTATAAGTAAAATGTTATTTCTACTATGTAATTGGAAATGCAAAGACCGCTAGGGAGTATCGTAGAATATATCCACACTGGCGTCGCCCGCATCGGTCGGTATTTGTGAATATCCTCCGGCACGTTAGAGCAAACGGGCTAAGAACTAGGTGATGAACCGCAAAACAGAATTAATGCGCGGCAAGAAAGAAACAACAAGTCTACGTGTTCTGAAAAGTGATCGGAGACATGCTTAGCACTTGCAACCTATAAACTTATACAAGGTTTACATGTAAGTGATGAAGGACGAAGGTTATTTTTTGCCAACGGGGTCTCAATTCCGTTGAAGAGAACAGAAAATTTTTAAGTCACATATTGTGGCCAGGTAAATCGTGTTTTACTCATTGAGGTGCCATGAGAGTTCATAATCAGCACGTATGGGCACCCGAACAACCTAGTGCTATACGCCCAAAAAATTTCCATGTAGAATTTAGTGTTGATGTTTGGGTAGGAGTTTATAACACATCCGTTTGGACCATATTTCTTACCGCAACGTGTAAGTGGTCAAATTTTCTTGCAGTTTTAATGACAAAGCATCTGAATATGTAGGGAAATTTCACTTGATTTAAGAGTAATAGATAGGTTTCCACTCCATGGTTGTCCAGGTGATTTTCATAGGTATGTGAAAAGTTGGTTGGATCACAATTTTCCAGAGAAATGGATCAGACGAAACGGCTCGGGTAATTGACCGTCACGTTTTCCTGCGATCACCCCTATTTATTTTTGTGTGGGAATGTTTAAAATAAAAAGTCTATGTAACTCCTGAGGGAACAACTGTATTAAAAATGCCCGTGATTAACTAAGGAGTTACAATTTGTTCGCAGCTGTACAGTCCGTAAGACATCGGTGAGAGTTATGTGTTCAACAAAATGGTCCATATCTCGAACATATGCTCTAAATATAGGCTATTTTTTCTGTGATATCATTTCCTCAAACATCTAATGATTTTTTCCGTCAATACTTGTACTTTTTCTAATTGAATGGTTAATTACCTAGTAGCTTTTTTGAGAAAAATAAAGGCTTGTTCGGAAAATACTAATATTATTGTACTTTGATTTTTGACAGGACCGTATTAATTATTTCCTAGCTTAATGGTAATGAGCCCTTAAAGCTCTGCAGGTTTTTACTTTGTGGGACTTGATACCAAATTTGGTATAATTATCTCCACTAGTTTATAAATCTACTTCTGCCTGTTTGTCAGTACATCCTGATAATGTAATGTGAATTAAAGAAATGTGCCTCGAATTCACAGTAAATAGTACACACTATAGGCATTTATTAGACCAAGAGTAATCTCATATTTGTTATTTTTTTTTTATAAAACATGGAACAAATTTGTTAGTGGAAATATTCAAGAGTAAGGAACTAAACAGCTCAACCACACAACTGTGGCTGATACAAAAAAAATATGAACAACAATTTTTTGTGGGGACTAAGCCTTTTCTCTAGAAAAAATATATATTTTCTATTTTTACAGGGCCGTATTAACAGTTTTTCTAATTTAATTTCAGTAAAAACCCATAACTCCGTCATTGGTTGCTTGTGGAACTTGATATCATAACTTAATATGGAAGCCTATACCATGATAACGTTTGCCAATTTTGGATTATTTATTATCTCCACTGGTTTGGAAATTGTTAAAATAAATCGCTGTATTTTCGAAATTTTCAACTTGTATATTTGATTCATTGATAGTTATTGCCCTTACTTGGTGCAACTGCTCGATACTACATACAGACTTGGAGACTACTTCTTTGGCTTTACTATTGGGTTTCGTTTCTGTAAATGAAGGACGTAGCCGGCGTGCAAGCTTACTGAAGCAAGTGGCCCTTGTGAATTCTAGATGTTCTACGATGTTCTTTAACGTTTCTGTAACCAGTTTTGCGGCTTGACAGCATCCTCAGACAGATAAAAATTGAATTAATACGAAACCATGACAACTATAAATAAAGATCTGTCGCTATGTTATGATGTTTTAATCAAAAGATTCCTGAAAATTGAAAATAAAATGAAACACAAATGACGGATGAGGCCCATTAAATGTCTATGTAATGTATGTCAATATTTCACATAAAGATAGAACTAACCTATAACAGTAATAACTATAATAAGAGTCACAACAATAAAATAACTAACCAAGCCAAATATTCCGGTGAAACCAGTAGTTAGCTATGTTAATACACCTAATCATTAGATAGTCAGCAAACTGGTTTCACTTATTAGAGAATACAATTACATTCGAAAATATTCAGTGAAGAAATCATTTGAACTAACACAAAAATAAATAACTTAATTATTCCTACAAATAGTAAATTTGCGTCGTTTGATGTTTGTAGCATCTCTTCTAAGATACATCCTCGAGGATGTTTATCTTGATTGGAAAAAGTTTTAATAGAAAAGAACATTAATTTCATAAAAAGACAGGAAATAATGAATCTTTTTAACGAATGTATAAAACAAAACTATTTTAAATTTAATGATTTGTATATGCAAAATGAAGGCGTACCTATGGATAGTCCGTTATCTCCTTTATGAGCCAGCATATTTCTGAAAAACCTAGAAAACCAAATTTCAACATCAGAACTTTCGCATAATATTTTCTTTGGGTACAGACACGTATATGATATTTTAGCATGTCTTCAAGGTAGCCATACAGAATGAAGTGAATTTTTGTAATTTTATTAATAACCTTCACACAAATATTACGTTTACTTTAGCTAATGTTATCGAAATTTTTTAGACTTAACGACTAGAATGTTAGAAAATAAGTAATTTGACTTTTCAATATATAGGAAACCAACTTACACTGACACAACCATACCATACGATTCATGTCACCCTTTCTCACAAAAGCTGTCAGCTTACATCGTGCCTTTTCAATACCTATGCCCCAAAACAATTTTGAAAAATAAATTTCAATAATTAAGCAAATAGCATTTAAAAAAAAGTCTGTACGCGTCAAGTGCGTTATAGAGGTGAATTTTCATAAAAATGCTTTTAATGGCAAATACGTCTCTTTAATGCAAGCAGGCATTAATTTGGTTACCGGTATAACCTATATAGTAGAAATAATGCACCATATTCTATCAAAATAACTTATTGTTTGAAAATGTACAAAACTTTTCCGAAAATAAACTCCAAATGTTTCCGAGAAAACTGGTTTCCTAGCCAGCAAACCTTAGGTTAATAGCAAATTGAGTTATTGATGTCTGAAGCATTGAGGGAAAATTCTCTACCAAAACGCACTTACTGGGTCAATATTTTTTTCTTACAAACATGCATCATATATCGAAAAAATGCAAAAATGCAATAATATAATGGTGTTCGAAAAAAAATTTTAGGTGTCACCAACGACTTATGGGCCATCCTGTGATTGTTAAAATAATTTTATAAGATGCAGCTCAAGACACTCCATACTTAGCGTATACAACTTTTTCTCGTAGCTTGTATAATAACAATTATATTGAGCTTTACCGTAGAAACTCGTCACCCTGTATATATGTAAACAGATAAAAACTGAAACTTAACCTGGATATGGATTCTAGTGCGCCCAGATTGCGCTCATTTGAAGAAATATTTTTGAAATTAAAAAGTCGCGGTCCCCTCATTACCGAATGTTTTAAATTAGCTAAAAATTATAGACCGTTTAACCATAAACTTAACTAAAACTACTGCCAAAGCATCAGAGAAACGGTCTATTTGAAATGTTTTTTCTGGAAATATTTTAGTAAAATGAAGGACAATGACGGTTGAAGCTGAAACTTTTTCTTGCGACATTTAATTTACATTGGTTTCAGGTTCTTTGCCTAAATGTTGCCAATCGCACCTTTGACGTTTTGAGGAAAATTTCAAGGTTTTTCTTTAAATGCCTATAACATTTTTGCCTTTAAATCTGTAGATCTGAATTTTGTTCCATCACTTACTCTTAATAATACAAATACGGCTACCAGATTTGGTTGCCCTTACTTTGTTATTTCCGAAGACATATATTTTTCCGAAAGAAAACAAAAATTTTCTGGGAAAACCTAGGCCGATTTTTTTTGGCTAACGAACTTATCCAATCCACTTACCAAGGGAATATACGTACCAAATTTGGTCAAAATCGGCCGGTTATTTTTTGTGTTATCTGTGTGATACACACACACGCACGCACACACATATACATACACACACGCATATATATATATATATATATATATATATATATATATATATATATATATATATATATACATATATATCCATATAAAAATTGAAACTGACTCTGGATGTGGGTTCTAGGGGGCCTAGTTCGCACTCATTTGAAGAAATTTTTCCAAAATTCAAAAGTCGGTAATTTTTTTAAAGAAAATTCACTACAAAGAAGCACTTGTGAAGCCACCAGAAAAGTCCACGACTGTATTAAATGTGGAACGGTTTCCCTAAGTTAGGGCAAGAACAAACAACCATACATGCTATTCAAATTGAATTAAGTCAAAAAACTTTACATCTCCTGTTTATTATATAATTTTTTATACAAAATCTCGGTAAAAAAATGCATCGGAATAACAACAATCTGATCAGATAACGGTAAAATGAAATGACTAAAGACTACAATGACTAAAGACTAAAAAAATTAATAAAAAGTGAAGTCACTAACTAGGATTAGAACCCGTCTTATTATCCCGATTATCTGATGCGACGGCTTAGATCACCGTCGAGTTGACAGACGTATGTACTAGCAGGTATACACGCCGGTATGTGAATGCTCTACCGTCTTTATTATTTATAAGAAACAATTTTTATTTAAAACGGATTTTTTGCTCATATTTTAACGAAATGAAGGAAAATTCCGACTTAGACACAGATCTAGAAGCTTGTTAGTCATTTTGTGTCGTATTTTTCACTTACATTAATTGGACTACCAATTATTAATTTTGACGATTCAACTTTTTTTAATCAGAGGCTTACTTATAACTTTTATCCTTCAACTTAGAAATCTAAATTTTGGTATTTAGGATACGCTTAATGACAGAAACTAGCGTATCGAATTTGGTTGCCCTTACTTTGTTATTTCCGGAGACATATTTTTTTCCGAAATAAAACAGAAAACTTTTCGGGTAAACCTGGGCTGATTTTCTTCGATAACGAACTTATCCTAGCAACTTTCAAAAGGAAGGTACTCACCAAATTTGATCAAAATCGGCCCATTGTTTTTGAATTGTCGGTGTGAGACACACACACACAGATATATATATATATATATATATATATATATATATATATATATATATATATATATATATATATATATATATATATATATATATATATATATATTATATTTATATTACATATAAAAATTTAAACCGACCGGATATGTGTTCTAGGGGACCTAATTAGCGCTCGATTGAAGAACTTTTTTCAAAATTCAAAGGTCGGGGTCTTCTTATTAGTGAATTTTTTAAAAGAAAATTCATTAATAATGGCTACTCTGTAGATAATATATAAAATGATAAGAGAAAAAAAACACAAATTAGCGATAAATTTAATTTATCCAAATATTAAAGCCAGAAAAGACAACAGGTATGTTTCGATAACTTATTTTGTAACCATTTCAGAAAACCTTTCAAAAATTTTAGAAACCTGTACAAATACAAAGGTAGCTTTTAAATCTTACAACACGGCTCGTGATATGTTATTTAACGCGAAAGAAAAATCTTGTTCCTTGACAAAAGCTGGAGTTTATAAATTAGCTTGTACACATTGTACCTCAATCTACATAGGTCAAACTTCTAGAAATTTTAACACCCGATTCAAAGAACATATTTCTGCATTTTGAAATAACCACGCTGACAAATCTACATTTTCAAAACATGTTATTGATACCCAACATAGAGCTACACTAAACAACCGCATAAAACCACAACATTTTGTAATGACAACACTTTCAATACTTTTTTGAAGCTTTGGATGTCAAAAAGCGCACAGACGACAATATTCACCTTACTTTAAATGAGCAAACTGATTTAATGAATTCCCCTTTCTTGGATAGTCTTCTTCCTAATTAAATAAATCAAACAAAATAAATCTAGTTATTTGTTCAAAAACGTTGTAGTAAGATAATGAATTGATGTATGTCGATATTTTGATTTTATAGAGTCTGCTTTATTACTGTTATTGTTTACTTATTTATTGTTGTAACTGTTATTATAGTTATTGCTGTTATAAATATTGACATAAATCACGTCGACATTTTAAAGGCCTCATCCGTCATTTGTGTTTCATTTTATCTTCAATTTTAAAGAATTTTTTGATCAAAACATCATAACATAGCAACACATCTTATTGTAGTTGTCATGATTTCGTGTTAGTTCAATTTGTATCTGTCTGGGGATGCTGTCAAGCAACGAAACCGGTTACAGAAACGTTGAAGAACATCCCAGTTAGCTTACGTGCTGGCTACGTCCTTCACTTACAGAAACGAAACCCAACAGTGAAGCCAGAGAAGTAGTCTCCAAGTCTGTATGTTGTATCTTTGAAACGAAGTATTTCTGGGTTTATGTTAATATGACATGTATGTCTTAAAATAAGTGTTTCTTGGTAAAGTCCTGCTACAAAAAGTGGACCACAATGTATATAGTGGTATGTATGCGACAAAAATCTAGATTTGGATAAGCGAGAAATAAGACAATAAAAGTTTTCAAACTGTAGGCATAAAAATTGACGAAGACAAAGTACCTACGCCGATAGCAATGTGAATAAAAGCGTACTAGAAATGGTGAGAAAAGAAACTTACTTTCTGAAAACAATATTTGAACAAACAAAACTATGAAAAAATCGGCTCTGTAGACCACGAGAGAAGCTTCTATAAAACCTGGCTCAATTAATGAATTGCGGAGGCTGCAACAGAATGAAAAGAACAGAGAGCGGTAAAGATGACAAAGCGATATTGCCCTCAAACTGTAACGATTATGATGATAAAAATATTGTATCTTAGTAGTGATAGACTACCAGAATATATATTTCAATTAATTTTTCTATTTCACTGTGTTTTTTTTCATAAGACAGCTTGACATACTTTCTATACAATTGTTACTGTGATAGTTATATTCAAATTATATACTTAAAAATTTTAGTTTTAAGACACTTTTCTTCCTTTGTTGTTAACTAGTGAACAGTCAGTCAGGCAGTATTGCTTAAAAATATAACGTAAGCTAAAGGTGCATTGGTTGAAAATTAAAATTTTGTTATTTTCTCAGGGATTCAGGGACGTTTATCACAAGGATGAGAGGAAAAAACACAACAGCTTTTATAGCCATGGTCACAAGAGCGGCGATTATGAAATTTTTGGTGCCAAAAACAAAAAGCATAGCTCAAATTCTCATAGCAAGAAACGCCAAGGCTCTCATAAGGTTAGTTACCTAACGAATTATACAACCTAAAAAAATGTCAGGTTATACTAAGGTATATGAGCCAAATAACGCCATACTTAATTTAATTATAGTTATCATCTAAACTCTAATTCCAAATTATTCAAAGTTTAACTCAGGTGAATGTATCTATATGATAGAAAACGAATTTATATAATATTTCATTAAATAACCTTTATAAAGAAAACTTTTTTGGTCAAGTGCAATTGGCATTAGTGGGAGCGTGGGTTCCAAACAACGCCACTTCCAACGATTTGAAAAAAAGGCCGACATAGTATTTTAGTTATCTATTTTAATTTAAAAAACATTCGATCTAACCCACAGCGGTAGAAAATAACGTAATTAATTATACGAACATACAGATGCAAAGAACAATATAAAGCAAATGCCAGATACAGGTTACAGTTCACATTCCAAAAAAAATGGAATTTTATCTCCCTTGTGCATCCTACGCATTACTCGTGTGCATATCGGCTGCAGATGGCACAAAGGCGCATATCTAGTATTCGGTCTGTTTGAAAAGCAAAGCAGTACTAACTTTCTTCTTTTTTGTATCGCTTGACTTTGTTGATATGGAAGAAGATCCAGAGAATAAATCTCTTACAAATATTCGTGCTGTAGAATTTAATCCGTTACGTCATTTCAAACTTGGTGTTTTTATTTCAGATGTAAGAATGAGGTCACTCAAATTTTAGATGTGCTCTTCGTTATTATTTTTACTAATAATTTTGTTCACTTTGGTTTGTCTGCACCTTCATTCTCTCACATTAACTTCTATGTGCTTTTTGTTTGCCTCTTTAGTTTTGTGTCTGATGTTTTCCACATTTCCACCGGAGACTAATATTTATTTTGTTCTTAATCTGTTATGCAATATAGTCAGGTTGTTTGGACGTGCATGGAAAACTAGGGGAGTATTTTGTTCTATGGTGAGTCATTAATGTTTCATCTTGCTTGAACTCACTAGATTTGTACGTTTTGAGAGCCTGTAGCTCATATGATAAGGCTACATATGAGTCGAAAGAATCGCAGGAGCTAGTGTCCGAACCATTGGAAGAAGTGGGAGGCGCTAGAGGAGTATCCATTATCTTTTCTGTAACTTTTTTATGGCTTGCTGTTGTACTAGGGGCAGTTTGGAAAGACCTTCGAAAGAATTTTCCTGAATCAGGTACGGGTGATTTTCCTCACTAAGAAATTGGCGCAGTAGTTGAAGACCTGGCAAACATAGTAAAGAAGTATATAATTCTTTCGCAACTTCTGTTATATAAATGTGAAGAAGGGTTGATGCACCATCAAAAATTAAAAGTGTGGACGCAGCAAGCACGTTATCTAAGTGAATTTTCATAAAATTGTTTTTAATAGCAAATATATCTCTTTAATGAAAGCAGGCATCAATTTGGTTATCGGTATAACATATATAATAGAAAGAATGTACCATATTTTATCAAAATAACTTATTGTTTGAAAATGTATTTGAAAATTTGAAAATTTTCCGAAAATCTTTGAATGTTTCCGAGAAAATTGGTTTCCTAGCCAACAAACTTTAGCTTATAGTAAATTGAGTTATTGAAACTTAAAGCATTTAATGAAAATTTCCTACCAAAACACACTTACTGCGTCTTGATTTTTTTTTTACAAACATGCATCATATTTCGATAAAAAATGCCAAAATGCTATAATATAAGGATGTTCGAAAAAAAATTGTACGACTTTTGGGCCACCTATGAATGTCCAAATAATTTTATAAGGTGCCAAATTAGCAAAAATTATAGACCGTTAAACCATAAATTTAACTAAAACCACAGCTATAGGATCAAAGAAAGGGTCTATTTGAAATGAATTTTCTGGAAACATTTTAGTTAAATAAAGGACAATGATGGTTGAAGCTGAAACCTAAGGGTTTGCAGAACACTCTTCTTGAGACATTTTCTTTACATAGTCCGTATTTGTTTCCGGTTCTTTGCCTAAATGTTGCCCATTTTAACGTCTCAATTCGTGATTGTGGTGTTTTGAGGAAAACCCCAATTGTTTTCTTAAAATGCCTACAACTTATTGTCTTTGAACTAAATTTGGCACATGGTTGGCTCTTCATATTACAAACACGCGTACCAAATTTGGTTGTCCTTGCTTTGTCATTTCCGGAGATATAATTTTTTTCCGGAAGAAAACACAAAATTTTCCGGGAAACCTAGGTCGATTTTTCTGGCTAATGAACTTATCCAAGCCACTTGTAAAAGGAAGGTACTCAGCAAATTTTACCAAAATCGGTCTATTATTGTTTGAGTTATCGGTGTAATATATATACATATATATATATATATATATATATATATATATATATATATATATATATATATATATATATATATATATATATATATATATATATATATATATACAGGAAGGCTCACCACATACACAACGGGCTCTCACGTATAGATTTTTCGTTATTTAGAATTTACTTCAAAACTTTAAAATTATTTTCAAATGTTCAGGTTGATCCAAAAAAGTGTGACACCTTAAATGTATGTTTCTTCTTGTGGAACACCCGGTATTTGACAACGTTTTTGAATTCTATGGGAAAAATAAGGTTCTCTTACTCCAAAGATTCCTATACATAGCTATTACGCTTTCCCAGATATCTTGATTTCTCGACGAATGTGAGATTTTGAAAAAAAAATCGTGTCTCCATTATCAGATGATATCGTCAAAGAAACTCACTAGCTTTTTATGGTGGATTTGGTACTTTATCAACTACTATAGTCAATATTTAGCAATACTCTACAGGACGTTCAAAAATTCGAGTTTTATTGTCGCACATTCAAAGCAGATTATTTCATTTATTTCAAATAGAACACCCTATATTTTTTGCTGCATTTCATAGACAAAATAATTGCCTTTCATAGGATACTAGGGTTCCCTATACCCAAGTGCAGCAGTTCTGGCGCTATCCACACTTGTATTAGGGTTTTTGCAAAAATTCATTTTCAACTAATTCAACTGGCTTTGTTTGATATCCAATCTGGAAACAAATCCAAGGTAAACTAATGATAAAATAAATAAAAATAAGAAGAGAAAAACCAAGAGTAAATATAATAAACATAGTTCTACAAATGTTCAAACTGACGTCCATCCTGTTCAATGCATAATTGTAGCCATTGTTCAAAGGACCGCAGGAGGAAGTCGAAATCGCTCCATTAGTGAATTTTTTTAAAGAAAATTAACTGAAAGTGTGTATACTCTGCCTTATATCGTGTAAAATGTTTCAACCATTGAACGAAAACATCACTTGTTATGTTTCCTTTGGAAGTCATAACAATTTCGGTCCCAGAAGGCACGTACTCCATCCAGTCATATTTTTTTCTTTTCCCCTTAAGCAAGACCATATAAGGAATGGCTTGCCCTAGTGCATTTTCATATGTAACGAACGTAAGGCTTACGGCGTGCACAAAGACGATAATCTGTACTCTCTGTGTACCTTTCTGAGCTAGTACCTGTTGATGTATTATTAGCCTCCAACCTTTTTTATCTATGCTGTAGATCTTGTGCGGTTTCTTAAACAATTCTTTGCCAATTAACAGCTGTTTTCGCTTCACAAAACAATCATTAGAAACATGTCCGTTCACTTTCTGGGCCCTTGCTGAATTGCGCATTTGCAGTTGACTTTATCTACGCGCTAGCTGAGGCTGTCGAGCAAAAAATAATTTCATCCATTTTCTGTAAGTTTGATAGAGTACTTAGAGAAAGCCTCCTGCAAGTTTGCTGCAAATATCAAAGCTTACACCCCAACCCCGCCCCAACCAATTTAAATAAATTATCTCTATATTTTTCAAATATGGGACATACTGTATATATTTTTTAAAAGACTGCAAAATACTAATCAATGTGTCCAAGCATTTTTGTAAAAAGGAACTGGATTTGATTAACAGAATTTATTTCAAGTTACAAACGAACACTGTATATAGCTATAGGTGTATTTACACAAAATATATATTTCTTGTAGAACTGTAAAAAATTAATTAAGACAATGTTAATTAGAATAAAATCTTTATTGCATAACAAAATTAAAGACTTACAGCACATTTCATTTCTGCTGATATATAGGGGGGGGGGGAAGCGGCTAATGTGTCCCCACTGCCGCGGGGCGGGCCCTGGCCCAACGGGAACGTCAGGTCCGGCGAGTAGGAGGGATATGCAGGTGGTCATCACCTCCAACCGGGGGGATGGCGTAGTCCTGGCGGAAGAGGCGGAGCCAATAAGGAGAAGTCTGGTGGCGAGGATGTTGGACGCCATGTCGGTATCCGAGGATGACGAGTCCCTGAGTTGGCTTCCCAACGGCTGGTCCGGGACGGCAGTGGGGGAGATCGCCTTCAGCGCCGTCAGGTCAGGGGGCGCCCCATGGCCGGTCCGGATCGGCTTTTGGCTCAAAAGTCAAGAGGTGGGCCTCGAGGATGTTGCCAGGAAGTTTGCGCTCCAGAACCGCTCGCTTAATGTTGGGCAATGGCGGCACCTGGAGACGGCAGGAAGACCTGGGGCATGACGTCTGGTCTTCTCGGTGGGACCCGATGTGGCTCGCGAGCTGAACGGGCAAGGCTGGCGACTATAATTCGAGTTGGTGACTGAGTGTAACCAGAATTCCAACATGGACGCACTCAGACCAGAGGAGGTCTCCGCCCGGGCGGCGTCGTGATTAAATTCGTGGGGATACTGCGGGTGGGCCAAATTAACCTACAGCATAGCCGGGATGCCACTGGGGAACAGGCGGTCCAGGCGGCGTTGTGTTGATTCGAGAACCTTATGTGTATAAGAAGCACGTGAGAGCAGCAGAGAAAGAACAACCCGGGACATGCATACTGGCGTCAAGGGATATGGACGTGATGTTGCTGCCGCAGCTCTGGTCCAGGGACGCCACAGCAGCTGTCCTGGATTATAAGGTGATTAATATTAGGCTTAAGGTTATGATGTGCAGCCTTTGGGTTCCCTACGATCGAGGGGGGCTGCCTCCGACGGAGGAATTGGTGCGTGTCGTTGATTTTGCGAGGGAGCATGGGTTACAACTGATTATAGGCTATGATGCCAAGTCTCACTATAGATTGTGGGGAAGCACAAATACCAACCCACGAGGTGAGGCTTTACTAGAATATTTGGCTACAACGAACCTATGGGTATTAAAGAGAGGTACGGTTCCGATGTTTGTTAATCGTATCCGACAGGAGGAATAACGGGGGATATATCTAGCTGGAGGGCGACGGAACACATATCAATGTCGGATCATCGTATGATCAGCTTTGAAATATATGTGGGCCGTGAGAGTCCTCCCCCCAGGAGAAACCCAAGGAAGACCGACTGGGATGCCTACGCAACAGGCCTCGGTGGGTCGGCAAGGAGCCCAGTGGAGAGAAGACTCTCTATAGAGGCATTAGATAGCGAGGTCGAGGCGCTAGAAGGTAAAACAATGGCAGCCTACAAGGGCGCGTTACCACTTAGTGGGGAACCGTCCATTAAAGTTAGATGGTGGAACAGGGATCACGCCATACTAAGCGGGCGGACTCGGAGGGCCTTAAACCGAGCCGTCCGAGAATCGGGTGAGGCGGCCTGGGACGAGTTTAGAACTGCCAGAAGAGAGTTTAAGAAGGAATTACGACGGAGTAAACGAGCTGGTTGGCGCGCGTACTGCGGGGAAGTCAATTCCCTGCGGGACGCAGCCAGACTGATAAGGGTACTCAAACAGGAGTTAGGTAGTAATGTAGGATTCTTAAGTAAACCGGACGAGAGCTGGACAAGCACCGGTGAGGAGACCCTGCGTCATCTCGCCGAAGTTCACCTTGCGGGCGGTGGAGCCGGCACGGGGGCTGCTTACCTGGACCGGTGGACGGTCCTGAATGCGGACTGGCAGCTGGCGGAGGGGGTGGTCACAAAAGGCTCTATAACCTGGGCGGTGAGCGAGTTCGCTCCATTCAAGTCCGCAGGCTGTGATGGGATTTTTCCGGCCCACCTCCAGAGGGGCCTGGATATACTGCTTCCCAACATAAGGGAGGTTTTTCAGGCCTGTCTGGCGTGGGGCTACGTCCCAAAGGCCTGGCGCCGGGTTAGGGGGTCTACGTTCCCAAACCGGAAGGGAGGACTACGCGCTGGCAAAGGCGTACGGGCTAATGAGCCTAACATCCTTCCTACTTTAGGCATTGGAACGGATAGTAGATAGGTTTCTGTTGGGAGGGATCCTCAAGAATCACCCCTTCCATAAAGGTCAGCACGCGTACCAGCGGGGGAAATCGACGGAGACGGCGCGCCACGCTGTGACGCGGAAGGTGGAAAGGGCACTACACTACGGGGAGAGCACATTAGCTGTGTTCTTCGAGGGGGCCTTTGATAAGGCGAGGACGGATACAGTCTGTGCCGCCCTACAGGATAGGGGAACGCCGAGGTCCCTAATAAGGTGGGTGGCCTTGCATGCTGGAGGACAGGAGAGTTTCGCTGACCTTGAAGGGCCGGGTGCTGGACGTTGGGGTGACGGGCGGCTGTCCTCAGGGCAGCTGCCTGTCGCCTCATCTATGGTGTCTGGTCATGGACGGCCTCTTGGAGCGGCTCTCCGAGAATGGCTTCTACGCCTAGGCGTACGCTGATGATGGGCTGGTCTTAGTCACCGGCAAATTCCTTGGCATCGTCTGCGAGTACATGCAAGCCGCCTGTAGAATAATTGAAAGGTGGTGTGGTGAGCTGGGACTCTCCGTAAACCCGGCGAAGACGTAGATGGTCCTATTCACCAAGAAGAAGAATGTAGGGGGGTTCAGGGCACCCGTGATGTTTGGAAAGCCTTTAGCTTTAGTGCGGGAGGTCGAATATCTGGGGGTGATCCTGGACTCCAAACTAACATAGGGGTCGTAAATAGAACGAGTAGTGAGGAAGGGAGTAGCGACCCTCTGGCAGCTGCGTCGAGTAATAGGGAGGACCTGGGGACTTAATCCTCGGATCTTTCATTGGATTTACACTGCGATCGTCAGGCCGAGAGTCCTCTATAGGGCGTTGGTCTGGTGGTGTGGTGTGAACCAAACTACTAGCAGGAAGCTGGCCAAATTCCAAAGGGTGGCAATCCTAGGCATCACAGGCGCTATGAGGACGACACCCTCAGCCGCGCTAGAGGTCTTGTTGATGCTGCCACCGCTTCCCATCTGTATCAGAAGGGAGGCTATGGCGTCGCATCTTAGAATGCGCGAGATAAATGGAGCCCAAACAATGGCCCATTATAATACAATGTCGCCTTCCCACGGTAAGAACCGCTGAGTCAGCCGCCGTCTGAACGGAGCCAAGAATTTGCAGTTCCAAAGTGCAAGTAGAACGGAATATCACTGTGAGAATCAACATCAGCAGATTCCTTGTGATCCAGAGACAATAGTGCCACGCCTGGAGGAAAGACTATAAAGAGGCTAATCACAGTGGGAGAACCGTTCATTCTTGTTCCGAGTTAGTCCTTCGCACACCGAGTGCTGAGACTATAGATCACATGTAGGTTGATCGTCTTATTTTTAGTATTATATATTATTCATTTTTGTAACTAAGTAATTAAGTATTAATTGTTCAAAAGTATTAAATAAATTGTTTTAAAAATTCAAACGTCTTAACCGTGAAGTTAAGTCGCGACTCTGGAAACTGGTGCGGAAAGGGAGAAGTAATAGGGCATGCAAGAGTCGCCAAGGAGGTGAAAAGGGAAATTGCAATTTCCGCCATCAAGGTACGTGATGCCGAGGACGATATTAGGTTGACTAGGTCATATACATATACTGAGATCCCCAGTAGGGATCAGTGGAGGGAAAATGAGGTTGCATTCCAGCCCGCAAGCCTGGTCTATTTAACCGACGAATCGCGGCTGGAGGATCAACAATCCTCCGGGGCAGGAATATATATCAGCGCCTGGGGGTGCACGAGCGTTATGCTCTTGGCGCATATACCACGGCATTCGAAATAGAGGTGTACGCCATCCCGTCTGTGGCCAATAGACAGAATGTAAG
Source organism: Tillus elongatus (assembly GCA_964006375.1). Lineage (NCBI taxonomy): Eukaryota > Metazoa > Arthropoda > Insecta > Coleoptera > Cleridae > Tillus > Tillus elongatus. The sequence continues at coordinate 145,680,353 of OZ023263.1, read as the reverse complement.
TAGGAGCCACGAGAAATATGTGTACATTTGCTCGGATAGCTAGGCGGTCCTCCGGGCAGTCTGCGCGGCCAGAATCAGGTCAACACTGGTTCAGGAGTGCGCTGACGTCCTCGATGGACTATCCAGTACTAAGGAGGTGCAACTGGTGTGGGTTCCGGGACACTGTGGCGTAGCGGGAAATGAGGTGGCGAATATATCGCAAGGCTTGGTTTCCGGCGGCCGCTCTGTGGCCCGGAGCCTGCGATAGGCATAAGTAGGTCTCTGTCGCCTTAGACAGGTGGACAGAGGAAGCAATGGAGAGGTACTGGGGGTAGGTTGGTGGCTGTAGGCAGGCGAGGGACTTCGTGGAGGGCCGGACAGAGATAAATCTGTCTGACTACTTGGTAGGACTCGACCTACGCTTCGCCGCGTCCTTGGGGTGCTGACAGGCCACTGAGCCCTTATAAGACACCTCACATTGAAAGGCGTAGAGAGGGATCCCATTTGCCAGGATTGCGGCGAAGATGAAGAAACGTCCTACCACTACCTGTGTGAATGCGAGGCTTTTGGTAGTCTTCGAGCAGAATTGTTCGGATCGAGGACCCTGCAGAGGGATCCGGTAAGTACCGTCCAATTGAAGACCGTCACGGCCCTAATGTCGAGGTCGAGGCGGTTTGGCGACGTAACCGAGGAGGAGTAGAGCATGGTTGCTGGGTTGCTGGGGTTACAAAAAGGGCCCATTGTGGCCTAATTGCTTGGCGTTTACTACTACTACTAATTAAGCAAATAAATTAAGCATTTATCTATATGCAATAGATAAATCAAGAGTATGGAAATGAACACAACTTCAATGCGGAAATAGCCCAAATATGGTGACAGTCTTAGAAAGCGTTCACGCGTATGTTTCAACTATATCTAACCATAATACCGACAATGTGTGTAAATTCAGAAACACTAGCAAAAAATACTTCACTGATTTGGACCAAATTTGGAAATTACCCTTATTTTGTTAATGTCTTGGATGATTTCGTTCATCAGATCTTAATTCCCAATTTTTCTCAAAAAAATTAAAAAATATTTTTAAAACGCAATATCTCGCAAATCCTTTAAGTGATTTAAATGAAAATCGACAAATTAAAAGAACGTAGACAGACGTAGTTGTATACCAATTTTCAAGTCTTTTGATTAAAGAAAAATAAAGTTATTCGAAATTAAGATTAAAATAATCCTCGACATCACTTCAGATTCTGTAATGCAATATCTACAATGTTGGACAAAGACAGATGACGTTACCTGTACTTCTATGCTATTTAAATAAATGGTGGATAAAAATCTAAACAATGGAAGTCACGCCATCTCGGTGCGGGAGCAGGTAGTATGTCGTCAGGACATCTCTAGCCAACAAAAAATGTTATAAATGGAAACTGTGTACAATCAACTAACAATTTTGTAAATTGTCAGCCCTGGCCCATTTCTTTCCTAATACCGGCAAAATGTTGGCTTTCTAAAGCGCTAAATTTTAGCATGCGACAATGTTCTTTGTAACTATCAAAACCTGCTCACAAAACAAGAACGGTACGGATAGATAAGTTACTAGAGCCAACATTTTTATTACCGAGGATTTCGCAGGTTAGTTGGTCAATATTTCTTTATTAAATAGCACTTTAAAGCGTATTTATGTATTTATCATATTGTATGTTTCAAACAGGTATAGTCTTCCGCTTCAAATGAGACATATCTACGTTTGTTAACCGGCCAAGCCTATTGAGCTTAATTTACAAGCTGCTTGCTTGCGGCGTCGACCGGATTTCAGTGTAGTCTTGGACAAAAGCTAGATTCAAACACTCGCGAATTGCGAAATTTCCGCAAAACATATTTCTATTGGTTTATTTAAAATAATATCGTAAAACTGTTGTTTTTTATTAGATTTTGTAAATGTATTTTACTAACTTTTGACACAGATACGGTCTAAATGTCTTCTCTACTTATAAGTTTGTGTAGCACCAATGTTAATTAAGTGCCCCCTTTATTATACTTACTTAGCTTGTGCATATATATATATATATATATATATATATATATATATATATATATATATATATATATATATATATATATATATATATATATATATATATTGTGCTGGAAAATTGCACTATATAAACGATTCGTACGTCAGATTGTACATAATACAGATCGTAAATAAATTTCCCTATAAAATTTACTATAAAACAAAAACGAAAACCTGTACGGAAATTAATTTGATGACGTTAAACTCCGATTATTTGTTAAATTATGTAAATGCTCAGACATAGGTATATTGGGGGGTTGTCTTAGCAATTATTAATAAAATTGACCACAGGTCAGCAGTAAATGCAATACTTACAGTTTACACGTTATGTATATGGGCCTTTTTGTGAATTGTGTACATATCCATATCATTCCACATTTTTCTTCACACTAAAACATAAAATAAAATAAAAACATTAATATACAAGCATATTCTCCATTATTGTTAGTCAGTTATGAACAATGATAGCTATAAAAAGCCATGGTTCATTAAAATAATCCACAATAAAAGTTTTATGATTTATAACTTTAACAATTTTGGATAGTAGTGAGAGAGGTTAGATAAGTCAAATATCTATATGCATATAGCTTAAACTCTTAATCATGTCAATAAAACCTAAGAATTATGCTCTAAAACCATATTTACCTTCATATAAGTTAGCATAAGATATGATGAAAAACACTATGTATATATTATATAAGAAAGTGTTTTTATATAAGCCAGGGACAAAAGTTTATCAAAGACAAAAGTGTTTTATGTTGTGAGACTTTTTATCAAGAATTACAGCATTTAAAAGTGTTTTCGTTTTAAATTTAGTATTATTTATTATGTCTAGAAAATAGGTTATGCCAAATGTCATTTTAATAATAGACATGTAAATTATAAGATTTGAACTTACCGGGCTTTCCAAAGATGCACAGCTGTCAAAAGGAGATTGCTCTGGGAAAACAGGAAATCAGGTTCTAGGTGAAATTGGAGACGATTTCCGACTTGGTGAGAAGATGGTTATTAGTGAGGATGCGATAAAGATGCGTCATATTTCCGTTTACAAAGAATTTCCATATTTTAAGTATATTGTGTGTAAAACCAGATCAATTGTTCCTGCAATTAATAGAACGGGTTAGATACATGTTCACAGTAAGAAATTTACCCAGAAACCCATCATAAATAAACAATAATCACGTCCAGACTTACCTACAGAAGCCAGCAATGAAACAAGGTATCGAAATAGATTTTATTTTGTGTAAATCAGACCCAGGGAAAGGAACCTCGAGTAAAGACAGGCAAAGCTGTCAAAAATCTGTCTCAGTATAAAGTATTTGTGGAAAATTAGGAATTTTTAACTAATAAACAGAAATCCTATTTGCATTCTCACAATAGTTAAAAGTTAGGAACCTAGAGGGCGGAAAGTTCCCAGTGCAAATCCTAAAAGCCATTTTTAATCTTATTATAAACTTTATACCAATTAAAATTCTGTTGCATAATTTTTAACCCCATTTGTTAATAAAATTTAAGAATTTAAAAATTCCATGAAATAAAATTTGTTATGAATTTCAAATGAGGTAGTTCTTTGCGTAAATAATAAAAATCAAAAGTTAAGATTTAATTGCATATATCAGGCTATTTTTTTCCTAAATAACAGAACCCACCACTGAGAAGGAGTTTAGAAGAGGCAGAGCCAGGGAAGTAAAAATATTAAAAAGGTGAATTTATTGGTATTAAACTGAATAGGTGAACTATTATTTTAAGTGACAAATGTATAATGGGGGATATGCAACCAACATTACACTGAAATCATAATTGTTCAGTTTAACATATAAACACACACACATACACACACACATACGCACTATATATATATATATATATATATATATATATATATATATATATATATATATATATATATATATATATATATATATAGGTATGGATACAAATAATTACAACACCACAGTCATAAACATTTATTAAACAAACACAAATACATTAATAAAATTTACATGGTTATACATAAACATTGTGTGTGAACTGTCTATATAAAAAAAAATATATTTTAAATACAACATATAGAGGTAAATTCATCCTAAATTGTACCAATTTAAGATTAAAATTAAAATATATTTATAGAGGGTGATCTTTTTACGATATACTATATAAAATTATACAAATTTAAATCAGTCAATCATTGTAATTAAATATAATCATTATAATTGACACCCAAGCATAGGAACAGTCACGAGTAAGTATAATCAACATAATATATATATATATATATATATATATATATATATATATATATATATATATATATATATATATATATATATATATATATATATATATATATATTTGTGTGTGTGTGTGTGTGTGTGTGTGTAACATAAAAATAAAAAAGAAGTGAGACACCAAGGAAATTTATTTTTGTGCTGTATTCGATATTATCTGAAAAATACATTATAGGCGACAAAGTGGAATGTAATTTCGTTAAATAAACATTTTACTACACGGACGGTTTTTACAATATTTTTTTTCATATACATGCTTAGAACCCTCCTTAAATTCACAAGCACAAGGCAAATTTGTTGCAAACAACCCCCAAGAAAGTTAAAGGACCAAGAATGAATAGGGGTGCTGGGCGGGGAGGAAATATGGGTGGAAAATGCTAAAAAAACAATTAGTTGGACTACGAAAAATGCGTTTTCACATTTTGCAGCAATACCTCATTTAAACCCTGTCTACCTCGCACCGCATCCATATTCGTCCAGGTCCAGTAACTTTCTGGGGGTTGCTCCCAAAAAATTTTCTTGTGCTTCATGCTTTGAAGGTAGCCTTATGCATCCACAAGGGGAAGGAGAACCTCCGTGTCATTAGGTGAGCGAGCAAAAACCCTCTTCCTCCTGGGCGTTCTTCTTCTCCTTCTGCATTCATACAATGACCCTCAATGCATGAACCACGAGAATTTTTTTATGTTCAGTTTTCTGGTGTATTTTTTGTTGAGTATATTTCCTGTTTATCAATTGTTTTGTTTGAGTTTTGTATCCAAATGACTGTATAAATATTTATGTTAGAGATCATGCTTTTGGTTGCCCTCCTTTACCCTATTGTTTACTGTTCCTAATTAAATAAAGGAATGTTTTATAACTTTTAATGCAAGGCTAAATCATTATAATATATTATTCTTATGAAAATTCACTACCACTTGCTGCGTTCCCAATTTTTTTTATTTGTAACCTGGTGCATTAACAATGATCGTCATCGGCAGCTACAATATTTAATGGTACATTTGGTTATCTAACCGATGTATGGCAAACCTTATTTCTAATTAACACGATCTAGAAATAGTTTTTGAAATGTTTGTAAACCACGTTCGTAAAAGTTTACTTAATTATTTATTTAATTGTTGTTTTAGTGTTGAAAATATATGTATTATTTATTGATTTATTTATTTGATATTTACAGTCTAGCAAAGATGAAAAGAAACACAGTAAAAGCACCAAAAATGCTGGAGGACACAACGAAAAGGATGGCAAGGCACATAAGAGTGAAAAGTCTACGAAGAAACACCATGAGAATCATCAAAAATATGCCAACAAATCATCAAAAAAGGGCGGAAAGCAATATGCTGAAAAACAAAAATAAAATAAAAACATTCAAAGGATATTATGGGTATACCAGAGATGTTAGATAATAATAATAATAATTTATTTTTATATCATACTTTTGTTTTGTATTTTTTTGTTAGTATAATTATTGTTAGATTAATTTACGTGCAAGATTTTAGTGTCTGTATATAAAGATTTTAAAATGACCTATGTTATTAAACGCTAAGCTTTATATTAATTAAACGCAAGTTTTAATAAAAAGTATTCTTCGAATCCCTCCAGCATCCATAAACTTAAAAAACTATTGAAAGAATTAAAATGATATAATATTATGTAGCACTGAACAACAAAATTGTATTATTTATTATCAGTTTCCTATGAACATTAGTTGTTTTTTTTTCATATATATATATATATATATATATATATATATATATATATATATATATATATATATATATATATATATATATATATATACACGAAACACAAAATACGATTAGGTCTAAAATTTTGAACCAACAGGTTAAAGAAAAATGGCTATCAAATGGGGCATAAAATGGTCAAGGGAAGTTATTACTTATTATCTATGATGCAAAGTTATCTACCTCTTATAGATAAAATATACTAACAGTTAGAGTTAAGTAAAAAGAGAGTAAGAATTTCCAAAGTAGTAAAAAGTAAAATTAGAATACCTTAAAATATGCTCCATATTCCATGATACCCAAAATTAAGGGAAAACAGCAAAATAGATCCAGAGCTAGGTAATTCACATTGCCAGCGCCTCAAGATAGTAATCAACACTCACTACGTCGTAACGTTATATTGAAATTTATAAAAGTAAGTAGCACAAAGTTAAAAGAATTTAATCGACTAAGTATACAGTTAACAAAATAAATAACAAGCAAAAAGTAAGATGCCTGTAGCAAACGTCAATAGCAAAATGAAGTAAAGTGCGGTTTGTATGTTACAAAAATCTAACAAGGACACAAAAATAATCGTTAGTAAGAATAAAACCACGACATAAAGGTCAAGACAAGGTGTGTCGAATACAGAGTGACAATAATTTAAGTAACAACTATACATTTTGACTTTGAAAAGTAACAGGGCAAGGTGTAGCTTAAGTATTTCAGAAAAACGTATGATAAAATAAGTGGACTGTACAAATGGTTTCATTGTATTGAATTTAAATAGCAAATTGTAATTTTAATTTAGTTATTAGTGAAATGTAATTGATAATAAACAATAAACAGATTTGCAAAACTCTAGGATAGAGACAAGTAAATATTAAATGACACGAAACCATTTAGAATGAATTATACATCATAATGGATAAAAAAACACAAAAATTTAAAATTTAAAACTTACCGCAATAAAGTGAGTTGTCAAACTAAAAGTTCATAACACTTTACGGAAGGAAGTAAATTGTAAACAAACAATTTGATTGGTTGATAAGTCAAAACCAGGAAGATTCGTAAAAACAAATTGTTTTGTTGTTTTTGTTTTAAGAATCGCTTCTTGTTCCGACACCCAGAGCAACCGCATCAAGTTGAAAACGGTCGTATTAAAAATCTCATAAATCCATGTAAAAGTAATAAAATCAACTCAAATGACCCAGAAGAGGAACAATTACGATTGCCAAAGAATAAATCATAACGGGAAATCTGTTTATAGTAAGTGAATAAATTGTAAACTGTTAATTAAATAAACACAGTGATAAGTAAAGGTGACGCTAACTTCAAAAGCACTGTTTAATTAACATTTTTAGGCTTAATTGCACAACATTGGCTTGCAATAACAAGAAAAGAGCCTGAACTTCAAGAATTCAGCCATACTCTGTCAAAAATAATATATATTAGCCTGTGAAGTGGCAAATTACATTACCAACCCATAATCAAAATGGATGCCAATAGATGGGGCAATATTCAGGTATCTCAAAACTAATATCCATCCATTTTTCGTATAACATTATTATGGTACAACTTTCGACTGTCATGACAACGAACATATAAGCGAAAACTATAATAAATGGTTCTAAACGATGCATAGTCAAACTTAAATTATAGAATTTATAAACTAAGATAAATATACATAAGGTACAATTGATATAAAGAGGGGGAATACGGATCCAAATTCATTAATAGAGAATAAAAAATGTTGTAAAAGGTAGGAATGTTTATATTCTGTTTTAGAATCAAATGTCAATAATTTGTCAGCATAAGGAATCTATTTGTTTTATTGACTGGTGTGATAGTCGACGGTAGATCGGTTTCAACTTAGATCAATCTTCTGGGCACCAGAGGAAGCATTTAGCTAGAAAAATTAACATACAGATTTTCTACATTTAATTACACACGTATTATATATATATATATATATATATATATATATATATATATATATATATATTTTGTATATTATGTATGTATTTATTTAATCTGGTAAGATAGTGCGTTTTTGGTTTATGTAATAAGGTATTTAACTGTAAAATTGCTAGGATATAAATATTTTATATTGTCAATATTAACAAAACAAAAATCAATGGAAATTATACTTAATATATCTTTGAATGAAAAGTTCTTTTTTATCTACCTTATTATCAAAAAAAAACCTATCATCCCTTTCTTAGCTGCCACAGCTATAAAACTCCATCGTCCTAAGCGTTTTTTTCTCTTTTAAGGATTCAAACTCTTGACACAAATCTCATTAATACACTATATATATATATATATATATATATATATATATATATATATATATATATATATATATATACATATATATATATATATATATATATACATATATATATATATATATATATATATATATATATATATATATACATATATATATATATATATATATACATATATATATATATATATATATATATATATATATATATATATATATATATATATATATATATATATAGTGTATTAATGAGATTTGTGTCAAGAGTTTGAATCCTTAAAAGAGAAAAAAACGCTTAGGACGATGGAGTTTTATAGCTGTGGCAGCTAAGAAAGGGATGATAGGTTTTTTTTTTGATAATAAGGTAGATAAAAAAGAACTTTTCATTCAAAGATATATTAAGTATAATTTCCATTGATTTTTGTTTTGTTAATATTGACAATATAAAATATTTATATCCTAGCAATTTTACAGTTAAATACCTTATTACATAAACCAAAAACGCACTATCTTACCAGATTAAATAAATACATACATAATATACAAAATTACATATAATAAAAGACGCCCATGCACATAAATAACAACATATATAAACTATAAACCTGTTATTTACATATTATTTACAACGTAAAATACACCTAAACATGAAATAAACTATAAATACACTTATAAATAATTAAAAATAACTCAAATAATAACTATTTCAAATTGAAGGCTAAACGTGGGACTTTTGAGTAACTCACGTTCCTGGGAGCAATGAAACCCCCTAAAACTATTTAAAATTGACGCACAAGAAGTGGAGCTTTAAAAATTCTTGCACGAATTTCAATAAAAAAGCAAATAAAACAAAACAAACGAGTAAACGCAACAACCTCAGGTTGACCATTTTAAAAAACAAAGAACAAACGTATATAAAGTAATAAGACAAGATGACAACACAGAAACCTGACAGTAATAACGACATGCTAATAAAACTCTTGCAAACTATGAATGGGAAATTAGAAAAACGGGAACGAAGTATACATGAAAATATGTGTGGTATCAAACAAGATATAAACAAAATAAATGAAAAGTTGGAAAAGCAGGAACTAAATATGAATAAGAAGTTGGAAAATCAGGAAATAAATATAAAACAAAGTATAGTGAAACACATGAATAAAATCAGGCAAGATATGGAAGAAAATACAAGACGAATGGATGAAAAATGGGAGAAAAATCTGCAGAAAATGGAAAATGAGGTAGATAGAAAGATAAAAAACAAAGTAAATAAAGAAATGGATAAGGAACATGACATAATAGTCTAGAAAATGAAAGAGGATGATGACCAGATGGGTAAAATGGTAGGAATAGTGAATGAAAGAGATCAGAGAATGGTTAATGTAAGTACGAGGATTGAACGTAAAATAGAGAACAATAAAACCGAAATGGAAGGAAAATTGAGTGAAACGTATAAAAAAGTTGGAACAGTTTGAACGAAGGAGCAGAATAAATGAGAATATTATGGAACAATTGATTGAAGAAATAAAGCTATAAAGCTGAAAGTAGAAAGTGAGAGGATAAGTAAGGGTATGGAAGACAATTTGAAACAAAAATGGGACAGAATGGAAAGACAAATAAGACAGGGCATGGAAAATAAACAATCATATACCCAATGGTGAACGATACAGGACTCGAATTTTACGGACACGTAGACAAAAACATCCCAAATATTTATTACGAGCCTGAAAAATAAACACAAAAACATTTACGATTTACAAGATATGAAAGAGATTATTAAACAAAGCTTAACAGAGAATGCGTTAGCATGTTTTACAAGCAAGGAAGAAGTAATAAAGGATGTAGAAGACTTTGAGAGTAAATTTTTGAACCATTACTGGAAGAAGCACAACAATCTATAGTTAGAGAGATATTATACCATGGAAAACACAATCCAAATGACCCCAGGGAACTGTCTAGCTATAAAGTGCATAAGTACGATATGGCACAGCACCACACGCTGAAAATTCAAGAGGAAGAAATTTTCGTATACATAGCGAGACATTTTCGGCATAAAATAGCTGTGACGATCAGAATCCAAAAGATACGAACGCTCGACCAGATAATTACCTGTAAACAGTGCAGTGCACTTTGAATCGAAAAGAAAATCGAGCAGAAATCAAGGATTGGGAAGACAATAGAAAGAATAACGGGCAAAATAATAATAATAATTGGTATAACGAAAGTAAAGAAAACTACTGGAGAGGTAATAGGTACCGACATGAAAACAAATACGATAAAAATGATGATCAACGAGTAACTCAGAATAATACATATGAAATTGATACAGGAATAAAAATTAGTAATGGTGCAAAACAAATAAAAATAAATATGATAGCAGGAAAAACAAGGACGACGGAAAAACGCAGGCAATGTTAGAGGGTATTAAAATTGTGGATGACAAATTTGGAGATTACCTTGATTGTGTTAATGGCTTGGATGAGTTTGTAGATGAGCACTGTGGTTCTAATTTTTCTTAAAAAAATGAAAAAAAAAAAAATTGAAACCGCAATATTTTTAAGTATTAAAGTGATTCAAGTGAAAATTGTGTGTGTGTGTGTGTGTGTGTGTGTGTGTGTGTGTGTGTGTGTGTGTGTGTGTGTAGAAGACGTCACAATATAACTGTTAACCAAATTTCAGATTAAATAGACTACGAGAAAAGAAGTTATTGAAAATTAAAGTTTGTAGAAGATAAACAATCTACGACATCAGTTCAACTTACATGCATACATATTACATACATATATTACATACATACATATTTATTACCTTCAAAGCTTACAAGGCATGTCTACAGTTTAAATATAAGTATAAACAACACATAAAGACTACGACGATACAATAAAACCTACAAGTAATGAACCATTACAACACAACTGCAAGACACTTTGAGAAACATGATTAAAAGCGACAGGATAAATATTCATCCACAGAATAAAAAGCATTTTTTAATAAAAAGTTCTTTATAGTTTTTTTAAATATCTTACTCTCTAATTCCTGGAAAGCGAACGGCAGTCTGTTATACAATCTAACGCCAGTGAACGCATAGGAAGACTGGAACCTTGCCAAGCGATGCCTTGGTGTGATGAATTTGTCCCTATTTCTTGTGTTGTGGCAGTGAAGATCTGAGTGCCTAACAAATTCACTTTGGTGACTGTGGAGATAACACAGACAGCAAAGAATGTACACGCACGGGATGGTAAGGATTCTGTACTTCACAAACAAATCCCGGCAACTTGTCGTTTGAGGCACACCAGCCAACACCCTCACCACTTTTTTCTGCTTCAGGAAGACTCTTGATGCACCACCCACAGCACCCCAAAGGATGATGCCATACGTCGCCACATTATGAAAATGCGCATGGTATGTTAACAATGCTGCACTCTCTCCGACAACCATTTTTTATTCTTCTTACGAAAAATGTGGCAGTTGACAGCTTAACGCAAAGCGCATCAATGTGTGGAATCCACGAAAGCGTGTCATCAACTACAAAACCCAGTAGTAATATAGTAGCATGTTCAGGATACTTTTTGCTGGTAAGGATTAGTTTTTGGGTTTTGCAAGAATTAACAACCAAACTGTTTGCCTCAAACCAAGCTTCATCAATATCTAGGCCAGCCAATGCTTTCTTATTCAACACGTCCCTTTTTGCAGCCCTTTCTATGAGGGTAGTGTCATCTGCAAAAGCTATTATGTTCTTGCGATGGAATTTGTTCATTAGGTCGTTATATATATATATATATATATATATATATATATATATATATATATATATATATATATATATATATATATATATATATATATATATATATATATATATAGAGAGAGAGAGAGAGAGAGAGAGAGAGAGAGAGAGAATAACAGAGGGTCCAATATAGATCCCTGAGGAACACCTTGTTTCATTAGTCTTAGAGACGATTTTTCTCCATTTAGGTCCACTAATTGATATATGTTCTCAAGGCACGACCTAAGCAACTTCCACACAATGCCTCTTATACCGTAAGCTTCATCAAAAGCCTCTCGTGATCCACACAATCGAACGCCTTACTCAGGTCTATACTGGAAAGCATTGTTTCGTATATATAATGTATATTTCTAGGTTAGACTACATACTGATATTAATATTTATTGACAATTAAATAATATTTACTTATAATTATACATGACGTCATGACAAATAAGTGTCAAACTTATGCTTGTCCAAGATGTAATTTTGGCAAGTTGTATCTAAATATTATTAGATATATTTTCAGAATGAAATTATTAATTACTTGAATTTTGACATAAACCTAATTAGGATTTTTTTCTATCAAATTAATTTCTGAATTTTAGCTGGTGTCTTTACTGACAAAAAAACACAAACCATTTCCATCTTCATTTGTTGTTCTTTTTACGATATTCATTAAAAGAAACTTAATACGGCTGGGAGTATACAGAACAAATACCTTCAAAATATACAGACAAGATAGATTAATTTTCAGTTTACCTCAAGGACAATTTTAGATAAATCGACTGCTGATAGATAGAGTTTGGCATCTTACATGCATGTTGACACAATTGCCTTTTGCTTCCTTGTCTTTGCTGAGTTATTTACATTTAGACTACTTGGCTGGCCCAGTGCGTTAGGATAAAAAGCGTTTAAAGGATATATGTCTGAAAAATATGAAAAAGTCAGCTTTAAGAGGTCCGATTAAGCTGGGTGTTTTTCCGCATTTTCCGCTCATATTTCCTTTTATTTTCCCGTTAACTTCTGGTTCTGTACTTTTTTAGAGGTTGCTTGCAGGAAATTTTTCGTGCGGTGTGTGCATCCAGGCAGGTGTGGGGGTAGGAGGTGGGTGTGGGGGTTGGTGGGGTATAAGCATGTTTCTGAAAAAACTCTACATCCGTAAGGTAAATTGCAAATTTACCAGATTAATATTATATCTACTTGATTTAGTGCTGTTTTGGTAAGACAAATTACAGTCCTGTTTGTAACTTATTTATTTATTTTATTTATTCAACAGTTTGCCTAAATCATTAGTACATATTTACGTAGAGAATTTGTATTTTATTTGTCCTTTTTGTAGTACTTTTCTTTTACTGAATAAAAAATCTAAATCTTATGAAAATTCGCTACCATAAAGTAGTTGCTGCGGATCGAAGTTTTAGTGAATTTTCTTTAAAAAATTCACTAATGAGGAGATCGCGACTTTTGAATTCCGATAACATTTCTTTAAATGAGCGCAAACTAGAACCCCTATAACCCATATCCGAAGTCAGTAAATATATATATATATATATATATATATATATATATATATATATATATATATATATATATATATATATATATATGTGTGTGTGTGTGTGTCTGTGCGTGTGTGTGTGTGTGTGTGTGTATGTCATAGGATTTAAGTTCAATTTGGCAAAATATAGTTTTTAATAATATGCGTCATAATTTTTTACGCTTTTATCTCCTAAACACAACAGTTGAATGATAACTCATGTTAAATTGTATTAAGTGACAGAGGCTGTCAGGAACAAACTATATTATAGTGTCACATAATTCTTTGCTTCTGAATACAATATACTATTGTAACATAATTTCCATGCCGACTGGTGTCAAATAATATCTAGTCTACAAAATAATATTTTTCCACTCAGAACTTATTTTGGCGGTCAGAAATAAACAGCACTAACTCCACTCAAAGAAGCTGATCGTACAAGAGGTGCAAGTGTTTTGTTAGTGCTGGTTATGTCTATTATAACTACGAGTTTTTTGCATGAAAAGGTATTTGTTAGACATAAGATAATAATAGACACTATGTCAGATCGAAGTAGAAGAATTGTGAACCTTGACGTTCTACAAAATGTTCCAGTAAACACGAATATAGGAAACATAACCTATAAGTCCAGTGTGAAAAAGAATTTTTCATAAGTAGGAATGCAAGGTAAGTGTGTATTTCTATTAATTCTCAGTAAATTAAAACGACTCAACTTTATTTCATTACATTAATTAATTTACTATATTAAAGCAATAAAACTAGCATATATACCTAGCTGGATTTTAAGCCTTGTGGAGTTAATACTACTTGGTTGTGAATGTGTTCATATTTTTGCATGTCATACAGGGTTAGAAAATTGCAACGTTGTTAAAAATATTTTATATTAATGACTTGTTTCAGTCAACATTTATAATACTAGTTACCTACTTTTTATTTAACAAATTTTCCAAACAAACTAAATAAAAATATTTCTATATTATAAATCCCACCCAAATGTTTCTCTTTGAAACATGCACAGGCATGTTTATTAAAATAAATTGAATAATCAAGCAACCCAGAAAAGGTGAATAGAAGACATCTACTTTTTGTATGATCATTATGTCTATTGGGATTTATTTGTGTTTTGACTTACAATGCCTTAAGAACATTTATTTTATATTTACAAATGTACACAATATTAGCTGCGTTGTCGTTATAATTTAAAATTGGCTTAACGCAAAAGTTTTGTGTGATTCGAAAAAAGTCTTAATCAGGGGCGTGCGGTGACATTTGAAATAAGGGAAGCAATTCCCAGAAACTAACCTATTTATAGTGTAACTCAATTCTTCTGTTGTTTTTGGAAAAATCGTTAACAATGTCGTCATGTAACTGTGGATTCTGGGACATTTCCTGGACGAGTTTATTTTCAACTGACAAAATTGAAATTTGGAAAAGTCTTTCCTGTTCTACAGACGCACTAGTAGCAGGACTTGTTAATACTAATTCACATAATTTGAACACTTCAGAATATGCATTTTCCAATTTTGATTGTTTTAAAAAAGTTAAAAGTTATCTAGCATAAGTTTTTGTGTCAATAACATCGGGTTCATAAATGACTGCAAGTTCTGATCGTAATAAGGCTTTGTTAAAATAATGTCCATAGTGGTTAAATAATGATTTGAATTAATCTTCTGGGAAATGTATCCCATTAAATCCTCCCAAATTACACAATTCAAGAAATTTTAGATCACTGAGATGCAGTTAATTTGCTGCTGAATTTGATCTATAATGTCGTAGAAAAGGCGGCGGTAAGAAGTTTGAAGGTCTGCCACATTATCAATGCGCAGACGTTTTCTTCGTGGCTCCACTTCTCTTAATTTAATTGTTTTTTCCCAGAACTTATCAAATTCATTCCTTTTTTGAATTATAATGAATTTAAATTCACTAATTTTTTTCAGGCAAAAACCAATGTCATTAATTTTACATTGCAATATGTTAAATACATTATCTGAAAACGGAAATATTTCCGAAAATATATTAAGTAAAAAATTAAAATTAAAGTCTCCTTTCAAACCATCCAAAAATCCTCTAGAACTATTTATTGTTTCTGCGTCCCAATTTTTGCTACTTTCAATGATGTTTTCAAAAAGTTCAATTAACGATTCACGGTGTTCAAATGCAGTTAACACAACCCTGCCGTTGTAGTTCCATCGGGTTGCAGCTACTTTGGGTAAACGTTTTTTAACAATTGGGTCTAAGGCTTGTGTGCGCTTCGTAGATTTGGAAAAAAAGCAGCCATTTAACATTTTACATTCTTTAATATGATTTATAGATTGGGATAAAATTAAATTAAATTTATGAGCACAACAGTGTACAAATAGAGCAATGGAGAACGTTTCCCGCACTTTAGCTTGAAGACCTCCTAAACGTCCGGCCATAACAGCAGCCCCATCATAGATTTGGGCAATTAATTTATTATCAGCCTCCTCAATATCTTTCATAATATTAAGCACAATTTTATATAGAGCGATTGCGGTACGATCTTCCGTCACATTTTTAAAGCCTAAAATCTTTCTTGTACACTCCCATCCATTTTTACGTAGCGTATTACTACAGATAGTTGACTTAAATTAGTTACATCGATTGTTTCATCTAGAACCATAGCAATGAAACGAGTCTGTTTAATTTCAGATTTAATTCTGTCCAAAATAATAGGGGCAGCAGCCGAAATAAAATCATTCTGAATGCGATTTTATGTCCCGCGAAAAACGATAGACCAAGTGATTTTTTAAACAAATGTATTTGGCTATTAAAGAAACTAGGTCTTGAAAGTTTCTTCTATTTGCAGATGTAGTTGTTTCCTCATGACCCCTGAAGCCCATTTCATGCTGCGACCAAGAAAACACATAGCATCAATAAATCTTTTTAATATGTTTCTGTTTTTATCAACCAGTTCATTGTGTTGGCGATGAATTTGAATCTGCTTGTCAACGGCGTATTCAATTCGCGTTTTCCACTTTTATTCCACAACCCCCTTTTAGTCACAAATAGACTACAAGACCAACAAAACAGTTTATTCCTGTTTTCACAACCCGTTAACCATTCATATTGTTTATGAGTTTTTTTCGCGTTGAAATGTCGAATAGGTAGGTACATGTTTTAATTCTTGTATTTAAGTTTTTTATAGTAGGTTTCGGCCTACCTATATTAATAATAGCAAGTTTTTAAGCAAACGGTAAAGCTGAAAATCCTTTGGTTATCAAAAAACACAATACAATCACAGTTATTATTACCACTTGTTTGTAAAGTTTGTAAATCCTCACCCCCACCGACGCCGCTGTTAAAAGCTGATCTACTTGCAGCCATATTAATAATTATAAAATGCCAATGTATTTTAACTTACTGGACTGCTTATATATACGAAATAATCAGCCACATTCGCTTTGAACGCGCACCCGGTCGCGTATTAAACTCGACTATTGCCTCGAGCATTATTGAATTTTGAGACCTAAAAAGTTCATGAATTTTATTTTGATCTGTCGTTAAGACTTCTAATGCTTGTTGAATGCGTTCCCCATCTTGTGAATCGAGATTCCCCGTGATTGACTTAAATATAGAACCTAGTCCGTTTATTAGGCCACGTTTTCGTCTATTAATAATATTGTTATTCGGAAAAATCCTATAAAATATATCGTCTACATTATCTATGGTGAAATTCAATGTCAATATGAAATTATGATATTCAGAATGGTAATCTTTTGTCATGAAGGTAACTGTATTTGCGTAGTGTCTTTTTATTTGGTTGTAGTCTCTATGTAATTGTGTCAAGTCATGTATGTGTATCAGATTCCAGTTGCTAGTCTCAGTGTATGCTGTGCCTAATTTCTTTGGTAACATGCCTGGGTTGTCTGTCAAGTCTTGTATTTGGGCTGTTATTCCCGTGGCAAGGAACCTGCAATACGTAAATTTCTTAAATGTGCTATCGTCTGTTCGTCATTTTTATGATTTATTAAAATAGCTTTGTTATGTTCTAACAGGGATATTATTGAGTACGGTCCTGAAAATGGGTTTTTATGTTTTTTATGAAAGCCTGGTGGTATCTTTTTATAGACAATATCACCTTCCTTGAACGGTTGGTTCGTGTTTTTATTTGCCCGTTGTAACGTTTTTATTTTTGAATTCTCTATCCTGCTTCTGACTATCTCATAAATAATTTGCATTAAATCTTTATGTTGTACGTTGTATTCCTGTGTAATTATGACTTCCGGGTCATAGTTAAACATTTCGGGAATGTAGCCAAATATTAAATCAAAAGGTGGTTTTAGTGTCTGTGAGTGTATTGTCGAGTTGTAAGCGAATATACAATATGGTATTAAGTCTATGGGTTTCATATTTTTAAATTTCATTTTGAATAATCGATAATGTTCAATAATCGTGCTGTGAAATCTTTCGATAGGTCCATTGGATGTTGGGTTTTGCGGTGTTGTTATATGTAACTCTATCTGATATGTTTCTAATAGTTCTTTAATTACCTGGTTTGAAAACTCAGTACCTGGGTCTGCGATTATTATTTTACACGCCCCATACTGTGAAAAGTACTTGATCAAGTTTTTTGCAATTTCCGTAGCACTTTTACTTTTTATTGGAAATGCTTGGCCAAATTTACTAAATGGATCTATAATTGTTAGGAAGATAGCTTGTTCAATTTGGAATGTGTCAATGTGTAATATCTCTAATGGTTTAGATGCTGTGGGGGTGTGCTCCAAGGCTATTTGTACCGGGTTCCTATTGTATTTGCACGTTTTGCATAATTCGCAATTTCGTACATGTTCCTCTATATG
Organism: Tillus elongatus; assembly: GCA_964006375.1. Lineage (NCBI taxonomy): Eukaryota > Metazoa > Arthropoda > Insecta > Coleoptera > Cleridae > Tillus > Tillus elongatus. The sequence continues at coordinate 145,661,875 of OZ023263.1, read as the reverse complement.
CTTCTTTAAGTTGGGATAGTAGTATATTTTCTTCATTCTTAGGTAAGTCTCATCAGCCCCGCGATGGTTACTCTTCCCCTCGTGATATTTAGTTATAGTCTCGGTTAATTCGTCCTCGTTAATTTCATTCCTAATTTCCAGACATCTATAAAATTTGGGTGATTCTACGTTATTAAAGTTTTTATTGATTGCCGAACTTACTAGTTCGTAATCTTGTTCATTTACAAAAATGCAATAATATTTCCTTTGTGGTAAACAGTATTCTTTTATCAATTTCTCTATCTGATCCGGTTTATTTAAATTGAAGTTTGCATAGATGAAATTTCTTTTATCTCTTCTGACTGAGAATATGTCCGGTTTATCCGTATTTTTAAAAACTATCTGATTGGTTTTGCTGTTAACGATTTCTTCCTCGAGTATTGGTATGCCTGGTGCCGAATACGAGTCCGCATTCGAGTTTGCTGTGTCGTCATCGTCAATTTCTATGATTTCTTCCTCTTCGTCGATATTATTCGCCATTGACTGATTATCTATGTCTAGTGGGTTTATTTCTACTCTGGACAGTGCATCTCCTGCGCAGTTTAGTTTTCCTTTTTTGTATTCAATTTTAAATTCATATTCTTCTCATTTTAATCTCCAACGGAGCAATTTTGAATTTGGTTGTTTCAACGAAAATAACCATTTTAAAGGTTTATGGTCCGTATATATAGTGAATTTCCTTCCGTATAAGTATGGTCTAAAATAGTTAGTTGCCCACACGATGGTTAATAATTCTTTTTCGATTGTGCTGTACCTGGATTCCGTGTCGTTTAATGTCCGGCTGGCGTAAGCTATCGGGTGATCCGCATTGGGTTCGCCTTGGCTTAATATTCCGGCTATTGCTACGTTTGAAGCGTCGGTTGTTAATATAAAGTCTTTAGAAAAATCCGGTGATATAAGTACAGGTGAATTCATTAATATGTCTTTACATGAGTTAAAGGCAGCAATGTATTCTTCGTCGTTCACGTTTATCTTCGAGTTTTTCCTTAAACATTTTGTTAGTGGTTTCGTAACGTGTGCGAAGTTTTCTATGAATTTACGATAGTATCCAACTAATCCTAGGAACGATTTTATTTCCTTTGGGGTTTTAGGTATCGGGAATTTCCTTATTGCGTCCAGTTTCTTTGGATTCGGACGGATCCCGTCTGGGCTGACCACGTGTCCTAAAAACTCGGCTTCCTTCCTTAGGAAATCGCTTTTGTCTAGCTGGATCTTTAAGTTGCTTTGCCTGAAGCGCTCGAATACTAGTTTTAGTTTCTCAAGGTGTTCCTGTAAAGATGTGGAGAAAACTATGACGTCATCCATATATACAAGGCATGTTTGTCCAATTAGGCCTTCTAATACGTTCTGCATGAGCCTAGAAAAGGTCGCTGGAGCCCCAGATAACCCGAACGGCATCCTGGTGTACTCCCAATGGCCTGTATCGGTGGTAAACGCTGTTTTTTCTATGTCCCTGGGGTCCATTTCAATTTGGTGATACCCAGAGATCAAATCGATCGTCGAAAAATATTGGGCTCGCCCAATTTTGTCCAGTATTTCATCAATTTTGGGGATTGGGTGTCTGTCCGGTATTGTTTTTTCATTTAGTTTCCTATAGTCCACCACAATTCTCCATTTTTGTTTATTTGACTTGTCCATTTTCTTTGATATAACCCAAATAGGTGAGCTATATGGGCTGTGGCTTTTCCTAATGATTTTTTGTCTTAACATGTCATTTATTTGTCTGTCTACTTCCGGTTTATGTACGTACGGGTATCTATATAATTTAGAATGGACAGGTATGTCGTCTGTTGTCCTTATTCTATGTTTTATCGCATTTGTGTGCGTCAATGGTTCGTTTTTATTTAAAAATATGTCCTGATATTCTGATAATAAACTAAATAACAATTGTTTTTCCTCGTCATTTAATTCTCCTGTATCTATTTGTTCAATTAAGATATTCTCATTATTATTCCGTTTTTGATTACGCCCCGTATCGTAAGTGTTTAAATTATTAATATGAGTTGTACTCGAATTATTATTTTGTATAACTACTGGTGCAAACGAACTTCTCCTGTGGCTATATCTGGTTTCCGATGCATATTGTTTATTTAATCTGCTGAATGGCCTATCTCTTACATTATAAGCTTGGTTATTATTTAGTACGTGATTAATTGTCTCAAGTTCTTCATTACGTATGAAATACTGCTGGGTTATTATATTGTTTAAATGTAACCGAGTCTCGGGTAGCTTTAAACCATCTGCGTTGGTTTCTGTTTGTCCCGATCGACTTACGCTAAGATCTGTGAATTTTATTGGTATAATATTCTTGCCTATATACAGTTTGTGCTCCTTAAAATCTATTTTAGCTTCGTTTCGTTTCAAAAATTCCATCCCAATCAATCCCGAAAAAAATGTGTTAAAGCTAAACAGGCAAAACTCTTGTACTTCCTCTGAAATCGATTTAAGTTTAATACGTGCACGTTTACAGTGTTTCGAAATGCCATGCTTCTATGCGTATGGTAAAATCATGCGTAAATATGTTTTTAGGGAACTTCTCATATGCTATAGCAGGATTTAAAAGATTTTTTGAAGATCCTGAGTCTAACAAAAATTTACCTGATATTTCATTTGATTCTATATACGGTAATTTACATAATGTATTCATATTATTTATATCTATTACGGTTCTCTCGTTGAGGGCCCTGCCGTGGGAAAATTTCGCTGTTGGATATCGTATTCCTCGGCTGGCGAATTTTCGTAATTTAATTCTTCGTTTACATAATTGACATCGTAATTTGTTTCATTTACTTCGTTTTCATTAAATTCTATATTGTTTACGTGAGCTGCTCTCCTTGGTAATGACAGTCTAGTGTTAGAACTATCAACTTCCATTGGTTCGTGATAATTTCTGTTAGCATTATGATTTACATTGGATCGACCCGGTTGATTATTGAAGTTAGGTCTCCTAAATTGACTCGAAAAATTTTGCCTTGGTACAAAGTGTTGATTTTGTCTAGGCTGGGAATTTGTGTGATTGTTTTGATTATTATGTTGTTGAAATGGTCTAAAGTTATTTTGGAAAGGTCTCTGAAATTGTACATTCTGAAAAGGTGGGTTATTTTGTCTCTGAAAGAACGTACGGTTTTGTCCTTCTAATTTATTACTATTACTGAAATTCTTATTTATTGTTTTATCTCTATAATCGAAATTTTCCTTTGCGAATACGAATTTCAAAGCTTGTTCTATGCTCGTGGGTCCTTGACTGCGCAAGACGAGACCCAACGGATTGCGTATTCCTCCTAAGAACGCTTTTAATGTTTGATTCTGGTATATATCTTTCTTAATTAAGCGCACGCATTCATTTGGCTCGTTGGCTATTAAACTCGAGATGAGCAATTGCTCTATATGACGGCATCTGTTCGCGAACGACAGTGCGTCTTCAGCATTACGCTGTTTCAAGGTTAACATCTCCGCTAATAAACTATGACTATCTCTTTGATCACTGAAATTCTGAACAATGGCCTCTCTCAGGTCTGCCCACGTTATCTTTGTATTTACTATAAGCCGGGCTGTTCCCGTTAGTTTAGTTTGAACATAATTTAGCAAGAAGTGATTCATATACAGATTCTCATTTGGCACGTAGAACTGGTTCATGACCAAGTCACATGCTTTTAAAAAGTTGCCTACGTTGGCTGGTTGCCCGTCGAACTCGGGAATAGCTTTTAAGAAAAATTCTTTGAATTGGTCTGTCATATTGCTACTGTTACTACTCTTATTAATATTAGAATGATTTACTGTTATGTTATTGTCGCTAATGCTGATTGATCTAAATCTATATTCTATGTTACATAAACTTTGTGATTCTTCCTCTGAATCAGACATATAACGTTTCAATACAACACATATAAAAAATTGGAAGTGTAAAATGGGATAGCAGTAAACTTACCATAATACGATGGTTGCTGCTTCCATTTGGCTCTGCTTGGCCACTACTTCTGCTTTAACTTGGCTCTGCTTGGCTCGAATTGGTTATTAGGCGTCGATACGCTTAAAAATCGATATGCTTTCGGTTTTCTAACCAATACTAACGACTGCGCCACTTAACTTCACGGTTAAGACGTTTGAATTTTTAAAACAATTTATTTAATACTTTTAACAATCAATACTTAATTACTTAGTTACAAAAAAACATGAATAATATATAATACTAAAAGTAAGACGATCAACCTACATGTGATCTATAGTCTCAGCACTCGGTGTGCGAAGGACTAACTCGGAACAAGAATGAACGGTTCTCCCACTGTGATTAGCCTCTTTATAGTCTTTCCTCCAGGCGTGGCACTATTGTCTCTGGATCACAAGGAATCTGCTGATGTTGATTCTCACAGTGATATTCCGTTCTACTTGCACTTTGGAACTGCAAGTTCTTGGCTCCGTTCAGACGGCGGCTGACTCAGCGGTTCTTACCGTGGGAAGGCGACATTGTATTATAATGGGCCATTGTTTGGGCTCCATTTATCTCGCGTAAAGGCAAAAGCCTGTATAGTACAGAGCGCGAGGTCCGCGCGACGCTCTGGATCACTCGGGGCTTTGTTTATGATTACGCTGCGTGGCGAAAAACAAATTCCAGTATGATACAGAGCACGCAGATTTGTTTCAATAAAATAGATGTCTGTGGTGTGTTCATATTTATACGTGTTTAATTAGGTATTTCGCCACACTATTTGCAATCAAATAAAAGCCCGATGGCAGTACCAGTCGTAAGGTATATATGGTGAAATTTTGTGAATTTTCAAAAGTCGTGATCTCCGCAATAGGTTCGTATATGAAATCTACCAAAAAAATCAGAATTATCTTATATATCTACGTAATTATTGAAAAGAAGAAGAAAGCAGAAATTCACACGTATTTGAACTAGTTATAAACTTGAATTTTTAACGATGTTTTTCGTTGTTTTATGTACCTAACCTAAGTTAAATAATTCATAAAATTTTACTTAAGGTAAATAGACTTTTTAATTAACCAAGATGCTAAATCTTTTTAGATGAGTTATTTTATGAATTAACAAGACATTTGACCGAAGCAGACGTTCTTTTAATTTAAAAATTGAAACGTCGGCATTTAAATTACAATTACTAACCCATTACTACCATTACTAACCCATTACAGAGCCTATCAGAGAACTCAAGCCGAGAGGTGAATAGATCTAAACCTCTTAGGTAAATTAAAAATTCTATTTGACTCAAGCAAATTTTCATTTAAGGCAATATTAAACTTAAGTTACATAAAACAACGAAAAAATCTTTAAAACTTAAGTTTATAAGTAACTTTCAAATACGTGTAAAATTCTATTTTCATATTATTTTCAATAATTTCGTATATGAGATAATTCTGAATTTAAATTATTTTTTATCTAATTGAAAACAGTGTGGTGAAATACCCAATTAAACAGTATAAATTTGTTTAGTAAATTTTAATATTTAATAATTCCTACCTACACTTTCCTGATAAATGGTAGATATTTTTACAATAAAAGTCATACATGCATGTATTATATATTATTTTACAACGAAATACAGAATTAGGGTCAATGTAACTTTGCATTTGGTAGGTTATGCGAAATATTGCTTCCAAGGCTGTGCTTCCGTTTTAGTTTTTCATTTTTCGAAGGCCTGCCAGCTTGAATTCTCCCAGATTGAGGCAATGCTTTGTTTTTACGACCTGAAATTGACGTTAGCTGGACTCGAATTTTTCTCTATTTTTGCCGCATATTCGACTTTTAGCTTCCAAAAAGTTTAAAATTTTGGAAGGGGTTTTCAGGTTATTCATTAGTGCATTAAACTTAATGATGGATAAAGTAGCTTCTGGGCTTTGATTGGCTTCGAGCGTACTTGTTATGCGATTAAATTCACAGCAAATTCTTATAATTTCTTTTTGAAATCGGCTTTTACGTCCAGTGACCATACATCGAATTCTAATATAAATGACCGTTCTGTGTTAGTGATAGGAAGTGATAAATCTCACTCTAAATATTTTAAAACTACCTATATCAATAACAAGAAGATCCAGTGTTATGTGGACTTAGGTAGCAGCTATGTGACTATACGTGATGACGTAGTTGACGAATTGAACTTTTCATATTTTGAAACTGATACTCAGCCTTTAGTAGGTTATGGTAACGGACTTGTTAAACCATTGGGACTGTTCACCGCTACCTTAGTGATAGATGATGTTGCAGCGAAAGTGAAAATTCATGTTGTGCCCAAGGACTCTCAAAATGTGCCTTTAATTGTTGGACACCCATACACCGAACAACCAAACATCCAGATAACCAGCAAGAGTAGTGAGCTACGTATTGAATATTGTGTTGACGAACTGCCTGTTGATAACATTTCTAATCCTAAAACAAATTTACAATTGGGACTGTTCACCGCTACCTTAGTGATAGATGATGTTGCAGCGAAAGTGAAAATTCATGTTGTGCCCAAGGATTCTCAAAATGTGCCTTTAATTGTTTTAATACACCGAACAACCAAACATCCAGATAACCAGCAAGAGTAGTGAGCTACGTATTGAATATTGTGTTGACGAACTGCCTGTTGATAACATTTCTAATCCTAAAACAAATTTACAATTGAGTACTGATGGAACAATTCCTAGTAATTATTTGGGACACATTTCTGTGAAATGTGATTTGCCCAATCAGGAACTTTTTGTCGATGGAGGTGTTCGTGATTTTCCAATGGTACCTCGTTGTCATTCAAACTGACCACGAAGGTAAATCGATTCTGCCAGTGATGAATGTGTCAAATTCAGACTTTAAGTTGAAGCAAGGTGATACTTTAATTAGAGCAGAGATTTGCGAAGAAGCAGGAGAAGATATTTGTGAAAATCAAAGGAAGAAGTATAGAAGAGAAATTAATCAAGAGGAAATTAAACTAGGTGAAGTGAATACAGTGTTGGATGAAGAAGAAGCACATCAACTACTAGAGTTGCTGAACGAGTTCAGAGATGTTGTTGCAAGAAACATGAAACAACTAGGAGTTACAAACAATGGAAATGAAGATCGAGTTATTATCAGAGAAACCCATATACTACAAGCCATATAGGTTATCATATGCCGAAAAGGATAAAGTTAGAGAGATTGTCAACGAGTTGAAGGAAGCAGACATTATTGAGGATTCCACATCACAATATGTTAGTCCTTGCCTACTTGTCAAGAAGAAGACAGGTGATGTACGCCTCTGTATAGATTATAGAACATTGAACAAACAGACTGTTAAGGATCATTATCCTTTAGCCAGAATAGATGATCAGTTGGATCTTTTACATGGTAAGAAATTTTTCACTAGCTTAGATTTGAGGTCAGGCTACTATCAAATACCTATGGAAAGGGGGTCAGGTGATAAAACTGCTTTTATTACACTAGATGGTGTATATCATTTCAAAAGGATGAGTTTCGGACTTTGTAATGCACCTTCAGTGTTTTCCCGATTAATGCATAGAGTTCTAAGTAATTTAAAATACACAGATGCTTTATCGTACCTAGATGATACCATTATTCCATCAAAGACTGTTGAACAAGGGATGCAAAATTTAAAGGAAGTACTACAAGCATTGGGGGAATCAAACTTGACACTTAGATTAGACAAATGTAGCTTTTTTAAAACAAAAATAGATTACTTAGGCTTTGAAATTAGCGAACAGGGAATTGCACCAGGTAAATTGAAACTAAATTCTATAGTGAGCTTTCCTCAACCTAAAGATGTAAGATCAGTTAGGAGTTTTGTTGGCTTAGCCAATTATTTTAGACGATTTATAAAGGGGTTTGCCATTATTATTCGCCCACTGACTGACTTATTGAAAAAGGGAGCAATATTTTGTTGGGAAGAAGTTCATGATCTAGCATTTAAGACCATTAAGGAAAAATTGAGTAATGAACCAATACTTTGTATATATAACATTCATGGGAAAACTGAGCTTCATACAGATGCTAGTCAGGTAGGACTAAGTGGAGTTCTTTATCAGATGCAGCCAGATAATAAGCTACATCCAATTAGTTATTTTAGTAGGAAAACTACACCTGAAGAATCTCGTTATCAATCATATGAGTTAGAAGCGCTTGCTATTGTGAATTCTGTAGAGAGATTTAGAGTATATTTAATAGGTATTCATTTTGTAATTAAAACAGATTGTAACAGTTTAAAGTTACTTGAGGGAAAGAAAGATTTAAATCCAAGGATAGGTAGATGGTTTATTCGCTTATCTGAATTCAATTACACGATCGAACACCATTCTGGTACAGATAATATTGTAGCTGATTCACTAAGTAGATATCCTGTAGATGAATGTAAGGAAACAGATCTAGTAGGCTTGCCAGTTTTATATATTAGTGTCACAACTGATTGGATTGCTGCTATGCAGAGAACTTATCCTGAAATTTTAGAAATATCTAAGAATTTACAGAGTAACTCCGAGGACCAGTCAAATAATAAATTTTCACTAATTAATGGAAGCGTATACAGGGTTAAAAATAAAAAACTAAGACTGTATGTACCATAAGAATTAACATATGACTTGGTGGGAGAAGCTCATAGAAATTTAAATCATTTAGGTGTAGACAAGACACTTGAAAAATTAAAAGAAACTTACTATTTTCCAAAAATGCATGATTTTGTTGCAAAATATATTGCTGGATGTATTAGCTGTATATATCACAAAGTTCCAGGTAGTTTAAAGAGATGTTTAGGGTATTTGCATCCTTTGGACAAGGGTAATACATGTTTCCACACAGTTCATCTGGATCATTTAGAACCTTTCGAACGTACAGAAAGTGGTAATAAATATATCATAGGCTTAATTGATGGCTATTCAAAATATTCAGTTCTAAAAGCAGTACCAGTTACCAGCAGTATAGAGTCTATAAAATTTTTTAAGGAGTTTATTTCTCATTATGGTAAACCATATCGTGTTGTCACCGATCCTGGTATCGCCTTTACGTCACAATGTTTTGAAGGTTTCTGTAAGGATCATGATATCTTACATGTGAAAGTAGCCGCAGGAACTCCAAGAGGAAATGGACAAATAGAACGTCTAAACAAAACTATACTTACGTGTTTATTAACTAGTCAAGATTGTGAGTCAGGAGAAACCGACTGGGATCAAAATCTTTTTGATGTGCAATGGAGTCTAAATACTTCAGTACATAGAGTAACCAAATGTACGCATTTTCAGTTAGTTTTGAGACATAGGGGTATAGGGTTGAAGGATAATCCTTTAACGATAGAAATAAATGAGTTAAATAATGTCACATTGAATAATTTAGAAACAGGAGCTAAGATAGGTAAAGTATGGGAATTTTTGGAAAAAAATAGAGAAATTCAATCCAAGTATTATGACAAGCATAAGCTTGAAGCTAAAAGGTATAACTTGGGGGACTTAGTAATGGTTAAGGATCTAATTGTATCTACAGGGGATAGTAGGAAATTGAGGCCTAGATACAGGGGACCATACCAAATTACTAAGATATTAGATCAAGACAGATACGTAGTAGAAGACATTGATGGGGAACAGCAAAGTGGGAAACCGTATAAAAATATTTAGTCAAGTGATCGTCTTAAATTGACCTCTAAAAGATCTGATTGGGTAGTCTAGAGCATTGTTTTCTTTTGTTCTATTGACTGTAGTAGAATAATAGTTTCTTTTGTTTACCTTATGTTAGCAGATATCAATGTTTTCCTTTTTTTATATACCTGTATGTTACTTTGTTTTATATGTATTCGTATTATTTTTTTGTTTGTATTCTGATAATGGCAGTGTGGCCAATTAAACTGATTTCTTTATTAATGTGATAATTTAGGTAGTTTGTATTTTGTGTAATACTTTATGCCATACATTAATTTTATGTTCAACGACGTGAATAGATAGTCCGACACCTGGGCCCACCCCCTCCACTTTTTTTCTGCGCATGTGCGATGACGTCATGCGCATGCGCTGTCAGTTGACAGTTGACATTTGACCTGTCAGCTGTCAACGTCATCTGTCAGACCTGTCAGCTGTCAACGTCATCTGTCAGACCTGTCAGATGTCAGATCTGTCAGATGACGTCACAAGCGTTCCAAGATGGCTGACCTGTCATAGACAGCCGCAACCCAGGTCTCTATGGAAGTGTCTGATGACGTCAGACAGTTCCAAGATGGCCACCTCTGTCCATAGATAGCCACAAGTCAGGTTAGGTTTCTATAGAACTGTCTTATGTCAGATGACGTCAGATGTTCCATAGATATCTACAAGTCAGGTTAGGTCTCCATGTGTGTTTGTCGAATACCAGATGTCTGATTGTTTATTAAGGTTATGTTTGTATTTGTTTATTAAGGTTATGTTCGTATGACATGCTTATTACCAATCATCTGATTGTTTATTGAGGTTATGTTCACACACACGTGTTGATTACCAATCATTTGATTGTTTATTAAGGTTATGTTTGTATTTGTTATGTCGTCAACGTGCTATCTGTTTGTTTATTAAGGTTATGTATGTATTTGTTTATTAAGGTTGTGTTCGTATACATGCTGATTACCAATCATATGATTGTTTGTTAAGGTTATGTTTGTATTTGTTTATTGAGGTTATGTTCGTACACATGTTGATTCCTCCGCTATCTGATTGTTTATTAAGGTTATGTTTGTATTTGTTTATTAAGGTTATGTTCACACACGTGTTGATTACCAGTCATCTGATTGTTTGTTAAGGTTATGTTTGTATTTGTTATTTGAATGCAAACAGACATAATAATAAGAGTGTACTTACATACAACAAGAGACGTCATCCTTGTTTCACAGCTTAACACACACTACTGAACAAGTGTCTCCTGTGTTCAGGAAACAGACAGACAGACAACTGATTGCCATTGTTGGAGCTTGTACACGCTGTTTGAAAGGATATAACGCACGTCATGACAGCTCGAAGTCTTTGCTTAAACTGACAGATGCATGTGTAATAACACAGATGTTTAACAACAGCTAGAGTGAGTAACACTGGTAACACACAGCAAAACAGACAATTGATTGCCAACAAGTATCATATAGAACCTTGTTGAAGCTTGTACACGTTGTTTGAAAGGATATAACACACACACACACACACACACACACACACACACAGGTCATGCCAGCACGAAGGCTTTGCTTAGACTGACAGACAGATGTATGTAATAACACACCGACAGACAGACAACTATTTAACAACAGATAGAGCGAGAGCTGAACAGTATAACGCTGGTAAACGTGGAGAGCAGTCATGTTCAAGCTACTCTTGAGTATCTGTGTTCTTTGTCTAAGTGCCTCCTGTGGAGAGGATGTAAGTGAAACAGACAGACAACTGGCCAACGATTATCTCATCAAATATAGTTATTTAAGCAGTAATATCACTAACAATGACCAGCTAACGATGTTAGAGAAGACAGAAGCTTTCACAGAGGCTTTAAACATGTTTCAAACGTTTTTCAGTTTACCCGAAAGTAATAATTTGACTAGTAGAGACATTAAACTGATGAAACGTAAACGATGTGGTGATGAAGATTTTTCCCAGAATGCATTATTAACAGTAAAACCTATATGGAAAAAGAAAACTTTGAAATGGTACATACATTATTCAGATCCTACAGTAATAGTGCTAACACAAAAAGCATTCAATCAATGGGAACAACATATTAATTTGAATTTAGTGAGAACAAACAACTATGCGGAAGCCGACATACTTATAAGTCTTTGTGATAACCAACATCTTTACTTGAGAGGTGGGCAACCGTGTACATATCCAATTGGCGGTGATGTTTTAGGACACGCTTATTTTCCAAATATTGCCAATACACCCATAGAGATCCACATAAGCAATAATCTCACGTGGAACCTTCAACCACACGCATCAAATGGCTCATCATACTATATGGTTATTCTACACGAACTGGGGCACGGTTTAGGACTCAAACACTCCAACAATCAAAACTCTCTTATGTATCCACATGCTGGGTCCGGTATATCTGACGAAGATATTCAACGAATGCAGGAGCTGTATGGGCAACGCTCTACAACAGCAATAACAACAACATCAACATCAACAACAACAACACAACCTACAACCAAGACATCAAAGACTACAACAAAGACCACAACGAAACCTTCGATAAAACCAAAGGCGTTCTCTGTAAAACCTGAAACCAAAAACACTATGGACTTGTGTAATTATATAGACAAGATCAGACCGTTAGTCATTATAAACCACAACATGTATCTGTTTTATAAGAAATGGGTGTGGGTTGTCCCGTTGAACAATATGAAGGGCCCCTATCCGGAGGCAAAACTTGTGACAGATTGGCTGCCACATTTGAAAAATTTAAAAGAAATTAAACATATATATCAGAGACCAGGTGGTGAAGTGGTCATGTTTACCAATGATGAAACATTCAGCATTGTTGCGTTTCCTAGCATACAAGCTACATTCGTAGCCCCCTTCAATAATCTCACATATCTGAATACGTTGAGGTTTGATCGGATAAATGCAATGGTAAACACATATACAGGAAAAACCATTATATTTCATTCGGACAACATGTATGAAATTATCGGTGAGAAGGGAGCTGTTTTCTATAGACTAGAAGCAGGTTATATAGACAAATTTTCTCCCGAATTCCCAGCTAAGATTGATGGCAGGTACACCAATGGGCGGATATACATATTTCGGAAAAATAAATATTACGAATTTGATGAGTTTACCAATCAGGTCGTTACAATAGGCCGTAAAGATTTATCTATGTTTGGTATTCAATGCCCGACCCGCAGTCTATATGAGCAACTCAGTTTGCTATTACAGAAGATTCTCAGCTATACAAAGGATAACACTGACCACCAACCAGCAAATATTGAAGACTATAATGATTATATATAGTGCGTGTAACTTGTTCAAATATTTGTTTAACAGATCAAACAGCTGACACTTAGCTTAACATATTAATGTATGAAAATAAAAATATTTACCAGCATGTATATGTGTTTTTATTCCTTGTCAACAAGACCTCGCTTCTGTTTAAGACTGGCTAGAGTACACTCGACAAGCAGTTCAATATATGAGTTAAATAACACTGCTGTATGGGGGCCCCCTTGATGGGTAAATGGTATTCGTGTTTGGACTTGTCTAGAATACAGCCGTTAGAAGTATGACATCATCCATAAACGTGTTTGAGCTTATCTGTATAGTTGTTATCTGGTGTAATTTCCGTTGAATGACATCACCCCATTATTCGTGTTTGAACTTGTCTGTGTATCTGTTTAATATACACAAGAGAGGCCCACTTATGGGTAAACAACGTGTTAGTTGATGACCTTGGTGAATGTTATCTTGTGTTATATCTGTTGAATCATTCCATTATACGTGTTTGAGCTTGTCTAGAATACAGACATAACCGAAAGGATGACATCATCCACAAACCTGTTTGAGCTTTGTCTGTACAGTTGTTATCTAGTGTAATTTCACATACTAGTTCGTGGGTATAAATAAGTGAGCAAGTTCGGTTATATTATTAGTTGTTGTACCATGCCGTTTAACAGTTTCTTATGGTATGGACACAAAAATAGATTGTTTGAAAAAGACTGTGAATTTGAATTAAAACAGTTGGTGTTAAAGATACAAGAAGAAGCCTTTATCGACGAACGTGATTCTGAAGGAGAAAATTATGAAGCCGGACATATAGTCGAGTTGTGTGACATATATTTAAGTGGGTTCTGCTCTACACAATTTTTTGCTTTGGCACTCATTCGATACCATACAGGAGCTCCGTTAAGTGAACAGTTTTTCAAGTATTTACCCGAAGAAGCAAAACATCAATACATACGTTATTACGATAAACAAACCGTCCACACAGAGGCTATTTAGTTTTATACAAAAGCCCGTGGTATACAGATGGAAACTAGAATGAATAGTGAGAACGACACCACAAAAGTCAGACTGTTAGTGTTACAGATACAAAAACAAGCCTATCGAGACGGGCGTAAGTCCGAAGCCGAAGAATATGAAAGTAGACATATGGTAGAGTTGTGTGACTTATATTTAAGTGGATTTTGTTCAACACAATTTTTTGCTGTGGCACTCATTCAACACCAACCGGGGGCCCTGTTAAGTGAACCATTTTTTAAATATTTACCTAAAGAAGCAAAAAATCAATACAAATATTATTATGATGCTGATGAGGTCACACTCGAAACAACGAACATTGAAATTGAACCGCCAACCGAGGAAGAACTCAAACACGAAACACTCGAGACGATGAGAGAAGGGTTTAATAAAGAATTTGAGTTTTCAAGCTGTGATGACATCCACAGGGTTGCAGACCATCTAAACGATATATTAAAGCACAGTTCAAATTTAAATGATGATGATGCTGAACGTACTAAATCCATTAATTTTCTAGCACGAAAACTTCACCGTACAGACGCCACCGACATGTTATATACAATTTGTAGCGAATATTTCGACAGTCTTCCAACCAATGCTGATTGGGATAGATATGAGAACAAAGATTGTGTTGCTGTAGACAAGTTTGTTAAAGTCTGGCAGAAATATCTGGATGATCATGCAGTGTAGCACGAAATATGCTAAAGTATTTAGTGATCGCAATAGATTTGTAAAATTCACCAGGAAACCAATCAGAACCATTCAACCGAGGTTTGTGGTGGGGGAACAACAAAACCTACTTAACATGGTCAGCAAGCTTCAGTCTAAACTTAAAAGAGTTTGTGTAAACATGTCTTGCGATTGTATTAACATGAATATGTCTGCGTCGGAGAGTGATAACAACGACGACGATTATGCCGTTGATGAAAACGATGGCCCTGATTTCACAGAACACAGAACGCGACGAGTCTTATTTAACAAGTATCAAGCTGACGACAGGCTGTTCATGGAAACCACTTTTAGTGTTCGACGATCCTTGAAATTGATTACCGGCATCAGTGCAAGAAACGACTTTACAAATGTTGTGAAATTTATCAATCCGTTGGCGTTGAATGAAGAAAACCAATATTTGGCATTGGAAGAGTGGGATTTTTACGATTTCCTAGACAACATACGTGAGCTGTATAGGAAATATCTTAAAGGTGAAGACGAGCCAAATAGCTTTATAGTGCATCATCTTAATTACTGCCGCATAACCTATTCAAACGTGCTAAGTGAAAAAGCCTTGTGTATCGATAACGGTTTCACATCTATGCATCTATTCTTAAACGAAGAGTGTGTAGAACAGCTGCTGAGACTTGAGGTGTTGGTTAAAGCAAGACTGAACTATCTGAAAGAATCTCAATTTACCTGGACTTACACGTGTTTTATGGAAAACATAGTGCAAATATTAAACGATCTGGGTAGATGGGATGCCAGTGTACCGCAAATCATACAAACTATAAAAACGTTACTCAACACTGTAACACCAGCATTTAAATATTACATGTTGGAGTGTTTGCACTACGCTCAAGAACAAGTATTGACAGACATCCACACCATTCGCCATGGTTCTTTTTAAATCAAGTTTCATCGTTCTATCAACACTGTGTCAGAATGTGTTGTATATTCATAAGCCACCCAATGTAACAGAAGTACGAATTTGTTTCGACACCGACGACTGCATGATATGGTCAGCTCTTACAACAACAACATATCTACACAACGACGACCTAGCCCCACTTGTAACATACAACATGTCAGCCAAAAGGATGTCATCTGATGTGATACGTTACAAAGTTATTTTTCTGTTTGATAATGGTAGTCGGGGCGAGACACCTTATTGGACCACTCTTGTGTTGACTAATGCCCAGCTGTTCACTTCAAAGTATATTTTTGTGTTTATAGCCACTGGCTTTCTCACATGTCTTACCATATTCATGTTGATGTATTTTTGTTTCAAATATAGCACTTATCTGCACATGTATCGCAAACGTGTTTGCTAATACAACTATATAAAATAAACACTTGTGTTTTATTTACTAGTTTTAAGGTTTGCTAAGGGGTTACTAGAAAAACATATATATATATATATATATATATATATATATATATATATATATATATATATATATATATATATATATATATATATATATATATATATATATATACAGTGTGGAACAGCCAAATGGAATAAATTCGATAACGGATAAATGAGGGCGTGTTGGGAAAAACGCTTGGACACGTCGATTTGTATTTTTAACTGCGCATCTTTTTCAAGAAAAAAAAATTATATAGGGTGCGTCATGTGACAGTGGCCAATACCAACTTTCTTATTTTAAATACAAGCCCCTGTATATTATTAATTTTTTGGATTCTTCAGAAAATTCTAGACATAATTCATGTACAATGTTCTATACCTATCTTCAACTGTTTCGGAAATATTAAGTATTTTCAGATTTATTACAAAAATTAACATTAAAAATAGAAAATTATTTTATTTCACAAATTCGCTACATTGCATTCAATACTTATTTCCCATTCAGCTCTTGATAATGTGAAAGTAAACAAAAACCATTCCTGCGTTTCTTTTTACTGATATGAAATGAAACAAAAACAAAAACAGTTTTCTTTCTGTTCGTATAAAACTCGTAGCCTTAGCAACTTGTTGTCTGCCTGCATGACAGTAGTGATTAGTGTCAGTGCTATTGTCGTTTGATTTCGTTAACTGTACGTAATAATATCAGAAAAATGGTTCATTTAACAGAAATGCACAAAATAACCATTCTACAAATGATTGGTTATGGAGATAACACACGGACACAGATGGAAGTGTCTCGCTTATTTCACGAAAAATTTCCAAATTTGCCGCCTGTATCCCAAGGAACAATTAGCAAAATAGAAAAGCAGTTTCGCGAGCTTGGTCATGTGAGACAGATAAAAAAAGTAGCTGCCAATGCAGTAAGTGATGATACGAAATTGGATATTACGCTTGAGTTTCAAGAAAACCCACATACTTCTGGTCGACAAGCAGCCCAACTATTCAACGTTAGCCACACAGCAATTTTTCGAACATTAAAGGAAAGTAAAATGCATCCCTATAAAATGATACCAACTCAGGAGCTCATGGAGGACGATTTCGATAGGAGAACGTATTTTTGTGAACAAATGATGGCAATGTTAGATAACAATGTGATCCAATTAGAAGATGTTTTGTTTTCTGATGAGAGCACATTTACACTTCACGGTCATGTTAATCGTCAAAATTGCCGCTATTGGTCTAATGAGAATCCTCATTGGATGAGAGAGGAACATACGCAATATCCTGAAAAAGTTAATGTTTGGGCAGGAATTGTTGGAAATCATATCGTAGGTCCCTTTTTCATTGATGGCAACTTGAATGGGGATAAATATTTAGAACTGCTCCAAAATAATGTCGTGCCAACTTTGACAAACTTATATCCAGATCCAGCAAACCCACAAGTTCCTGCCAATAAAATATGGTTTCAGCAAGATGGAGCACCGCCCCATTACCAAATCAATGTCCGGCAGTACCTGAACCAAATTTTTCCAAATCGGTGGATAGGGAGGCGCGGATCGATAGAATGGCCAGCACGATCTCCTGATCTGTCGCTATTAGACTACTTTTTGTGGGGATATGTCAAAAGTATTGTATACAAAACTAAGCCCCTCAACTTAGATGACTTAAAAAGACGAATCACGCTTGCGATTAGATCAGTCACGCCTGAGATGTTGAGTAATGTTAGAAGACATTTCTATACCAGATTAGCATGTTGCCAAGATGTTCGTGGCGAGCATTTTGAACATTTACTACATTGACATTAATTTTTTTTTGTTTTTTTAAATTATTAAGAAATAATCAGTATTTCTTATTAGAATTTGTGAAATAAAATAATTTTCTATTTTTAATGTTAATTTTTGTAATAAATCTGAAAATACTTAATATTTCCGAAACAGTTGAAGATAGGTATAGGACATTGTACATGAATTATGTCTAGAATTTTCTGAAGAATCCAAAAAATTAATAATATACAGGGGCTTGTATTTAAAATAAGAAAGTTGGTATTGGCCACTGTCACATGACGCACCCTATATAATTTTTTTTTCTTGAAAAAGATGCGCAGTTAAAAATACAAATCGACGTGTCCAAGCGTTTTTCCCAACACGTCCTCATTTATCCGTTATCGAATTTATTCCATTTGGCTGTTCCACACTGTATATATATATATATATATATATATATATATATATATATATATATATATATATATATATATATATATATATATAATTTACAACTTTTTATTTCGGTAACAAGTTTACAACATACGAAAATAATAGCATACAATTATTGATGAACTAAAAGAAGCTAGTGTTATCACCTAGTAAGCCCAACAATGGTGACGGGTCTGCAGAAACTTGACTTGTTTGATTACATCAGCAGATAAAAAACGCATTGGTTGTGGCGGCTTAAACACATACTGTACAGTTTGATAACCATTATAAATTACTAGTTCTTTAGGTGTGAAGTCGGGGAGACAGAAACCCTGAGTGTCGACAACGACAAACCTCATCTTGATACTGCCCCAATTCACTATACTTCCACATCAGCTTATATAGACCTCTAGGTTGAGCGGTGGGGGAACAGCGTTGTATGCCATACTCAGATGATAGAACGAACAACGTTAGAGAGTGGTGAGTATTCGATGATGCAATCATGTATAATTATGCAGAAACATTTAGTGTTATTGGGAAAGTTCTGGTTACTTTCCATTTCCAATTTGATATCGACAGTGGACGGTTTGATGGAATCCGTATACTTTGAACAATCAAACACAAACATGGGATATTTTGCGAAATCTTTGTAATCCAACGTAGGCTGCGGTTCTCTACCGAGATATGCTCGTTGAAATTCAATCATGTTTTTATATGCTTCCAGAAAATTGGCTTGCCCAAAGTTCAGATTCATACCCTCGGTTGGTATTTGTTTTGAATTCAGGTGCAGTCTTATATCTCGAACGTCCACATGATCAAACTGATTAATATCTTTTCCTGGGTTGTGGTGGCGATCCGTTTGAAAGATGACGATAACAAAGCGAGGTCGTTCGGTGTTTGATGAGGTCTTTACAGACCACAAGTCTTTGGTTGAATTACTTACATTCGGTAGTTCGTACATCTCCCATTTTCTAAACGGTATAAGAATCTTTTTATCTTGAGCGATCGATTGCAACAGCTGCTGTTGTATCACATCGCTGGGGT
The DNA here is from genome assembly GCA_964006375.1 of Tillus elongatus. Classification (NCBI taxonomy): domain Eukaryota; kingdom Metazoa; phylum Arthropoda; class Insecta; order Coleoptera; family Cleridae; genus Tillus; species Tillus elongatus. Next base: position 145,642,585 of record OZ023263.1, on the reverse strand, counting down.
GTATGTGTTTGACTTGCAAAGCCATATGTTCAATGTTAAACTTTATAGCTTTGTCGGCGCCTGCTACACTGCTCAGAATATAGCAATTTCTATCGTTCTGACCGCGTGTTAGGCGTACCAACAAACGACTGAAAAGCACTTTTCTGTAATCTTTGAAAATATTACACAGATAGCTGAGCGGTAGGCAATAGCAAAATCTGTTGTTTTTCACCATGGTGTTCCTTTCGTTCGGATGCCAACCGGCAGGGATGAGAGCTCGTGCTTCATCGCTGTTGGCTTGTAATAATGTTCGGACTGCTGTAACGATGCCTGGGTTTCTAACATGCTCGATAATCTGATTACACATCTCAACAGCCACAGAGGAGAACAAATGAGCTGCCGCATTGGCTGTTACCGACACATCACCAGTTGTACCCGTTGTCTCAGTGGAACCGCTGATCAGGAGAGCTGCCGAAGACCAATCGTAAAACACATCTTGTTGATTGATGGCAAACTCACATGTGTCGTTGTAATCAAACGATCTGGTTTGCGGGGCGTACGTGTGTACTTCTTCTCCCTTGATGGATTCGTCGTGAACGGGGTCTGCGAAGATATGTAGTTTGTTTGACATCGTAACCCAATGATTGTAGAAACTGTACGTTCTCTTCGGATAGAACCGTCTGTGATGCAGACAACAACGATACTGACCGATGTTGCTCGTCGGCACCTGTATTTATAACTAACATAATGCTAGTGTCTTGCTCAGCTGTAATATAACGATGATCTCTTCACCTTGAAAGTTCACAGGCACTGCATTCTGATCGATGATGTTTACATTTATATGGGATATGATACGTGTGTTGACGGGTAGAAACAGTTTACTGTGGGGGTTTATGTCGATTGCATAGCCCGGATCAACCATAGGAGCAAACTCGTATAGTGTGTGTGAGGGTTTGCCTTCGTGGTAAGACCCGCTTACTATGTTACACTCCAAACGGATCGTTTTCACTTTAACAATCTCCACAGGCAAATCAGATGCGTGCACCACATCCTTAATAAGAGATCTGTTTGAGGAAAAACCCAAGAGAGGAGCTATTGAGGCGTCCATTGTCAAATCAATGTCATACTTGCACTGTATCTCACACTTCAAAGTGTTGTTGTTGGCTTTCAAACTGAACAGTTTACTTTCATCGTCAACAGCGGCACCCTCTGGAAAATTATTCAACTTGAGATAGATACGGACCATTTCATTTTGGATACAGCGTTCCATATCGCTAATTTCATATGCTCCATTGGGAATTATTATTTCTTGTATAACACTATCTTTCTTAGGCTCAGCGTCGAGTGTAAAATAAAAATGCAACTTATTACAACCGGTCTCTATATTTGGTATGGTGTTGTATGTGTGAAAATTCGAGAGTGCCACCGAATGCTCGAACCGGGGGTCCAACACTATCGTTGGAAATATATCCAATGACAAGGAGGACGTAGAGCCTTTCAACTCGAACGTTAGCGACATGACTGATACACACAGGTTACTGTTTGAGTCTTTTATTGCAAAAATTTTAAACACAAATGACCACAATTAATTGTGTTATATGTTTGATACACATCATGATTATACAATATGGACTGGTCTTTAAGGTAACGTTGCAGCTCTACAGGAGGCTTCAAGTTTCCATACGAGTCAAAATACTCGACGATGTCACCGCGTTTCCTCACAGCGACCCAATGACTGCCTGGCTCCTTGTGTGTTTGCAAATTCATGATGAACGATTCATTTTTACGTGGTCCATTGCGAGGTAGCTCGTCTCGCATGTATACACCTCTAAAATATGGGATTTTCATTTTACCAGCAAACTTGACAAGATCTACATTTGTTAGAGGTCTTGCTGGTAAAGGTATTACACGTTTTTTGTCTTGTGTAAATACAAACCGTAGCCGGTGCGTTGTTTCTTCATGTACAAACCATCACCCACACCACTCCCTCGTTTACCCACAGCTATGGCCTCCATTGTTTGATTGTGACGTTTTGCCTCTTCCAATTTCTGTTTCGCAGACTTGGCATCGTTCACAGCTTTAGCAATACCTGCAGCACCGCCGCCCAGAGCTCCTAGTGCTGACAACCCACCAAATATAAGAGGTAACAGCGGTAGGAAGCCACCGCTTTTAGGTATTGGAATAACTCGCGGTACCTTAACTTGCTTTCGACCACCTGCGTTTTTGATGACTTTTCTCGCTACATGCAGTAGATTTTTCACTGACGGCACCTCCTCTCCCACATTGATAGCGCCGCGCATCAAAGCCAGTATGTTTTTAAACGGTACCTTACCACCGACTTTTCTCTTACTAGTTTTTCTGAGTTTGTTCACACCCATACCAAGTTTTCGTTTAACTTTCATTGTTTTTGCTACACTCCAAGCGGCCGCCTTCTCACCAAAACTTGCGTCCTTTGACTTGACTCGTTCCTTGGCTCTGTGCTCCAACACCTCGTCGGCACGATGCCTGTCACTTAACTGTTTGGATTGAGAGTAGGCGATGTCGTGCTCTCGACAAGCACGATCTAGCGGGTTGATACCTTGATCGCCTCTGGCAAGACGTGCTTTAAGTTTAGTGCCTGGACCACAAAACTGATAACCTGGTATGTGTAACTCAACAGGCAGTTTGTTGATGAGTGTGTTAACGAGGCCTTCACCCTTAATGACCAACATTGATACTAAAGCGGTGCTGTATTAAACACCAGTATTTATACTTACAACAAGCAGATTGGTGTTAGTCTAGTTAACGATGCGTATCGTAAAACACACAACAACAGCCCTACCAGTTACAAACTTGGACGATGTTGTGCATGTGGAAACAGTTACACAACACAGACACGGTCTTCTGTTACCCGGCACGGTACGTTGTTTGATATGTGGTCCTAGTGGCTGTGGTAAAACCAATGTCATGCTAAGTTTACTGTTTGAAGCAAACGGTTTAAAGTTTGAAAACGTTTATGTGTATTCAAAGTCACTGTATCAACCGAAATACAAGATGTTAAAGGAGGTGTTGGATGCTACAAAGGGTGTTGGTTACTATCCTTATCGAGAAAACGATGATATATTAGATCCGGGAGATGCCTTGGACAACTCTGTGTTTATCTTTGATGATGTAGCTTGCGACAAACAAGATAAAATAAGAGCATACTTTAGCATGGGCAGACATAAAAACATTGATTCCTTCTATCTTTGTCAGACATACAGCAAAGTACCAAAACAACTGGTGCGTGACAACGCAAACGTTGTTGTGTTATTCAAACAAGACGAAACCAATCTTAAACATGTGTATGATGATCATGTGACCACCGATATGACTTTTGAAAAGTTCAAGACACTGTGTGGTGAATGTTGGCAGACCAAGCATGATGTGATGGTGGTCGTTAAAGATTGTGATTTAGCACAAGGACGGTATCGCAAAGGTTTCGATCATTTTATATATATTTAAACTGCCACGTGTGTGAGTGTGTGTTAGTCTTCATGTGTTCAACATACGGTGAGTATGGCGAAAAAATCTAAAAGTCTTCGGCGCCAACAAAAACTATCAACACAGCCGCCCAATATCAAACGTAAAATAGCCGATTTATCAAAGATTATTCGAAACAAATATTTAGCTTTGAAACTGGGCAAAACAGAGACGGATGAAACGTTACACCGTTTATATAAACCTCTGTTAAAACCATTGGATGCTATATCTAGAAACACAGCAAGCACAGCGTTGGCTACTGCTCAAACAACTCTGCAGCAACAGCAACCAACTAAAACTGAACTTGATGTCAAACAACCACCACCACCACCACCACCACCAGCAAAGAAGGAAGTTCAATTTCTTAGTGATGATGAAACGTTTGAGTTGGAAGCAGAACCAGCTGAACCTGAACCCGAACCTGAATTGTGGGTTACCAAAGCTTATAGAAAACTAGATGCCGCAGCAAATACACCGGTAGCTATTTACGACCAAGCGTTAAGTTCGTATCCTGTAGTTGTTCGCTATTATATTGATAAATATTTCACAGATAATCAGTTATGTGATCAAACATATGGTGTTACTTATGATAAAGCCACCAATACATGGATGCTTGGCAATAAACCTATTACATTTGTTGTTACTGACGTAGATTTTAGAAATAGAGAAAGCTTTCAAATTGTTGTTGGTGACAGAAGATATTACGGCACTCAACACCTATTGGAATTGATATTTTTGAGAAAACCAGGTATGAGTGCTATGAAAAATAAGAACGCTTTACGTGACTATGCAGACATTATGGCTGCTACAAGTCTTCACAGAAAAGAGAACAATCCTAAAGAAGACGTTCTGCGCAACACCTCTACCAAATATCAAAATGTAATAAAACCAATTTTAGAGAAAGAAGAAGGTGCTAGAGTGCGCTCTTCCTCAGTAACTTTAGGTCATGGTATGCCATACATACTACATACTAAGCAACAGAAAGAATATGTATACTGGGATGATGTGAACGAACTGGTTGACAGACTTCGTCTTCTCGTGGCTTCCCAAGTTGCAGGTAATAATGCTCATAACAATGAGATACAGTCAATCTTGGAGGAGCTGAAGGAGGCTCGCATCATATAAAGCGTTAACACACGCCAACCATCAGTTTCATCATGTCTATCGACAAGTTTGGTCGTACTGCTGCAAACTTCAACAGCAACAGCTCTCTACACAACCGCGTGGTTCAACGAGAGATTTTCCCAAGAACTGCAAGTGGTGACTTCGACGTACAAAACCATAGATTGTGTAACGTAGCCAACCCTATCGATTCAACAGATGGCGTAACTAAATCATTTGTTGATGCCTGGGTGGGCGACTATCAGAAACATAAAGCCGAGTATCTGAAGAATAAAGATGAAGTGACACAAAAACTAGTGGCCATTGTGTTAGAAGCTGTGCATAAGCCGGAGTTGAACGATTTGAAGCACGAATTGGAACAGAAATTGAAAGCTTTAACCAAGACCATATCAGCTCAAGTTTTAAAAGATATCGATCTGTCAACGAACCCCAAGCTAAAGAAGAAGTTGGGTGAAATAGACAAAAATCTAAAAGATTTACATGACAAGTGGATACTTTTAAATCCAACATCACCATGAAGCGTCGCCGGCAACAACAAACACGTAACGATGAACCATCTGATGCTAAGAAACAAATTATAAACGAGCTGTACAAGCCTGCTAGAATCAAGTTTAAACGTAGACAGACCATAATTAGAGGTTTGAATGACTTATGGCAAATTGATTTGGCCGAGTTTACAGACTATCATCGTGAAAACTCCGGTTACAAGTACATTCTGGTGGTGATCAATTGTTTTTCAAAGTATGTGTGGACGCGTCCGCTTAAATCTAAAAACGCAGAAGAGGTGACTAAAGCCATGGCCGATATTTTAGCTAACAGCACAGCACCATCCCACATTCAGTCTGATCTTGGCAAGGAGTTCTACAACGTTAAATTTAAGGCCCTAATGACCAAATACGGCATCAATCATTACAGTACCTATAGTGTGAAGAAGGCGGCAATGGTGGAACGAGTCATACGTACGTTGAAAGAGAAGTTATATAAAAACTTTCACTTGTCTGGTTCTTACAAGTGGCTACATATCCTACCCAATGTCACAGCTACATATAACGCAACCATTCATCGGACCACAGGTGTCAAACCTCTGGATGTCACTAGGAAAAACGAGGCAGCTATTCATAAGCAGATCTATTCCAACACCCTACCGGTGTCTGTACAAACTAAATTTAAAGTGGGGGATGTTGTACGTATAAGCAAGGCAAAAACAATATTTGAAAAAGGTTATACACCACGTTGGTCTACAGAGTTGTTTAAGGTGGCCACGGTACAACCCACTATCCCAGTGACGTATTTACTAGAAGACATGCAAGGCACACCAATCAGCGGAGGGTTTTATGAGCAAGAACTACAAAAGACTTTATCTTCTGATCTGTATTTAATCGAACGAGTGTTGAGAAAAAAAGGCTCCAAGTCTTACGTGAAATGGCTTGGTTTTGATCGGACCCATAATTCCTGGGTCAACACCAAAGACATTAAATAACTTGTATTATGTTATGAATAAAGGAAACATGTTAAAAGTATTTTTTTATTTCAAATCCTTCTTTATGCATTCACGCCAACAGAATGGTTGTCAGAAAATACAGCTAATAAAACACACAGAGATTTTTACACATATATTTTTATTATCAGCTAGTGTTATAGGTAAATCTGTTACACGTTAGCATATCTTTCAGTACAAGTTGATATTTAGTAATAAATTCACACACTATACACAGATTCTCAGAGTATTTTAACCGGGCAATGAAGAAGGCACAAGGTATGACTGCCCTGTCTCTGAACTTGGACAGTTCCGATCTGATGTCAGCCATAAACATGTTTATGTCGAAGAAACTCCTAAAACGTAATTCCAACAATAAGTCTTTGACCACAGAGCCAACATCTTCTAGTATTTTCAATGATTCCAAGCTTAGGTTGAAATTAGTGACATATTCATCACTGCACAGCCTAAACTTAAAAAACACTGATTTTCGTTGTGTTTGAACCAAGTATTTAGTAAGTGTATACGAATCGCCGCTTTTGTCTGTAGCCTGTGATTGGTTTTCCAGGTTGTAAATTATGGTGGGTAACACGTTTAAAAATTCTTCAAAGGTCCACATGTCGAAAAACACAGGTATATTACAATTTTTCTGTGAAACCTTAACCAGAGGCAAAAAGTTTAGCAGGGGGTCAGCTCCGATCGTGAGTATTTTCTCACCGTTTGGCAACAGCGCAAACGTTGTCTGACCAACGAGCTCACAGTCTTGTGCTTTTAGTTTTTTCTCCATACTTTTCTGATTGATCTGCACCAACTTCTCATTGAACATCTCATCGTGTGTAGGCTGATATTCGACTGTTTGTATGTTTGTAGGATCTGCAGCATTCATACTAATCTCAGAGAGATTATTCGGTTCACTTGTGTCTGTTGTTGTTGGATAGCTTGTGTACAGTTCACCTATGATATTATCCCATGTCTTAGGTTCTTCTTTTGTTATAATACTTTCAACTGCGTTAGCCAGCAAGACATCTTGTAACACTTTAAGCTTTTTACCACCACCAACACCTCTACCAGTATTTTCTGTGTTGAGAGATTTTCGTTTTCGCGTATTCTGCACCATATTAGTTTTTAGCTACACCTTGTTCAACGTACACCAACTAAACTAGCTTCTAGACAAGCTCAAACACAACTGATGGCTGGATGCCACCTAACCGAACTAACACCTAGATCATAACTGTACAGACAAGCTCAAACAGGTTTGTGGATGATGTCATCCTTTCGGTTATGTCTGTATTCTAGACAAGCTCAAACACGAATAATGGGATGATGTCATTCTACAAGATATGAGTCATAACCATGTTGTTTGTTCTCTGTTTTATTGTGTTATGTATTCTGCTATGGACATATGTACAGAGTGACAGACTTTTTTACTCGTTTACAGGCCTAGGATCAACGTCAGGTCTCTTTAGGCATATTTGTTTGTGTCTATAAATGGACGTTCTCAACATTTGTTTATTACAGTGTAAACATGTAACCTTCCTCCTGTCGTACGTGTATTGCCATTTTACGAAATTTTCATAACTTTCCCATGAGTGTGCGTTGTATGGTAGCCATTTTCCAAAGTTTTGACCATTTTTAATGAAACATTTGTCACAACAGCTTCTCTCTGTTGGTGGACAGCGTTTAAAACAAACGACACAGCAACGGAGACCCTCATCATTCAGTTCTTGCTTGTCATCCTGTGTTAGTGGTTGTGTTGTTGTTGGTCTCGCGGCTGTGTGTTCTTCTTCACTCTCTTGTAGATAGATTTCATTAAACTGCTGTTGCTGCTGCTGCTGCTGCGTCGACAAACCAGAACCTTGTGAAGTGGTTGCTTGCTGGTGCTGTGATGATCCTAGACTGGTAGCTGTTATAGTAAAGGCATCACCTTCGACGGCCCCCTTATTGCTCTGATACATCTTGTACAGCTCAGACCACACTTCTTCAAACGTCAGCAGCGACAACCTCCTAAACGGCACATGATAGTCTCTATCCAAGCCGGAGAATGTAAAGCCTACTTTGGTGTCGGTGTTCAAGTCTCTAATAACTCGGTTATAAATTTCCTGCATACCGTTCTTAAGCCATTGTTCAGGATTATTGACGCCACTGCTATTGAGTGGATTCAACTTGAAACGTACCGTGTTCTGTATAATATTAAAACGACTGTTTCTTGTTGTCGACTCTCCAACAATCGAGAACGCCATAGTATGGAACTAGATGTTTCTTGTTTTTGCGGAAGTAAACACAAGAATGGCTTGTGTAAGACTGTTGTACCTCTATAACTCTCTAGTCATAGAGTGCTTGTGTGTGTGTGTGTGTGTGTGTGTGTGTGATAACAACCAACAACATCGTCTATATGTTTTGTTTGGTTCAAGTGGTTGTCATTAAACAACTGTGTTATTTCTATAACAAACCATTCAAGACCTCAACAGACGTTAGTGTGTGTTAAGCAGTGAAACAAGTATGACGTCTCTTGCTGTATGTAAGTACACTCTTATATTATTTACCAATATGTTTGCATTCAAACAATACTTATAAAACAATCCTCGTATATCAAAGTTTAGTTTTCATGTTTTAAATCGAGTTTTGTTACTTGTGTTTTTTTGATCACTCCCTATATAAAATAAATTCAGATTCACTGTGATATAAAACACTAACATAAACAAACGCCTACGTAAAACCAGGTCTCAGTTTTATTACCCAAACAGGTTCATTAGCATATCTATATGTAAATACGTTTTTGTTATTGATTTAATAGTTTTTACTTCAAAACGTTTTTGTTTTTAGAATTTGATATTAGATATGTTAATTGCAAACGTGTTTAAATGTCTTTTACTTATAAATATATATCATTGTTTTTAAAATTACCGTACCTATTAGGTTACAATTGAAATGTAATAGAGATACCCGCTCACACACACTCATCAGCCTGATAAACACGTTTTATGTAACAGGTTTTTGTTTTATATATACAACCGTAAACAAACTTTTAACGTGTGCGTCTGTGGTGTATTTGGTTTAGCGATAGTAGATCTCTTAGTAAGCTGTATGGTCGGGGTTCAAATCTAATTCAAATCTAATTTCAGGCGAATGCTTTTCTTTCAAATATCATATTTCAAATTACCCCCAATATATCTTCCTCATATATGTATGTATGTGCTAAACCGAATGACTGTGTCCAACAGACCTCTCCCCTCGAGCTAGGGAATATTCTCCCACTCTACCAATTTACAAATAAAATGTTCCCTAGCTCGAAGAGTCAGATCTCTGGACATAACAGACACAAATTTTAGAATAAATTCAAATTTCCCGCCAAAAACGAAATACCCTAACAACTTCAATACAACACATCTTACCAACACAATAAACAACAGACAGCTGTGTGTACGAACATAACCTTAATAAACAAATACATAACCTTAATAAACAAACAGATAACACGTTGACGACATAACAAATACAAACATAACCTTAATAAACAATCAAATGATTGGTAATCAACACGTGTGTGAACATAACCTGAATAAACAATCAGCTGATTGGTAATAAGCATGTCATACGAACATAACCTTAATAAACAAATACAAACATAACCTTAATAAACAATCAGACAGCTGGTATTCAACAAACACACACATGGAGACCTAACCTGACTTGTAGATATCTATGGAACATCTGACGTCATCTGACATAAGACAGTTAATACCTAACCTGGGGCTATCTATGGACAGAGGTGGCCATCTTGGAACTGTCTGACGTCATCAGACACTTCCATAGAGACCTGGGTTGCGGCTGTCTATGACAGGTCAGCCATCTTGGAACGCTTGTGACGTCATCTGACAGATCTGACATCTGACCGGTCTGACAGCTGACGTTGACAGCTGACAGGTCTGACAGCTGACGTTGACAGCTGACAGGTCAAATGTCAACTGTCACATGACAGCACATGCGCATGACGTCATCGCACATGCGCAGAAAAAAAGTGGAGGGGGTGGGCCCAGGTGTCGGACTATCTACTGACGTGGACGTCTTCCTGTCAGAAAGGCCGAACTGAGGTAATTTTATAAGCAGCATCACTGTATAGTTGGTTGCCTAATGTTTACACTCATAATGTTGTGTTGGTGTGTGTAGTTCTGGTAAGAAACGCCAAGTGTCACTAGAGTCAGTGTAAAAGACAGAATAAACAAGAACATTAACGACTTCAGTTTCAGCACGATTATTAATTTATTTCAATCCATTATTTCATTCAGTAAATATATTAATTTTTAGTAAAGTGTTACGCCTTATTCGCCCGAATCCTGCTACAATATTATTATTTGTTCCTTAAGGGTAGTACGCTTTGAAAAAAAAATTCATATGTCAAACCTAGTCACTGTCCTGTCATTATTATGTTACTCTTTCAATTAATTCGTGAAATTTTCATCGTGGAACATTATCTGAATGGTGTGGACTCTGATTTATTTGTAATTTATGTGGAAAATAACAGAACAGTTGACCTAAAATGCCCCACGTTTAACTTCAATTATCCACATCTGCCGTAAATGACGAAGGGAAAATTTCTTAGACTTAAAAATATTTTTTTTATCATGGGAAGGTAGCTAAGCTTGTTTTTAGAACTCAACCTATACCGAGAAATGAAGAGGTGCAATTAACGCCTTGGGATATTTTCAAGCATATTCACCCACTTCAATGTGAACAGCCTTTGCTGATTTAGAAATTTCTTATTCTTCGTTTCAAAGAATTGTTTGTCATCATAAGTTACATTCCTATAAATTTATAAGGCTACAGAAACTACACCCCGCAGAGTTCTTAGGATCACGTTTTGCGAAAAATTTTTGGTAAGAAGTCATTAAGATCGTAATGATTTCAAAAACTTATGTGGACAGACAAAGCAAAACTTTGTAAACAAGGGATAACTAATCGAGAAAATCGGCATTTTTGAGCTGACGAAAATTTTCGTATTGTAGTGGAGGTGGAATGTTTTCTGTCTGCTGTTGGTGTCGAATGGACGGAGCTCCGGCATATTCAACTAGAGCCGTGGATGCCACATTGGCGGTACCCTTTGAAGATCGTTGGTGGAGAAATAGAGGCTGTCGATTTGGCCCAACTAATCTTCGGAACTTACCCCTTTAGATTGTTATTTATAGGGGTTGGGTAGAAGAATTAGTGTCCAGAAATCCGATTTTAAATTACGTAGACTTGAGAATAAGGATAGTTGGAGCCTTTGATCATCTGGGACCGTTCGAAATTCGGAGAGTAACGCAGTCTGTTCAGGAGTGTATTATACATACACTTTTTCAATGAAAACGGTGCACACATTGAGCATTTGTATTGAAATAATTATTTTGTTAATTTGTAAATTTGATGTTACTCTTTGTTATTGTAATACAATTTCTGATTAAAAATTTAATTGAATCGATTGTTTCCAAAGTCTACTACCCTTGAGGAAAAAAATGTAATATTTCTTTTAAAAACGCCAATATCTCAAAAACGACTTAAGATAAGGATACATAATATTAATAAAGTGAGCCTTAAATTTAATTATACATTGGTTTCTGGCGTTAGAAAGGGTAGGTGCTATTTGAAAAAATGAAGTTTTTGACATTTTAGATTGTCAAATTTGAAACATCGCAGTAGGCGCATGAAACGTAGCAAAGGTGTCAGTAATGGTGCCAAATGTTGTCCAAACCTTGAAGAATCGAACTTAAAAAAATCACTTATTTATTTCCAATGGTTCAGGAATAATGAATTTCTTAACATACCCCTGCAATCCCGATTTTTTGCGAAAAACATGACATATGTCAAGACTATAACAGATATGTGTTGACAACTTGGACATTCTGAACTCAGAATAGTATGTAAATGTAGAATCCAGGTATGTTAATAAAATGGGTTATTTCCATTAAAAAAAATAAAGATGGAGCTGATTTTCGGTATTTTTGGAAGTGCCATCATTTTGTAAATATTTTATTTGGACGTACAACAGTCGATTGTGGCTGAAATCAAAAATTTTCTAACGAACCCTGTATATATATATATATATATATATATATATATATATATATATATATATATATATATATATATATATATATATATATATATATATACAGTATATATATATATATATATATATATATATATATATATATATATATATATATATATATATATATATATATATTGCACTTGTGTAGTCAAAGGATGCACTTATACGACACAATTACCAAATATTGATTATGTTATACAGGGTGATTTTTACACAAGAGCCAATTTAGTACATCTCAAAGAGCGTCTTCTCATTTTTCTTTCAAATAGAACATCCTGTATATTATTGTAATTTTGAATTAGCACATTAATTATCTATATTTTTGTGAACCATGTCCCATACCTGAAATTTATACTTTTAGAGATATTTTTACTTTTTCGTGACGAAAGGTTAAATTATCATGTCCTATTTTTAACCAGTCTTAGAACCTTAATTTTGACATAAAATCAAAACGTCTCATTTTCATCACTGACTATTAATTTAAAATCATTACGACAAGTATATTTTTAAAGAAACATTATTGAATATAAGAAATGCTGTGAGTTCAAAATATATTCATGCTATAGTAGATAAAAGTACAGATTCGTGGTAGATATATCGCCCATGCATTAATTGGCGTGTTAGGAGAAGATAGTCCAGGCAGATTCTATCTTTTGGCGCCAAGGAAAACTTGGAAAAGCTAATAATTTAACCATAACCAGATTTGTTCAAGGCTCTGTGACAAACTTTTTCTTGTCTGATTTAAAAGCTCCAATACGCATTCAATTTTACAAAGAAAACGCTCCAAATATTTCGTTGCCTCCACAACCTGTTATAACTCGTTGGGGTACTTGGTTTGATGCAGATATATTTTATGCTGACAACTACGACGTAATTGAAAGCGTTATTAACGATCTGAACGACTTATCTCCCATCACTCTCATAAACTCCTAAAGTCTTTTAAAATCCAACTTCAAAGCAAAATTTTATATATATATATATATATATATATATATATATATATATATATATATATATAGACATACTTGGTTCTCGGGTTGAACCGCGTCCAGAATTTATGAAAATTCGACGTTTTCGCCCCTCTCTTGGAGCCATTTTCAAGAGGTAAAGGAAACATGTATGGGCACTCTAAGGCCCAATCTGCCTGCGATCGACAAAGGTGGGTTGGGTTGTCGTAGCTCGATTACGGGGCCGCAATCTGCCTACTCCCCAAAATCTCGCCGGAGATCGTCTGTGAAGTCTCAGTGTGTTCAACCCTAGGCCTCAGTGAGATCTCTAGTTTCTGCCCTCCTCTTTTGCGCCTGTTTCAACTTATCTGAGAAAGGTAGAATAGCTTTCACCAACAAGTGGTGTGAATTAGCTTCCGCACCCACTCTAATTGAAAAACTTAGAAAAGGCTTCTGATAATTTATTAAATTGGCGCTTGTGTGAAAAATCATTTTTTATAATAATCAATATTTAGTGTTTATGTCGTCTAAGTACATCCTTTGGCAACATGACTGCAAAATACGTTTGATCAATTGATCCTAATACTCACCCAGAGAATGAAGTTATTAAACCTGGTTTCGGCCGAAATTTTCATATTTTTTTGAATAACTCGGCAACACCGCATCAAAACCCAAATAGTCGATAGTCATTAGAAAGATAATTTTACGTCGAATTCTAAAATGTGAAAATCTATAGAGTGATATGTTTGAAAAAATTGATCGTAAGAGCTCCGCTGTAGTGAATCATCCTGTATATTTGTAAATACTTTTAAAATATTCGCCTTTTGATACCATACCACTTCCATTTAAAAAATTATTTCCAAATCTTTTAATAAGGCCGATATTGGAGTTTGACACACCATTAGGACACCGTGAATATATAAATTGTAGAACAGAAATATTTGCTTTCTAATTTGACTTGCTTATGCTTCGTCTGTTATCATGACTTAATTAAAAATTAACTACAATATAAATTAACTCTAATAACACGTTAAAAGATTTATAATACACTTTAATTTGATTAATCTTTAATCAAACTTCGCTACGCTCAACCAAATTGTAATTTGCGGTGGAGCCATGATATTTCATGCATAAGTAATAAACTGTTGTCACTTGAATAAATATACAGCAATGTATTTACTTCTCAAACATGACAGAGGATTTGTTTGTATTGACTTTGTATTTGAAAAATATATTATATGGCGCTGTTACCACTATATATGCCATTCCTATGAAGGGGTACGAAAATCATAGGGCATGTACTATTATCTAACAATTTTTCATGCTTTTCTATCCTGACATGATATTCGCAACATTTATTTCCAACGTTTAAACATTTTGTAAAACAATTTAGTTGCCAACGTAAAGCTGCTGATGCTCCGTAGTATACAATTTTTAGTTTTCAAAAAAATAGTAGACGTATTATACTCGGTCAGTCTATAGAGTGTTATAGCTGTTTTACATATATAAAAGTAACAACAATAAATGAAAGAGGGTATGCCAAAATAACTATGGGATGAAAGAAACAGTATATCTGTTGTGTAGTAGTGGTGGCACAACTACGACTAATTACAATATACAACATAATAATAACATATATCTAAATTGTGCGAGAGACTCGTTGAATGTCATCCGTACCGTTGGCTGACATAGCGCTGTCGTCGCGTAGCCAGTCGACCACAGTATAACGTTATGTTATACTATGGCTCGACTTGTATACAACACTGTCCTCTCAGTAACTTATAGGTTAAGGCGAATTGGAGCACGTCTGGTTCTAGTCGATCTTCGTAGTGGTACAGGTTGATTTGAATCTGCTCCTCTATTGGCAGGGTTCTCAATTTCAGCTTCTGGTACAGGTATAGCTACAGTGTCCTCTACTGAATTCGGAAGGATAAGAGTGTTAGGAATACGGTCGCATTCTAGATCACTTTGGATGTTTTCGTCTTTAGACAAATTGATAGGTCTGTATATTTCTGGTATTTTACCAGAATGTCGAAGCAACTGATCCACATGCTTATTTTGAACTTTTCCATTTACAAGTACATCATAATGAAGCCGCCCATTCTTCATGATTATGGTACCGAATAACCATTTCACTTCTGGGTAATTATAACTCCTTACTTGTACCTTTTCTCCGATTTCAAAGTTTCTTATTTTGTAGTCATTCTTCACTAGGTTACTCTCGGTCATCTGGAAATTGAGATATTTTCTTACTAGATTTATGCGAGTTCTTATGTTGTGTTTAAATTAAACATCAGCTCAGCAGGGCTGGCTTTGGTCGCAGTATTGGCAGTCTTCCGATATTGCATTAAGAATCTCAGAAGATTAAATTTCAAGTCACGTTCATCAGATAATTGGCTTCGTAGACTTCCCTTTTAATAGTTTGGACATATCTTTCTGCCTGGCCGTTAGTGGCAGGATGGTACGGCGCAGAGACTTTATGATGAATACTATTGTTTCGTAAAAAAATCTTCAAATTCAGCAGATTTAAAGTTGCTTCCATTATCGGGCATTAATGTGTAGCGTTACCATGGAGTTGAGTTTGTCGGTAACGGATTTCGTAGTTAAAACTTGACAAAAAACTGGCGTAATGTAGTAAACGGATTGCATACGTTGCAGGAAGACCTTTTGTGGATTGAAAATTCTTACCAATGGTTGGTTGTCTGTTATCAGTATGATTTTTCTGCCATAACAATAATGAAAAGCTCTGGACGCAGCAAGTGCGTTATGGTAGTGAATTTTCATAAAAATGTTTTCATTGCAAATATGTGTGTTTTCTTTTTTAAAAAGCAGGCATCAATGTTGGTTACCAGTATAACCTATATAGTAAAAACAATATGCCATGTCTCATAAAAATAACTTTATTGTGTGAAAATGTTCAATAATTTCCAAAAGTAAACTTAAAGTGTTCCCGGAAAAACTCGTTTCTTGGTCAACCTTATAGGTTAATAGCAAATTGGGCTATTCAAATATGAAGCATTATTTGATCAAAATTCGCTACCATAACGCACTTTCTGCATCCAGAATTTGTTTTCTTACAAACATGCATTATATTTCGATGGAAAATGCAAAAATGCAATAACATAAGGTGTGTTTGATTAAAAAAAAGAAAATTTTTATCACCAACGACTTATGGGCCACCCTGTGATTGTAGAAATATTTTTTAAGATGTAGCTCAAGACAGTCTAGCATTAATATATACACATTTTTTTCATATCTTGTATAATAACGGATATATTGCGCTCTATTGATTTTTTACGAAAATTCGACAAAAATTATATACCATTAAACGATAAACTCTATAGCTAAGGCTACTGCCAAGCATCAGAGAAAGGGTCTATTTAAAATGAATTTTCTGGAAACATTTTAGTAAAATGAAGGACAATGACGGCTGAAACTAAGACTTCGGGGTTTGTAAAACATCCTTCTTGAGACATTTGATTTCCATAGCCCGTATTAGATTCAAGTTATTTGCCTAAATGTAGCCGAGTTTGACGTTTTAAATCGCAACTTTGATGTTTTGAGGAAAACCCCAATTTATTTTCTTTAAATGCCTATAACTTTTTTGTCTTTTGACCTACATAGTACATGGTAGGTAACTTACCTATAAGGATATAAATCCGCACACCAAATTTGGTTGCCCTTACTTTGTTGATTCCGGAGATATAATTTTTTTTCGAAAAAAAAAACACAAAATGTTCCGGGAAAACCTCGGCAGATTTTCCTGACTAACGAACTTATGCAAGCCATTTGCAAAAGGAATTTATTTACCAAATTTAATCAAAATCGGCCCATTATTTTTTGAGTTATCGGTGTGATACATACATACATATATATATATATATATATATATATATATATATATATATATATATATATATATATATATATATATATATATATATATATATATATATATATATAGATATAGATATATATATATATATATATATATATATATATATATATATATATATATATATATATATAATATAAAAATTGAAACTGACCCCGGATATGTGTTCTGGGGGGCCTAATTAGCGCTCATTTGAAGAATTTTTTTCAAAATTCAAAAATCGGGATCTCCTCATTAGTGAATTGTTTTAAGAAAATTCACTAAAAACTTTTTCAGTCCCCATATGATCGCAGTATCTTCTCTGTAAATTTAACTGTAATGTCTTTTCGCTTGATTTAGTGATCTTGATGCAAGTGCAATTGGTCTTTCGGTTCCGTTGGGTATAATGTGTGAAATAACTGCTTCTAAGCCTGCAGGTGAAGCATCTTTCTAATAGCCTGGGGAACACATGAAGATGACGAACAAGTAGTCAGTCCACCAGATCATCCCAACATGATTGCTACAAACAAGTAGTCAGTCCACCGAATGATCCCAACATTATTGCTATTCATCAAAAGCAACCACCAAGTCTATCAGTCACCAATCCTTGATGTCGAGGTGGTTGCTACGATGATGGCGTGACAAGCAATCAGACACCCTATGCAGACGACCAACAACTCCGGCCACCCCCGCAAATCGTCGATGCTTCACTTATCAACATCTTACCTAAGCAATGTCGAATCATGAAATAAGACCCATCAGCTGACAGCCTACCCGGACTAGAGTCCGGGGCAGTGATTGTGATTGTGCAGCACTTGTGAATTTTTAGAATGCCATCGATAATATATAATATAATAATTTCAACTACTTTTGATAAGACTGGCATTATTCTTATAGGTCTTGACTGACACAACACAGCCTGATACACACTCTAGGGCATTGGTCGCCAACCAGTCGATCGCGAGCTACTGGTAGCTCGTAAAGGTATTTCTGATAGCTCACAATTCATTTAAATTTTGAAAATACCATTAGAAAGGTGTAAAAATCATAGAAGCTTCCTT
Source organism: Tillus elongatus (assembly GCA_964006375.1). Taxonomy (NCBI): domain Eukaryota; kingdom Metazoa; phylum Arthropoda; class Insecta; order Coleoptera; family Cleridae; genus Tillus; species Tillus elongatus. The sequence continues at coordinate 145,624,539 of OZ023263.1, read as the reverse complement.
AAATATCGCAAATTCACATAATACACACAAGCAGCGGTAACACTGTGGTGAGCGATTTGCCGCCGATGTCACCATTCTAGAATCGGCTAGAACCGACCGGCGCGCTAGTGCTCGTGAACGATCTGGTTTGCTTTAAACGGGATAAATACGCATGGCGCAGCAACATTGCTCTCAGTTTCAGCTGTAAAATCTATGAAACTAACTGCTAATACAGTGATTAGACGAGTATAAGTAATGAACAATGATATTTTCTACAGTTAAGAACAGGACTTGGATAACTGTGTTTATTTCTCACTGCAACTGGGTGTATCAATAGATGTGGTTGACATCTCTCAAATAGCCGTTTTCGTCACGATGGTTTTTAGTGATATTATGATTAGAGAAGCTTTTTTAAAGTTTATTCCACTGAAAAGGTATACTACTGGGCAGGAGTTGTTTTCTTATTTCAAAAATATTATATCTTATTACTTCCAATATCCGAAATGGTAGGCTTGACAACCGATGGCGTTCCAGCTATGGTGAGTGGTTATACGGGTCTAGTGGCATTATGTCGTGAAGATAAAAGTTTTCCACTGCATTATCCGTCAGCCAGCATTTTGTGGATTTTTTTTAAACTAAACGACGTGATCAAATTGGGAGTAAACATTGTCAACAAGATTAGAGCTTAACCTTAAGATTGAGCGTTATAAACAAGATTATTCCAAACCGTCACCAATGAAATTGACTGCCAATACGGGGAGCTACTTCTTCATTCGCAAGGCCGATGGTTAAGGAGAGAACGAGTGCTGAAACGTTTTAATGATTTCCTATCTGCCATGGTTCAATTTTTTAAACAACGCGAAGAACCGATTCCGGAACTGGAAAATTGAATCTGGCTAGAGACTTTAGTTTTCTTGTGGACATTGCAGAAAAACTAAACGGACTGAATTTGCAGCTACAGGGGACAGACACAGAACTAGCGGAAAAGACTTCTGATATAAAAGCATTTATCAAAAAGCTTGCATTTTGAGAACAAAACCTAATTAACCGCGATGCATTTTCCTATTATTTCAGAAAAGAAATCTATTGGAACCTTATGAGAGTAAATATCATGTAGAAGTAGTTTCTAACTTGAAGGATAACTTCAAAAATCGTTTTAAGAATTTCAATAAAATGGCATTAGTGGCACAATTTGTTGTTTCGCCCTTCATGTAAAGCAATATCCAACGGTTTGCAACTTGTGTTGTGCAGAACTTTGGCAAAAACATCGCTGTAACAGAAATGGGAGTGATTGCGTTTCAAAATGATTTATCCTTAAAACCGTTAGTCTCAAGTACAAAATGTTTCTGGCGTATAGTAAGTAAAGACAAATATTCAATTCTATGTCGTATTGTCTTGAAAGTGAAAGCGTTATCTAGTTTGACATATTTGTGTGAATGTTATTTCTCCAATATGAAGCTTATTAGAAAAAATACCCCTATAACTTATATATGAACATTTGGAAAATTGTATCCGAATGGCTGTATCAAACTATACTGAAAACATTAAAAAAATTATCGATGAGTCTGAATGTCAGCTTTCTCATTGAACATACATTTTTATCTGTACCAGTTTTGGTTTAAAACAGTGCGTTACTTTTTTAGTGAATTTTCTTTAAAAAATTCACTAATGAGGAGATATCTACTTTTGAATTTTGAAAAAACTTATTCAAATGAGCGTGAACTAGCTTCCCTAGAACACATATTCGGGGTCGGTCAATTTTTATAAGTTTATATATATATATATATATATATATATATATATATATATATATATATATATATATATATATATATATATATATATATTGAAATGAGAAAATGTTTCAAATATGTAAATTAAATTCCATGACTACAATTATCCAAGACCATACCAATATACATTATCCATATTACACCACACTAGCCACGTGAAAACCATAAATAACAACACAATTAAACCAGAAACATTCTGTGTTGGTGTTCTGCATGACTGGATACATGTGATATCAAAATTCTAAAAGAGAGAAGTATTGCATTCTAATTATTGTTAAAAATTAATATTAATGTAGAAAAATATTAATAGAGAATAAAGCTATATACCTATAGGAGTATGAATAGCAAGATGTTTAAAGACAGGTTAATTGGTTAAACCAAGTAAAAGATTGTCAAAAGAATTTTTCTCATTCCGAAATAAACAAAATGTAATAAGAAAACACTCTGTATATTCATAAATAGTGGAATGGACATTCGTGATGTTACTAAAAGAACTTCTCAAAAAAGAGAGAATAATTAAAAGTGTTTTTGGTTGTGTTAAAAATAATATTTTACATATTGAATAAGTTAGGTTAGTTAAATGTCATATTTAGTTTTTAAGAACTTCTGTTTGTAAATGACATTTAAGTGAAGGATTTGAATTTGGCGGGTATCAAAATTCGACTCACCTGTCAAATACAAAAACAATGATGATTTCCATACTCGATACTGGCTGACTAAATATATTCAGCTGAGGAACGAAAAAAAAATGTTGAAAACAATTTTCAGGCAGCTGGAGATGCTTTTAAACAGGAAATATCATTTCATATATAAAATGAAATGTTAAGTAAATTATCCGCAAAGTAGTGTTCAATGTGTCTAGGGAGCTAGCCAATACCTAGTAGATGATTCAAACAATACGATTACGAAGAGGAACCAATATTTCGGTAATAAACACCAAAGTATTACCAGTTCAACGATCAGTAGACGCCGTCAGGTACCATATTAATTTACCATTAACACAAACCTCAATAAAAGCAAGTTTCATCTGTGCAGAAATCTATGCAAACAATCAACCCTTATGGGAATATAAATATTTTAAAGCAGAAAAGCAGAAATCATTAATTTAACAGAAATTTAAATATAACTCCCATCGTATTTCACAAGCAAATTCAGAGCGGGCGCATCAGGTGTCAAAGCTAGAAGTATAGAAACGAATAGCCATTTTATAAATTCAAACATTGCGAAAATCCTATCACTTAAATATTACATAAATTTGTTATTAATTTTAACAATAGAGGATCCAGTAGTAAGGGAATTCTAGAATTTCAATTTCAATTTAAAGTTTAAAACAATCGTTAATAAAAATCTTTGTTAAATTTATAAAAATTCTTAGACATATATTACTTGCCGTAATTCTTTAGGATATAGGAATTATTGACATTCAACATCATTTAGCAACTAGAACCGACTAACTGTGAAAGAAAGTCAATATTGTGGAGCAGCTTGAAGAGAGAATAAGAAAAGGGCAACTAAAATTATATATATATATATATATATATATATATATATATATATATATATATATATATATATATATATATATATATATATATATATACATATCTGTATTTATTAATGCTATGGCAGTGGCAAAGAATACCACAAGCAATACATCTCATTATACAAAATCAAACACAAAATGTACATATTTGAGCATGGATATTGAGGGCAAGCTATAAGTATTATTCTTAAATTTAAATTAAATTATTATATACATATAAAACCAACCCCAATCGGATTAAACATATTCTCACCTTAAAATAAATTCTAATCTAAATTTACATACAGGTGATCCTAAAAATAAATATATCCAACTTAAGAAGTATATTAAAACTAAGTGTAGACAATAAAATTTAACAAAATATACAATAAGTCATATATAACGTATAGAAACCATTTTAATAGTTGCTATAGTAACATAACAAATTGATACACAATTGTGTGGCATTTTATATATAACATTAATAAAATAATATAAAAAGGGTAGAATAACATATCAATATATATATATATATATATATATATATATATATATATATATATATATATATATATATATATATATATATATATATATATATATATATATATTATATGTATCACACGGATAACTCGAAAAATTAAGAGACGATTTTAATAAAATTTGGTGAGTAAGTTTTTGTTGCAAGTGGTTTGGACAAATTCGTTAGCCAGGAAAATCGAACCACTTTTTCCAGGAAAATTTTAAGTTTTATTCTGGAAAAAATTCGTCTCTCCAGAAATAACAAAGCGATGGCAACCACATTTGGCAAGCTGGTTTATGTTATACGGGTCAAACTCTGCACCAAAATTTACGTGTCTATGTTGAAAGATGAAAAATTTATATTCATGAAGCAAAATTTTAGTGCCACTAAAAGTCAGAGAAGTCGCAATAACAAAATATTGTATGTGTTAAACAAAATCTATTAAAGATTACAGACAACGTTTATCTTTTCATGGCGCAAAAAGTTCGAGACGTATCAAAAAGATTGCTTTGAGAATTTAATAATTTTTCTCCTGTAAATGTCAAACCGGAGATTTGAAACGTGAAAATTAGTATAAGTATTGTGGTTTATGAATAAAGAATATTGAATAAAATGTGTATTAGAATATTCTAGATGTATGCTACTCATCTCATTTCTAAAAATAACTGCAAAATCTGCCTTACATATTACAAATAAATAACTTAAGACCATATATTTTTCTACATTGCAGTTTTCCAGCAGGCTTACATAGTGTAATGGTTAGGAGGTCTGTCTGCGGAGCGAGGGGACGCGGGTTCAAATCTCACCGTTGACTGAATTTCTCTTAACTTTTTAAAACTTGTTTTTGTCTTTGATTCCATTTTAACGTTATCTGATCAGATTGTATAATTCCAATATATTTTTAGGGACTTTTTGTTGAAAAGGAAAGATAAGTACTTTTAAGACTTTTAGTTCAAGTGTAATAGTAGCTGTCACAGAAAAATTATCTAGTTCTGTATTTAGATCACATTTTGAATATTTTTTAAATTTATTTAATTTATTTATATTTCGATTAGTTAATTTTCTTGTACAAAATGTTCTTTTAATAGAGAATTTTGTTATAAGTGATTTTAATGATTTTTATTTGAAGAAACGTTTGTTGCTAATTTTTGCATGAAAAATTAGTCAATTGATAGAACATTTTTTAAACGAAATTCATCAAAAATAAGGTTTTAATGGATTTTCGTGCAAACAAATTATTTTATTTTCAATTTAAATTACAGATTAGGTATGTAATTTCAATTTTATGTATTCTTTTTGCAAAATTTTGTTTAAAATGATATTTAGCCAGTTTTTGCAGACATTTTTTTGTGCTTCGTAGAAATCATGTTTTGTAAGATTTTTTGGAAAATTTTGGTAAATAATGATAAATGGTTAATAAGTTATTATGAAAAAAATGTTTACGGTTTTTCTTGAAAAATTGTTTGCAAATTTTAATGAAATTTTTATTGTCGCCGAAAAAGTTTTTGTGAAAAAACATATTTTGGTAAGTGGGTTAAACTTGAAATGGTTGGTTGGTCAGGAAAATTGAACCAATTTATTTAATTTATTTAATTTATTTTTATCAGCGAATTGGCACATTCTTTAAACGAAATTAGTCGAAAATGAGGTTTTAATGGATTTTCGTGCAAACAAATTATTTTATTTTCAATTTTAATTACAGATTAGATATATAGCTGTAATTTTATGTATTATTTTAGCAGAATTTTGTGTAAAAAATATTTATCCAAATTCGATGCCTCGTTTCATTAAAAAAAGACATATCTGCGATGAAAAATATTTTAATAAATATTCACTACCATCACGCACTTGCTGCGTGCAGACTTTTTTTGTTATTTTTATTCGTTTTAATTAAATTGTATATTAGATGTCATTGTGACTACATAATAATTTTGTTTATTTTTCAAACATCTACGATTGGTAGGTAGTTATATAGTATGCATTAATAATATTGGTTATTCTATTATTAGTTCATTATTATTATGTATTAGATAATTAGTAAAATACAAACATCTATGTCAAATACAACTGTGCATTATCTCACTTAGGATGGCTAACGTAGCTTACGACTAGGTAGCTCATTGTTTATTTTAAAATTATGAAGGTAGCACAACACATTGAAAAGGTTGGCGACCACTGTTATAGGGATAAACTCCCCACAAAGCCTTATTATACAAATACTAACTCCACCAGCACCCATCGCATTCCTTTTAATTACATTAAGTTGCTGGGTCGCAGTTTTCATATCGAGCAAATTAAACTGAAATCCCTGCCCACCCAAGCCATGGATAACCTCACCGCCATGGCCATAAAAAAATCATCGTCCCGATCAGAAGACTTATAATCAAAGCCACCAATGTCAGCAAATTCAGCAAGGTGGTGAACCATTTCATCCGTTTTGTCTTAGGTCTAAAATTCAACAATTTTAGTTCTTTATAAACAAAAGCCTCGGTGGTTCAGGAGCAGGAACGTGTACCTCTGAACCGAAGGGTACTGGGTTCTCCTTTCACTTTTGAAGTACAAAATGTAACATTAACATCAACCGAGGTTCAGTCATTGTATTTGAGCAAGTTGAGTGTCTGCATGTTTCGCCCTTTGGAAGGGGCGTAAATCCGTTGGTCACGTGTCCATGAAATGTTGGGCACGTTAAAGATCCCTACCCTCCCTACATAAAGGTAGGGGTTCGGCAAAAATTTCAGGATAGTGAGATGAAATCAGTGAAAAATATATTAGAATGAGTTTTCACAGTTGTATTAAAACCTATGCAAATAATATTATGTGACATACAAATAATTTAGATCAGGCAATAAGAATAAGGTCACGCAGCATTATTGTATTTGAAATTAGAATCCCAGACTCTAAGCTTATTTATACCTGTCAGTTATTTTAGATTCTCTGGAAGAACATTATAAAGCTTTATACTATTGTCTTGTCAAATCCTTTCCTTTCTTTTGGCTTGATACGTTTTTCTCAAACTTGCGTGGCCTTTAGTGCTATACGACTGCTTATTTTACTGAAGCAAATACCGTTTTTGTTTAGATGCTTATTATTAGGTAATACATAACTGTATGTTTGTAAAGCACTTATTATTGCCGTGTCCAAATAAAGTTGTCCCATAGGTTACGTGGAAGTCTTTTTTGTAGTCTTTAACTTACACTTACACACACCTGTGTGGTGGTGGCGCCCCAAGCATATTCTAGATGAGATGTTACCCATACTTATATAGCATTGTTGGGTATTTTTGACCTATTAGGCCTTGGATGTGTTTAAAGAAATATAGTAGGCCTCTCACCTTTTTTCGTAAACTATCAGTGTGGCTGTTTCATCTGAGATGCTAATCTACTGTGGACCTTAAATACTTGATAGATCTTGAAGAATTTATTTCATATGTTGTGCGATCTACAGCAAACGACATGGTGGCATAATTGGGCAAGCCATTTTTATATGCTGAAAAGGCTACATAAGCGGTCTTTTCCCCATTAACCGAAAGAAAATTGGTATTAAGTTATTATTTTGTTGCTGGAAATCCACTATAAAATGATATTTTATGCTAACTCATGAGCTTCCTGAATAAAATGTTGCAAACCTGTAATATTACCCGGCGTAAAACAGAAGACAATTATATGTAAATATTAAACAGAAGTGTGCCCTGTGGTATGATATACAAAACGTTTTCTGGCCTACTCACTACATCCCAAATCTAACACACGACTAGTATCTATAATCGTTTACCAATTTCGCTGCAGTGTCTTTATATCAAAAGTTATGTAATTTTTCTAAAAGTAGTTGGTAGCCAATTATATCCACAACCTTTTCAAGGTCAAAGCAAGTACAAATGCTTTTTCTGTTTTCTTCAATCAGTTCATTAATTTTAGACATTAGAGCTTCAACGGCATCATCTGTATTTTCCCTGCATAGATCCATACCGCATTGTATTAAGCATATTATGCCTGGAAATATACTTAATACTTCTCGCTCTTATATATTAGAGCCGCCTGAAACACCTTCGAAAATACACTTTCCTTCAACCTTAGGTAAACTAAAGCTTCCGCTATAAAAATAGATAGGCAAAACGCAAAACAGGCCTGCATATTTTCTGCACATACAAAGCATTGCCCAACAGAAGATAGCCCTTATTCAGAAGGCCAGTAATGGCACCGCATCAATTGCTAAAGCTTTTCATATCTCGATTAAAAATGTAAAACTCTATATGTATACTGAGTCATCGGAAGATGCCCTATATTTTTAATAACAAGTTAAGAAAAACCAATACGATTATTATAGTGAGTCAGTTTGAATTTATCATAAATCATAAACAGTAAAATCCACTGAAATCAATGCCTCGTAAATATTGCTTATGATGTGTAAGCAACTTTAGTTCTAAATGACACTCGATTAAGGGGTGAGGTTACACGAAAGGTTCATATATAATTCACATATGCCATGAGTATATAAAAGCCGTAAAGCACGAACCTGACTGTATTATTAGATTTTAACTAGTAAAGTGCTTTATTACTTTACCCTTAATTCAGTGACTTTCGGTATTTGACAATGTATAAGTTCATAGTGCATTCCTTAATTATTGCTGGTCTGTTAGCCCCTGTAGTGCATGTACTCGGTCAAGAAAATTCTTTAAAAATTAGTAAGTGTCTATGATATTTTTATGTTTATATCCAAACTCTTTTCCATTTGATTTATGTATTTTATCAACGTGACTTTAGATCATTATTTGTCACAGGCCAAATGCAATAAATTGTGTCAAAACAATTAACTAAATTAACGAAAAATAAAATTATTTTTCTAGGCATTCTCCAGATGCAAAAGCCTTTATGAAACAAATTTGGGGAATAGTATAACCCCTAGAGAAAAAGATGTCTACTAAATCTCATCAAAATAACTTTATTATTTGGGAACATACAAAATATTGCAGAAAAATACTAAAAATTATAGTAGGCAACGTGTTTACCAAAATTTATTAAAATAAGTTTGTTAATTACAAAGACACAATTTTTTTCCAAGACCTATAACTGGTCAATGCCTAAAGTTAGAACCTTGAAATTTGATACATATCATAGCGTTTATAGAGGAAACTTATGTACCAAATTTCATTTGTATAATCTTGCAAATAAAAAAAATCACAGAAACCAGGTAGAATTGACGAACTTAATGAAGCTATTTACAAAAGGAACATAAGAACTCAAAAATATGAGTCAATGCAACTTACGCCTATACCAGGCTACCATAGGAAGACAAGGGGCTTCAAAGTTTTCCCAGAAGTTACAAAATATTTACTTTGGAAATCGCTTAATCTAGAGGGACCCAACTAATCACATGAAGTAAGCTTATTATGGGCCTTATGACGGTAATTTCAACTTATAAAAACTTTGCAAGTGGACGATTGTAGATGACTCAACTTTTATATAAAACATATTTGTTCAGTCCCCTGGCTAATCTAGAAGAAAATATTATTGGTTTAATCAGCATCGATTTTCAAACATTTCTGTTCTCTAGTTTTTTTATTATATGGTTTCCAAAAGAAACGCGATTAATCAAAACAAGCTGAGAATATTTTGTATAAAAAGTAATTAAAAACAAACAAAAAAAAAAACAAAACAACTAAAGATTTCTTTTTAATTTATAGTTGACGCACACAGGTTTGACCCATGGCAAAGTTTTGATTAATTTAAAATTTTCTTTAGTTAAGGCGCAAAAGAGTTATTTCTGGGGAAATTTTGATTTTTATATCACTTCAGGGGTGCAACTTGGTATAGAGTTGAGTAACGTTAAATCATCGTATATTAGGCCCTCTGCAGAAACTTTTTGTATGTAAGTCTCATACGGAAACCTGGTGTATATATATATATATATATATATATATATATATATATATATATATATATATATATATATATATATATATATATATATATAAAACTGAAAAATTAAAACCGACCTTAAGTATGGGTTCTAGTGGTTTTATTCAGGTTCATTTAAAGAAATTTTTTGAAAGTCTAGAACACGTTTTTTCTACACAAATTTGTTAAAGAAAATTAGAATTTATGGTATATTTTAAAGAACTTAACAAGACACTGATAATGTTGGGTTTAATGCTCTTTATAGAGTTAGGAAAAAATATTAACATTTAAGTTTTTAAAGCCTTAAAATCGTAAAAGCTTACTATGAAGTATCTTACAACGGAAGCCAGCTGCTTAGATTTGAAAGTAATGATGATTTTAATTCCGTACTAATTCCTACACAACTGCCTAACGGTTCTAAAATATATATTACGGAAGAACTTACCAAAACAAACTTGAACTCTTGAGAGTTGCGAAGCTGAAGTATGGAAAGGACAGAGGGTGTCGGTTTGGAAAGGCAATATAATGTACGTGGGGAAATATGGCAGAAAAGTTATTATGAGGGCCCTGGGAGAGCTGGCATAGATAGAATATTGTTGTATGCAGCAGAATTTCAGTAAAGTATAGTTCTCTGTTACTACAGACTTGGAGACTACTTCTTTGGCTTCACTGCTGGGTTTCGTTTCTGGAGGTGAAGGGCGTAGCCAACGCTTAAGCTAACTGGAGCAAGAGGCCCTTATGAATTATATATGTTCTCGGATGTGCTTCAACGTTTCTGTGAGAGAGAATGCTATCAAGCAGCGAAACTAGTCACAGACACATTGAAGAACATCCGAGAACATCTAGAATTCATTAGGGCCTCTTTCTCAAGTTAGGTTACGCGCTGGCTATGGCCTTCACCTACAGAAACGAAACCCAGCAGTAAAGCTAAGGAAGTAGTCTCCAAGTCTGTATGTAGTATGGACCAGTTTCACCAAGTAAGGGCAACAACAATCAATGAGTAGTTTTCTCTTCTTTTTTTACGTTCCCATAATACATCTTTGGTCCAATTTGCACGTTTAATAGAGCTAAGATTTTAAGGTACACCAATTCGATACTATTTTCTTATTGTAAGCTTGTTTAAGTAAATCTATATATATATATATATATATATATATATATATATATATATATATATATATATATATATATATATATATATATATATATATATATATATATATATATATATATATATATATATATATATATATATATATATATATATATAAAATATATATATATATATATATATATATATATATATATATATATATGTATCACACCGATAACTCAAGAGAGTTATGGAAAGTTAAAGAAAAAAATTTGGAGTTTTCCTCAAAACGTCAAAGTCGCGATTTGAAAAGTCAAATTTGGCAATGTTTAGGCAAATAACGTGAAACAAATACAGATTATGAAAGGAAGAGTGTTCTGCGAACCCTTTAGTTTCAGCTTTAACTGTCATTGGCCTTCATTTTACTAAAATGTTTACAGAAAATTCATTTCAAATGGACCCTTTCTCTGATGCTTTGGCTGTAGGTTTACTTAAGTTTATGGTTTAACAGTCTATAATTTTCAGCTAATTTTTGTAGAATAGATTCGTTAATGCATTTTTGCATTTTCTATCGAAATCTGATGCATGTTTGTAAGAAAAAAATCCAGACGCAACCAGTTTTCTCGGAAATATTTTAAGTTTATTTTCGGAAAATTTGTGTACATTTTCAAAGAACAAGTTATTTTGATTAAACATGGTACATTGTTTCTACTATATAGGCTATACCGGTAACCAGATTGGTGCCTGCTTGCATTATAGAGAATTATTTGCTATTAAAAACATTTTTATGAAAATTCACTTCCATAACGCACTTGCTGCGTCCAGACTTTTCCCAAAGTGATTAATACCTAAAGGGTATTAGTTTAGCAAATAATCTACGTATAAAGTTTTGTTTACTACTGCTGTTTGCAGGTTCGTATTTTGTATATTGGAAATTCAGATTAAAAATAATCCTCCTTTGGTTATTATCATATTATCTTTATAAGTTTTTGTATAATTATAATTTATATTTGGGGATTAGATTTGCACAACACGTAATTTCGAGGGGTAGTATTTGACATTTTGTTTACATTTTTTAGTATATTGGTTTTATTAGGTTAAGGCCGGCCCTAATCTATAAACATTTTTATAATCGGTTACAGATTTGATTTTTATTTATCGTATCAGTTACATGTTTGTTATTGTAGATTATGAAGATTTCTGAATTGATGTGTCCACTGTAGTACTTTCTGTGCTTTTGTCCTGTCTGTTGAATTGGGGTGGATCGTGAATTTGATTTGCATTGCTTTTGAGGAATGCTTTTTATTGTTGTTTTCTCCTGTTAAGAATTTATTTTAATCTGAGATTGCTGCCTGTTTGTAAAAAAATTAAACTGCTTTAGTGTAAAAATGGCGCATCTAAATATTCTTTCAATTCTTAGTGGTTTCAGTGAGTCTGTTGTCCTGGTTTTGGAGCAGGTATGTGACGTTGTTACTTTGACAAAAACTTGGTTGCCTGAAGATGATGATGATCCGGAGGCAGTGTACCTATGTATACAATTGTGCGCGGGAAGTGACCTGGCAGAGGTGGGGTTGCAGCGTACGTAAAATATGTGTTGTCATTTAGGACGAAGACATTCCAGTAAGCATTTTTACTGAATGTCCCATAATAGAGTCCAGGTTCAAATACAAAACAATTTTAGCTGCCCTATTCTACATACCTCCCCAGAGCTATCTAACTGTCTTTGTAAATAACGTGGATAATATCTTCTCTAAAGTACACCTCACTGTTGATGAGATTTCATGCCTAGTAGATGACTTTCGCTGACTTCTCGCTTGGAATCTTAAGGTACCATGCAGCTTCTTGATGAGCTAACCAGAGTATCGAGCCTCTTTTGCACACATCTCCTGCTCCCGGGATGACAAATAGTGTAAGACGTTTAATGAATCAAAGAGCTGGGCATTCTAAAAGAATAGACAAATCGTATAGGAAATAATGGGAGTGCTCACAAAAGTCAACGCAATGTTACTTGTATGTCTGTTAGAAGTGAGAAAATGCGATATCTGTATTTCGTAAATAGTCAAAATATTCCACGGGAATCATAAAAGGCATCGTGCACAATGTGCTACAAAATTTGGGTGCATGAACAACGTTAAGTATTTTAGGTTAACGTGTAAGTAACAACCGGACGATCGGGTAACGCTAATTGCTTGCTTCTGTTTCTCTTACCTAATTGTCTCAGTATCACTCCCTTGCTCTTTCGTATGCAGACTACGCTTACGTGTCATACGTTGCAAGCATTTATCTTCGCCATACCCGTTTAGTTGTAAATTGCTGTACCTCATTAATTCCCACTCCAGCTTTCCGGCCAGTACAGATGTAAAAAGTAGTTTCCCTGTTAAATGATTTTTTGCCATCACAATTTTCCTGCTCAATTATTTGCTATATTTAGCCTCATCCGTAGTAATACTCCCAAGGCACATACGTGGATATTTTTTCTTATTTGGCGTTCAGTTTCATATTCCATTGCGGAGTCCTATTCTTGCGTATATGAATTGCCTTTCTTTTTGCCACTTAATTTTTTTAACACACCCTCTAGTACACTGAGCCTCATTCGTAACTTTTTTGGTTTCTCATGTCATCACTATACTTGCGAACATACTTGCGCCCCTTATGCAATGTGTTCTTTGTCCATTTATTTTTGGTCCTGCTATAATTACCTTTAGCGTCATTCTGATATCTCCTGCGAATACATTGAATGGATAAGCCAAATGATAATATTTGCCGTGATCCTTCTGTTTGATATCCGCTTATGTATGTTATCTACTTTGATGTTTATGTAAACTGAACATAATCTCTCCAATCCAATCCAGCTTTCTTCATAATTTGGAACAATATTTTCCAACGCGCATTATCTAATGCAATGTTGCTTAATTAATTTTTATTTGCACGCTTAACGTCCAGAAACTAAGGAAGTTATTTTCGTTATCCTCATCTAACAATATTTTTTAACAATAATCTACCCTGTAATATGGTATTTATTTTTTCGTTGATACTAATAGCTGTAATTTTTGTAAATTGATGAACCGCTCTAACTACTAACGTCATTAGTGCGATAAATAGATGAACAGTATAAGATACAGTACGTTATTCTTAATTCGAACAGAACAAATTTATTTTCCTGTGTCTAAAACGTGAACATTATCACTGCAAACTGAACTACGTCTGCCCAAGTCTTCGTCTCGAAACAATGTAGTATTAGTGAATTTCAGTTTCAAATAATAAAAATATATCTTTTTTGTAATATCTCCAAGATCATAAAAAGTCTGGACGCAGCCAGTGCGTCATAGTAGTGAATTTTCATAGAAAGGATCTGGCACCAAATATTCCTTTATTACTTTTTTCCTGTAAGATAGAAATCTAAATTGGTTCCTTTTAATGTCTTAAACTTGTGTACCAAATTTGCTTACCATAACTTTTTTATATTTTAAGATAAAATTTTTTCAGAAAGAAAACCACAAATTTTTCCGGAAGACCTGGTTCCATTTTCCTGGCTAACAAACATATCCAATCCACTTACAAAAGGAAGGTACCTGCCAAACCTTATCACAATCGGCTGATTATTTTTTGAGTTATCGGTGTGATACCTATGTATATATATATATATATATATATATATATATATATATATATATATATATATATATATATATATATATATATATATATATTAAATGATATGGATTCTAGGGGTCCTAGTTCGCGCTCATTTGAAATCATTTTTTCGAAATTCAAAAGTCGAGATCTCCCCATTATTGAATTTTTCCTAGTAAAATTCACTAAAATCCATTGTACTTATCTCCTGTATTGAAATATTAAAAAAAAAGTTCAAATTTGAATAGCTCAATTTTATTAAATTTACAAAGTTACATTTTGGTAGGTAGTAAGGACTTTTCCAAGGCGATATATCCACAAAATTGCATTAAAATAGCTTTGTAATTTTCGGAGATAAAAATTTGTTTCGAAAGAAAACTCTTAATATTCTCGGAAAGCCTTGTCCGATTTTCCTGGATAACGAACTCATCCAAGCTATTGATAAAAAAAGGTACTTTTTGAGTTTCATCCAAATCGGTTTATTACTTTTTTAGTTATGGATATATATATATATATATATATATATATATATATATATATATATATATATATATATATATATATATATATATATATATATGTGTGTGTGTGTGTGTGTGTGTATACACTAACACACTAACAAAAACATAAAGTTTACAATAGAAAAAGAATCAAACAACCCCATAAACTTCCTAGACTTAACACTAATCAGAAAAGAAAACCAGATTGAATACAAAATATACAGAAAACCTACACAGACATCACTATACCTAAACAGTCACTACACCCACATACACACACAAAATGGCCGCATACAGACACTTAATAAACGGAATGCTAAATGTACCACTCCAAAACGACGAACGAGAAAAGGAGTACAACATCATAATACAAATAGCAGAAAGAAATGGATACAACAAGAAAACAATAGAAAAGCTAGTAAAACAAATCAAAAATAAACAAATCAACAAAACCGAAAACAAAACACCAGAAACAAACACAAAATACACAACATTAACTTATAACCATCACATCAAAAAAATAACACAAGCATTCAAACAATATGACTTAAAAATGAGCTACAAAACCAATAACAAAATAATAAACAAAATAAATAAAAAACAAGAACACAACCCACATGAAATAGACGGAATATATCAAATAGAATGAAACACATGCAATAAAAAATATATAGGAATTACAAAAAAATCAATAGAAACAAGATTCAAGGAACATATAACAGCATTAGATAAAATCCACATACACACACATTCACAACACAAAACACCAAAAACCAGACATCACCCAATTACAACTAATGAAGCATGTTAAAGACCACAAAAAATGAAAATCTGGGAACAATACTACATTCAACAAACGAGGTCGAGGCAGTTTGGCGACGGAACCGAAGAGGAGTAGAGCATGGTTGCTGGGTTGCTGGGGTTGGCAAAAAGGGCCCATGGTGGCCTACTTGCTTGGCGTTGGCCTCCCCACCACTGCTACTACTACTACTACTACATTCAACAAACAAACAATAAGAAACAATTAATGTCAGAACAAATCCAAGTACAAACATTTAAACAAAACTTAATAAAGGCCATACAAATAGACAAATTATCAAACCACAGTGATCAAGACAGGAGACCGATACACACGACACAGTCCGAAGGCACAACCAATCAGAGAACAGTAAACCGACCAATAGAAGCTCACAACGCAGGCGCCAGGTACAATCTCAGACGTAGACCACACAGGAGCAATAACAGTCAGTAGCGTGCTGATGATGAACCGGGACGGTTCGAAACTGCAGTCCACGCAAACCAATAAGAAATCACAAACCTACAGCAAACAAATAAAACGTATATTTAAAAGTGATTACAGTGTAGTTCCATTCCGAAAGATATATATATATATATATATATATATATATATATATATATATATATATATATATATATATATAGAAATAAACATATAAAAATTTAAACTAACCCCAGATATGGGTTCTAGGGGTCCTAGTTCGCGCTCATTTGAAAAAATGTTTGCAAAATGTCACCATACCTCTCTATTAATGAATTTTTGTAATGAAAATTCACTAAAAAAAAGGACTCACCAGTTTATCCTGGACGTTATTGCCAGTTTGGTGCTAGATTCTGACGTAAGCAAAATAGCAAAAAACTTCGGATATTAAGATATTTATGAGGATAACATACCAGCCCATTTCATTAAAATTACTTTGTTATTTTTTGAGATACAAATTTTTTTGATTTTATTTTTTTTTTTGGAGAAACTTGCCCGATAGGGCTGGCTAACGAACTCATCCAAGCCATTAATAAAAGAAAGACTCTTGCCGAGTTTCATCAAAATCGGTTAAAAATGTTTGAGTTATCGTTTGGATTTTTGTTAATGCGATTTTTTTATAAAACTTCTCTATAAACGGGGCATACTGATAGAAAGACAAAGGAGTTGTGAGAAACAAGATACGAAAGATATCTTTAAAAAGAAATCATCTAAGACCTAATGATTTTCAGGCAACGATATTTGAAGGAACCATACGTTAAAAATAGAAAGGGACAAACCACTACAGGGGCATTTGCAAACCTTGGTCAAACTGAACAGCATAATTGAACTGAATAATCACCACGTAGATAAAGAGATTCGTAAGCTAATAAAATGCATTGGGCAATCGCGCCAGATGCATACGAAATTATAGATATATCGCTAAATGTACGAATCCAAAATGCTTAGCAGCCTCTACAGTTCATTGTTTAAGCAAAGTCTCTTTTCAACAAAAAGTGCCGGCACTAGGCCTGAACAGTGAAAACTGAATTTTAGTATTGGGGCTTCCGGTTTACATAAACGGTGAAATTTCATTCGAGACCCTTCCTTGTTGATTACCTGGTACCTAATATAAATACAATTTTTGTGGTTGGGATTTTAAATTATTCATCTTTGGTGACGCGTACCTTGTTGGTGAAACGATTGTCATGTTTTAAAAATGTGTTGTGGAGATTTGGGTTCCCCAAAGTATATTTTTCTGGTACAATTAATTGAAAAAAACATGGAGTCATGGTTTCGGAGACAAGGCCACCTTGACTTTAGACAATGATGGAGGCTTCCGGGTTCAATTGTATGGGTTCTTTGTCCATTTATTTTTGGTCCTGCTATATTTACCTTTAGCGTCATTCTGATATATTCTGCGAATAAATTGAACGGATAAGCCAAATGATAATCTTTGATGTGATCCTTCTGTTTGATATCCGCTTATGTATGTTATCTACTTTAATGTTTGTGTAAACTGAACATAATCTCTCCAATCCAATCCAGCTTTCTTCATTATTTGAAACAATATTTTCCAACGCGTATCAGCTAATGCAATGTAGCTTAATTAATTTTTATTTGCACGCTTAACGTCCAGAAACTAAAGAAGTTATTTTTGTTGTCCCCTTCTAAAAATATTTTTTAACGATAATCTACCCTCTAATATATGATTTATTTTTTCGTTGATACTATTAGCTGTGTTTTTTGTAAATTGATGAACCGCTCTAACTACTAAAGTCATTAGTGCGATAAATAAAGGAACAGTATGAGATACAGTACGTTATTCTTAATTCAAACAGAACAAATTTATTGGGGCTTCCGGTTAACATAAACGGTAAAATTTCATTCAAGACCCTCCCTTGTTGATTACCTGGTACCTAATATAAATACAATTTTTGTCGTTGAGATTTTCAATTACTCATCCTTTGGTGACGCTTACCTTGTTGGTGAAACGATTGTCATGTTTTAATGTGTTGTGGAGATTTCGGTTTCCCAAAGCATATTTATCTGGTACAACTAATTGAAGAGAACATCTGGAGAGGGAGTCATGGTTTCGGAGACAAGGCCATCTTGACTTTAGAGAATAATGGAGGCTTCCAGGTTCAATTGTAGTCGTAAAACGCATGTTTTATGACCATAAATGTCTGATTGAAAAAATAATAGCCTTTTATGTTCATTTTGTATTTTTATTACAGTGGTTTTTTTTTACAACATAATATAAATTTATCCACCAATTAACTCAAATTGATCAATAATATAGTTTTTTCTCTTATAATATCTATAATACAAATAACCCAACAGACTAGTTATGACTATTACGGCTAATAAAGTTCCTAAAATTGCAGAAACTGAATACCTCGTACCCGAATCTCTGGGTAAATTAGAATTACTAAACTTGGCAGCTACTAACGACTTATTTGACACGTGTTTACTATTTTCTAATGTAACTTTATTTTTACTACTTTCTGTGCATGGTATTCCACCAACATTTTCAGAAGTAAGGTTAAATTCGTTGGGTGAGGTATATACTATGCCTTTCTTCTTAAGATAGTTTAAAAAAGTAGTTAAAAACTCACATGGTAACCTGTTGTTTCTAACATTTATCATGCTAAGATATGGTAACTCTGATATTATCTCAGTTTCTATATGGCTTAAATTATTTCCTTCTATGTCTAAGAATTGTAAATTTTTTAAAGGTCTAACAAGTTCTGGGGTTAAACGATTAATACTATTAAAAGACAAATTCAGCCTTTCTAGTACTCTTTGATTTTTAAATATATTGTTGAAATCAAAAGTTTTAAGATGGTTTGCAGATAAATCTAGAACTTTCAAGCTTCTTAGATTTATGAAAATTTGGGGAGGTAAATTTGTTAAATTGTTAAAGCTCAAGTTTAACTCTAGTAAATTTGGCAAATACTTAAGACTCTCATCACCTAATGTTAGGCTATTGTAAGATAAGTTCAAATACTGCAGAGTGCCGATGTTTTCGAATATTTTGCCATCTACTGCCTTTATGTTATTTTGGCTCAGATCTAAGCTTTCTAACGCAGAAAGCTTAGCCCATTTACTTAAATTGCTAATTTTAAATCTATTTTTAGATAAATTTACAGATTTTAGGGATGGTAGGTCACGAAGTATTATGTCTGAAATCTTATTATTTTCTAAATCAATATGCTTTATAGCTTTAGTGTTTAAAAATACGTTTTCATTTATTTGAGATAAACGGTTATTTTTTAAATTCAATTTTTGCAAACTATGTAAAGAGTTGAATTCAGTACCACTAACCCTATTAAGTTTATTACCTTCTATATTTAAGTATTTTAAAGTATTCATTCCCGCTAAATAGGAACCAATAGACGTAATACGATTGTAACTCAAATTTATTTCAACTAGATTATGTTCACTATTTGTTGTATTGTAATATATTGGTTTTGGAACACTAATTTCATATTTAAAAGTATTTAAATCAACATCTATAGTATCTTCGAGGTTGTTACACAAAAAAGAAGAATCAAGAGTTGTTATTCTGTTGAATTCTAAATTGATCTTTTTAAGATGGGGAACTTCACAAATTGGAACTGAATTCAGTGAAGCGAATATATTTCTACTTAAGTCTAAGTTTGACAAACCCTTCAGGCTCCTTAAACTATTTTTCGGTAAGAAACTAATGTTAGTATTTACTAATTTTAGTTCAAGCAAATATTCCAACGACTGAAACGTTGTTTTTGTTATCTTTTCAAATGTTGAGTCTTTTATTATCAATTGTTCTAAGCGCTGAAGTTTTTGAAAAACATCTGATGTGTCATTTAGTATAAACGTTGAGTTGACTATTTCCAATACTCGAAGACCTTTCATGTTTTCAAAAGATTTAGGATTTACTTCTGGCATATTTGAGGATTTAATTTGAAGATATATAGGATTATACGATGAAATCCGAATGAGATTGTTATCGGTGCTTGTCAAGTTTTCACAGAAAATATCAGTACCATAGTTTCCATATCGATCGTGGTATGTTAACTCTTTATTGCAGGATGACGCCGAAAAGATTTTAATGTTCACAAAAGTGATGAGTGCAACCACCAGAATTTTCATATTCCTGAAACAAATAGATAAGTTAGTTCGCTTAAACTCTTATGATTTTTTTTTGAAAGCTAATTTTAATTGTAATTTTCTTTACGTATTATGTGATAATTTTATTTACATCTATGTTTATTACTGTAAGTTTGTTATACCCTTTCAAATCAAAATTATAATGTACAAGGACATTCAAAATAGTAATTCGTCAAACATTTTCTATAAGATTTATTTTAAATAAAATATGATAGAAACTGTTTAAACAAAAACCTTTTAAATAATATGCACAAACAAAGTAATATAATATTAACACTGTGATACTTTGAAGTAAATATCTTACATAAGTAAAGAAAAACTTGGAACAATATTCATAAGTTTGGACCATTATACAATACATATCTATATATATATATATATATATATATATATATATATATATATATATATATATATATATATATATATATATATATATGCTCCAACCAGTCGGCCTTAAGGCGTTAATGGGGAGATCCCGACTTTTATTCTGAAAAAAATTTTGCAAATGAGCGCGAACTAGGACCCCTAGAACCCATATCCGGGGTCAGTTTCTATATATATATATATATATATATATATATATATATATATATATATATATATATATATATATATATATATATATATATATATATATATATATATATATGCGTGTGTGTGTGTGTGTGTCACACCTATAACTCAAACTCTGATTTTGATAAAATTTGGTATGTCCCTTTCTTTTGTAAATGTCTTGGACAAGTTCGTTAGTCAGGAAAATCGGGCGAGGTTTTCCGAGAAAATTTTGAGTTTTCCTTCAAAAAAATTTTATCTCAAAAAATAAAAAAGCTGTGATAACCAAATTTGGTAGGTAGGTTTACGATATAAAAGGTAAATTATATACCAAAACTTAGATTTCTATGTTGCAAGAAAAAAAAGTTATAATAAATATTTTGTACCAGATCATTTCTATAAAAATTCACTACCATAACGCACTTGCTGCGTCCAGGCTTTTTTTGCAAGACGAGTAGGGATATTTAACCTGTCCAACATCGTATGGACACGGAATAAACCGATTTACTTCCCCTCCGAAAGGCGGAACGTGCAGACATTAAACTTGCTTAAATACAATGCGACACCGTCGGTTGAGGTTAATTTTACAGTATGTATTTAAAAAATGAAAGGGGAACTATGCGAATCGAATCCAGTACCCTTCGGTTCAGAGGCACGCGTTCTTACCCCTGGACCGCCGAAGCTCCATTTATAATGTTTTCTGCTTGTTAATGGACAATCAATTTAGGTATGTGATTTACGACGAGTCAATAACTTCAAGAAAGTACCTGAAATTTTTGAGATCAAAAATTAAGAACTTCAAAAATATCGAAGTTCTTGGTATTAATTTTACGGGGCTCCAACACATTGTACACGAGAAGTTACCGTACTACCATATAGACTTTTGGCGTTTGAAGAATACTGCGGTCGGGACGGAATAATTGGCCTCCGAGACCACCTGATATTAATCCATTAGATTTTGACTTATGGGGCATGTTAAAAAAGCTTCAAAATAATAAATGATTTTAATAGAAGAGTTGCTCTATCGAGTCACTCAAGCATTTGAAAACCTGAACCCAGATGAATTCACAATTTCCACTGCGAATGCAGTCAACAGCCGCATGTTGAAATGCTTAAAAATAAGGGGTGAGCGTTTATAACATGTGTTTTAAATATCAAAAGAACAGATTACTGTTTAGTTTATTTATTTTGTTTCTTGTTTTTTATTATTTGTTCTTTAATGTCAAATTTCTTTTCTTCTTAGTTAATTCATAAGGCTGCGTTTAAATAGTTTTCCTTTATCGTTTTTGAGATATTTACACATTATAAATGTATGTAAATATCATGACGATAACGGGAGTGGCATTGACGTTTATGTCAAACAATAGTTATTCGTTGCGCACTTAAATATCTAATCGGAATGAGCTTTTCAATGAATTATAAAAAAAAAAGTGATTATACGACAGAAACTTAGCTAGTTAGATACGCGTATATGTATGAAATATAAAAATAGATAGCCAAGTTCAGCAACTTTCCAAGCCTGTAATCATATATAGGATGTTCCAGTTGAAAAAATCTCGTTTTAGTAATTTTTTAAAATGACATAAATACCTGTATATATAACTCATCCTGTATACTCCGACTAAAATTTAGCCATATGGTAGATAATATAAACATATAATCATAAGGGAAGACAAAAATAATCTTAAGTTTCTTTTATCTGTGAATAAACTTTAACCTACTAGTACAATATTTACTGAGATAGTTTAATTTTCAAAATGCTAACGGTCTTAATACATAAGAGCTATACAAGCCTATACAACTCAATAGCCTTTCATAAAGCACATAAAAGTCACCATAACGTTTTTATTACGAACGGCTTTATACTTACATAAGTGACGTCACATCGATGAGAAAGGAACACTGCATTTTATGAAATTGCGAACGAATATTTTTCTTGATTCATGATGCATACTACAGGAGAAAATTAAATAATTTAAATCAACTGGGTTGGTGTTGTTACATAAACAGAATTGATTGTGTTCAACATCTACCTTGTATAAATGAGACTTAAAAGCGTCCTGACCGACGATGATTCTGTCGTAGACAAGTATCTAGGAAGTGATATCCCTTTTGTAGATCGGCTCTTTTCTTAGGTTAGGAGTGATACAACTAGAGTGCATGTTACGGCTACTTTTTACTCTATTCCAATGATCCTACTATCTATCTAGATAAAACATGCTTTTATAACACTTTTATTACCTCAATTTCTCTGCCAGGGACAAATTTTGCAATCAAAATTTTGACTAGTTCTAATTAAGCTACAATTTTGAAATTTAGCAGCTGTCTATAAGTTCGGTGACAACTCAACATAATATATCTAATATTGTTCCAAATCTAATATGGCAGACGCTCAAAGATGGCGGATTACCTTTTTCTTCACAACCCCCTTGACATGGGTATCAAATAAACGGGATTGACGAGTAAGTCGCAAGGGAATTCCGAACTAACAAAATTGTTTTTATAAAAGCTGTGAAAACCTTTACTCCGTTTTTTAATAAGTATTTAAGTTTTATAATTAGACTTCAAAAACGTGTTCCCAGTAGTAATACAACCCCTTTATGTCCAAAATGGGCACAAATTTATACAGCTATTTTATTGTATATGGACTGTTTATGTCAACGTTAATACCACAACACTGTCTTCTCTGCGACGTTCTCTTAACGTTTATACAGTTGTCTATAAAGGTTCTAAAAATAAAAGTAAGCTCGGTTGGGGATACCATTTTGGATCTTATAAAACCGGTATAAAATAAATTTGTCTTATTCTGGCATGACTGGTTAATACGTACACAGCAGCTTTATAAGGGTGATATTAAGAAGTGTAATAAAGTTATTGTTTCTTAGTGTTATAAACTTCTACTCAACCTTAAAAAAGTAATTGTATTGAGCTTTATAAATACACCACAATCGAATAGCATACCAGATGACTTTATAAGGATGTTGTTTCTATCGTCTAATAAAACATTTTTGTGAGATAAAAGCTGTAATGTTGCCACGATTCATCCGATGATGATTTAAATTATCTAACTCAGCAACTATGGTATATAATAATCGAATAATGTCTCCTCCTTTATTTTATGTTTGGGAAAAGTGAAATAAGCGGCAAGAGGCCACTCCAAGGTAAATGCGAAGGTCACTTTATTAATAAAACCTATTTCGTTACTTCGAAAAAAATGGCGCGCCTTTGATATTCATGAATTTAAACAAGAAAATTAAAAGGTCAAATATTTTAGGGATCTATTTTTGCAATATTTGAAGCTCCAGAGTTTACTAATAAATCAAACACCGATAACACTCTGTTTAGAAGTAAAAATATTCAAGCATACATATATTCCTCGAACTTTGAATAGTCATTTAATATGGTGGATTTACATCAGTGAACCTCAAAACAAAATGTCTACCAAAGTTATAAGGTTTTGACACAAAATCAGCTATAAAAAAGCAATTTAGATGAAAGTTAGTCTTTCGGTTCCTTAAACAACAATTTTGCAAATGATGTAACTACTAAAACACAATTAAGAAGCAATCAGTTATGTAAAAGCTGTGTAAGTGACACTTATAAATCATATTAGGTACAAATCTTATGACAAGGTGACAGATATATATATATATATATATATATATATATATATATATATATATATATATATATATATATATATATATATATATATATATATATATATATATATATATATATATATATATATGACGTGCTGGAAAACTAATTCCAGTGGTGGCGAATTGTTTTCCGCCGAAATCAGCAAGAATATATTATTCATAACGTAATCAGGGCTGCAAGAAACATTTTAATAGGCGAGGATTATAATATTGTTACGTTCTACGGGGTTCTGGATTTGTTGACTAACAAAACACAGCCTTTTCAAACTACTATTTTATTATAACCAACTATTTTCCAACACCAGTATCAACTAAAATATTTCTCTCTCTTACTAAATGTACATGGAACTATATTACACTATTCGCCTTCTATGATCGCTTCTTATACACCAACACTTACTGCTGACTCGCCTAATACTCTATGATCACTTATTCTACACCGCACTAATTCAACACTGAACTGACTCGCCCTATGTAAATTCTAGACTTTCTACACTTTTCTACACCTATCATTTCTGGTCCCTTCTAGAAATATCATTCCAGAGTGTTCGCTGTTACCAACATATACAACTGACCATAGAAGTTACAAAGTCCATAAACTTAATTCTCATAGACAAATGTGACACTGCCCTCCCTCTTATATTCGATCGTCCCGGTCGAAGTTTGACATTTCTTGGTATGGCGTAAGTCTGTGCATATGGACCGCCTTCATCTTGCTCGTCGGGCTCCTCTGAATGCGATAGACAACGTCATTGATCCTTTTGACCACCTTATAAGGACCTTCCCATAATTTCTGTAGTTTCAGTGACCGTCCCTTGCGTCGTACTGAATTGTAGAACCACACACGATATCCTTCTTTAAAACCAGCTGAATTAGCTCGCACGTCATAACGGGTCTTCATGCAGTCGCTTTCTACTCGTATTTGCATTCTGACAGCAAAGTAGATGGATGGCTTCTATTATTCTTTCCAAACCTTTTATGTATTCATCAGTTGACCGTGGAGCATCTGTGGGTTTTGCAAATATGAGTTCAGGTGGAAGTCTTAACTCTCGCCCAAAAACCACGCTGGCTGGTGTATGTCCGGTTTGATGTACAGCCGAGCGATATGCCAGGAGAAATAGTGGAATGTACCTGTCCCCATCCATTTGGTGTTCTTTGACAAATATTCTTAAATGGGACTCCAACGTGGCATTGAATCTTTCTACCATTCCATAAGATTGAGGGTGCATGGGTGTAGTTCTTGTTTTTCTGATTCCCATCAGCTGACAGACCTTCTGAAATACAGCCGACTCGAAGTTGCGTCCTTGGCTAGAATGGAGCTCTAGCGGTGCATCAGATCTGCAGAAAAACTCATTCACCAACACTACTGCAATGATGGTGGCCTCTTGATTCGGGACCACAAACACTTCTGGCCACTTGCTAAAATAGTTCATGGCTACAAGTATATGGCGATTTCCTGCGCCTGTTCTAGGGAAAAGACCAGCTATGTCTATTGCATATCTTTCGAATGAGGCTCCCATGTTGTACTGCTTCATTCGCCGTCTGGTTTTTGTTTTAGGCCGCTTACTGGATGCACACTCTTGGCAGGTTTTGCACCATTCTTCCACATCAGCTCTACATCTTAACCAATAAAAACGTTCTCTGACCTTTTACAAAATTTTCTTTACCCCAAATGGCCTCCACCTGCCCCGCCATGGATTTCTTCGATTACCTCTCTACCTCCTGGTCGCGGAAGGATTATTTGCTTCAATATGCGGGTTCCATCCTCTGACTCCCAATTCCTGACCAGAAGATCATCTTTGATTTCAATAGAGTCCCACTGGGCCCAGTAACTTTTGGTGGCAACGCTTTTATCACTAACTTCGGACCAAGCGGGTCTTTCGTGGCAAGAATCTGTAGATTGGTTGGATATTAGGGTCTTCTTTTTGGTCCTTCATTAACCTCTACGGGTCCCATTGGTTAAGGGGTTGCACCGTTGTCCTCCTACACACTTCGAGATTCAATCCTTTTTTGTTTTCGGCAGAGATGCAACGCTTGTATTTTGATGGGCAAGGTCTCCTTGATATGGCGTCGGCATTACCGTGCTGTCGTCCAAGGCGGTGTTCGATGGTAAAATTGCACTCTTGAAGGCGTTCAAGCCACCTCGCCATCTGCCCCTCTGGATTTTTAAATTGAAGACGCCAGCGTAGGGCAGCGTGGTCGGTTCTCAGGAGAAATTCTTAACCATATAGATATTTGTGAAAATGCTCCAACCTCTTGATAATGGCTAGAAGTTTTTTCTCGTCACGCAATAGTTATTTTCTGCTTTGGAAAGGACTTTGCTGAAATACCCTACAACCTTCTCTTGGCCTCCCTGTTCCTAAAAAAGAACACCTACAATACCAACATTGCTCGCGTCCGTGTCCACAATAAACCTGTGACCAGGCTGGATATATGTCAGAATCGGGGATGAACAGAGAGCCAGTTTTAGTGTCTCGAATGCTTTTTCACAATCATTGTTCCAAATGAAGGGTGTCTTTTCCTTCGTCCGTTTATGCAAAGGTTTCGCGATGTCAGCAAACCCCTTTAAAAAACTCCGGTAATATGTGCAGAGGCCTAAACAGCTTCGCAGCTGATGTACATTGGTTGGAATGTTCCAGTTCATAATCTTCTATGGGTCGGTTTTGATTCCATCTGGGGTGATAATGTGGCCTGAGTATTTGATTGCTTTTTGAAAGAGACAGCATTTCTTCGGATTTAATTTCAAATTGGCTCCCTTTAGTTTCTAAAACACTTGTTCGACATTCTTCATGTGATCTTCTAACGACTTTCCCAAGATAATGACGTCATCCAGGTACACGAGGCATGTTTTCCAGTGTATACCTCTTAGAACTGTCTCCATTAAGCGCTCAAAAGTGGCTGGAGCATTACACAACCCAAATGGCATCACGTTGAACTGCCACAGTACACTACCAGTGGTAAACGCAGTCTTTTCTTTGTCTTTGGGCTTGACCTCGAACTGCCAGTAGCCACTTTTCAAGTCCAATGTCGAAAACCATCTTGTGTCTGCCAGTGTATTAATTCTGGGAAGTGGATAGCTCTCTTTCTTAGTGACATCATTTAACCGGCGGTAATCTACGCAAAACCTCATGGAGCCATCTTTCTTTTTAACTAACCCTACTTGAGATGGTTCTATAACTCGTGCCAACTCCATCTTTCTTAGCATGGTGTCAACTTCGTGCACTTTTGCCAATGGTACCTTTCGCGGTGGTTGCTTGATTGGTACAGATGTCCCAGCCTCAATGTGATGGCGTACTAGGTATGTTCTTCCAAAATCGGTCTTGTCGGTTACGAAAACGTTGAGATATTTGGACAGCAGTTTAGCCACTGTTTGCTTCTGTAGTCGAGAAACATTTCCACTAGCTTCTGCTAAGACATCGCGTAGATGTTCTGGAAGTTTTTCATCCGGGATGGACGAGGCTTGGTCTTCTTGGTCGTGGCAATGCCGTATGATGGTTACTGGTGAGAATGTTCCGATTTCGGAACCTTTGGAGATCTTCTGATCAAACCTCTTAAGGTTGGCTATTCTGACAGCTGCCAGTTCTTTTACTTGAATAAGAGTTTTACCAACTAGTAGAGCTTTCTTTAAAAGATCGTTATCTTCTGGTTCTATAAAACCCACCACTTGTCCCGAAATGTCTCCAACTATCTTCACTGGGACAATAATTTTACTCTGAGCTCTCACAAGGACATCCTCTTTGGCCGTGACTTTTCGAATTGCAATGTTATTGACAGTCGACATGACTACTTCCTCATCACCGATATTTAAAACATTGTTCTCGAAATCTAACTTGACGCCGTGACCTTGTAGAACATCTAGCCCAAGTATAATGGGGTCTGATATGGCGGCAACAATAACTCGCTGTTTGGTTTTCCAAGCTCCAATTTGTAGCTTGACGTCAGTCTCACCAAATAGACGAATCTGTTCGCCACCAGCTGCGGTCACTTTGTAGATTCTTTCGGGCTCTATTACCCGCCATCTTCGTACCATATCACGACTGATAATCGTTCTAGATGCGCCAGTGTCTACAACCATTTGAGCCTTCTTGTCGCTGATGTATCCGTCTACGACGAGCATGTTGCCAGAATCGTTGAGCAGTGAAATAGTTGACGCTTTCGGGGCCTTGTAGTGGGCAGCCAGCTCTCGGCTTATAAAGCTAGCTGCATTTAGTTTTCCTGTGTGTTGATTTAAGATGATCCCAAGGTCATCCGGGCCCCAAGACCCGGGTTCATTTCTTATGTGTCCCACCTTGTCACAGTTCCAACAGCGTATGGCACTTGCTCGATGAGCTTCCCTTGGCTCCTTATGGGTCGTGTGCTTCATCTGTTCTTCTAGTTTCTCCAATCGCTGCACAACGGATTAATTTGTTTTATTTTCCTCTTCTGGGACTTGGAGACTGCGGACCCTCACATTGCCTTTAGAGGCTTTATTGGCAGCTTCAAATTTTAATGAATGTGCCAAAGCATCGTTTAAGTTTTTATGTCTCGCCATCCTCAGCGCCTGTGGAGTGTCGGTATCCCTGATGTCGTCAATGAATGCTTGTAGCGACAGCTGGTTCAAAAATTCCCCCGGAGCTGTGGGGTAAGCTGACCGCGTTAGTCTGGCAACGTCGGCTTCAAATTGTTGCAGAGTTTCGCCCGATTTCTGACAGCGACTTTTCAACTGAGTTTGGTACAGCTGTTGTAAATGCTGGTCTCCAAATCTCATTTCTAGGTAATACCGAATGCTGTCGAACTGCAGACGTACTTGAAGCTTGTACACAGTTTATTATGTGTCAAGAACACACCCAGTTATGAATTACTGCTGACACTGATCTTCCAGGGATTCTAGAAATTTCCACGTTGTTTAACGTTTATTCTGGAAAATATTTCCGCTAGCAGCTTGAAAATCCCACTTCTGCCACCAGTTGTTACATTGTACGGGGTTCAGGATTTGTTGATTAACAAAACACAGCTTTTCAAACTACTATTTTTTTATTACCAACTATTTTCCAACACCAGTATCAACTAAAATATTTCTCTCTCTTACTAAATGTCCATAGAATATATTCCACTATTCGCCTTCTATGATCGCTTCTTATACACCATCACTTACTGCTGACTCGCTTAATACTCTATGATCACTTATTCTACACCGCACTAATTCAATACTGAACTGACTCACTCTATGTACTGTTCGTCTATTTATATTCTCCATAGAGATTCTAGACCTTCTACACCTGTCTACATCTGTCACTTCTGGTCCCTCCTAGAAATATCATTCCAGAGTGTTCGCTGTTACCACCATACCACAACGGACCATAAAAGTTACAAAGTCCATAAACTTAATTCTCATAGACAAATGTGTCCATATAATAATACCTACTTCCTGGTATGAAAGTTAATTCAACTACAAAATTATTTTTTCAAAGGAAAATGTATTCAAATACAAAATATATTTTAATCTTAAATTTTGCAAACTAAAATATCTTTGTATAGAAATATTTTTTTGGGGTAATCTGAACCGTTTTGGTTTCTTTTTCGCCACTCACTGACTCATCGTTGACATTTGTAAATAATTCCAGGGAAGAAATTTCAGTATACAATACATTTTTTGATGGACATTCCTTATTTTCCTTGGTTTCCGATTTGCACATGATTATTTTGAAACTGTTTCATTTGTTCTATTTTTGATTTTTTTTTCCGTCTAAAGTAACCAATGCCATTTACTTTTTTCCACATCGAAATATCCATGTCACTTTTTTTAAATTAAACGAAAGAATAATAAACTGCTAATTCGTACCTACTGATAAATAAAACATATATGTGTCGTCTAAAATTTGTTAGATTAAGGAAAGTTACTCTAAAATAGTTACTTAGTGGCAAAAAGTAGCACTAACAATTAAATTGATGTATAAAAGTTGTATTAATTATCTCTAAAAGCATTTATGTAATACCTGTACAGTAAAGTCACTTAGAAGAAGCGTTCTGGTTTTATATACGTTGAGTTTTAAGCTGTTAGAAAAGCTTTACAAATTATTTATGAAGTAAATTTATATTTTTTTCTGATAGAATGTTCTTAAAACACCT
Source organism: Tillus elongatus (assembly GCA_964006375.1). Lineage (NCBI taxonomy): Eukaryota > Metazoa > Arthropoda > Insecta > Coleoptera > Cleridae > Tillus > Tillus elongatus. Next base: position 145,593,867 of record OZ023263.1, on the reverse strand, counting down.
TTAAATCACAAAGTGTCACAAAAAGCCAATTAGTGGTAGGCGATGCTTTAATATAATACGAAAGAAAAATTTTATGCAATTAAGAAATAACTATAAAATAATTGGTCATGAAATGCAGAATCTTTGTTAGTTGGGGTAAAAATAATAAGCTGCTAATTTGTACTGGCGAGTAAAACATATATACTACATGTGTGTCCTCTACAATTTGTTAGGTTAAGGATAATTACTCCAGAATAGTTCTTTAGTTACAACAAATAGCACTCAATGTTGTACAAAAGTATTTTGTACGTTAGAAAAGCTTTTAGAGGTTCCCTTTGTTGCTTTAAAAGACCCATAATCTAACATCTTTTTTGAAATGCTGTTCAGAGCATCTTGGCTAATAAAACATAAAAGTGTTGTAATTTGACTGTATAGAAGCTTTTATCTCTACTTAGTAGGACATCAATATAACAATTAAAATGCTGTATAAAAGTTTTATTAATTATCTGTAAACGCTTTTATGTAGTACATATACAGTCACATCGCTTAGAAGAAGCGTTCTGGTTTTATAAAGATTTAGTTTCCAACTTTCGGAAGAGCTTTATAAAATATTTATAAAATATATTTACATTTTTGCTGATAGAACATTCTTAAAACATCTTAAAAGCACAAAATTGTCACCAAAAAGCAAATAGTGCTGGGCGATGCCTTAATGTAGTAAAAAAGCCTGGACGTAGCAAGTGCGTTATGGTAGTGAATTTTCATAGAAATGATCTGGCACAAAATATTTTATTATAACTTTTTTTCTTGTAACATATAAATCTAATAAATTTTGGTGCATAGTTTATTTTTATATCTTAAACCTACCTACCAAATTTGGCTATCATAGCTTTTTTATTTTTTGAAATATTTTTTTTTTAATTGAAACTCAAAATTTTCCCAGAAAACCTCGTCCTATTTTCCTGACTAACGAACTTATCCAAGCCATTTACAAAATGAAGGTACGTGCCAAATTTCATCAAAATCGGACCATTATTTTTCGAATTATCGGTGTGATATAATATATATATATATATATATATATATATATATATATATATATATATATATATATATATATATATATATATATACATATAAAAACTGACCCCGGATATGGGTTCTAGGGGTCCTAGTTCGCGCTCATTTGCAAAAAAAATTCAAAATTCAAAATTTTTTCTACGAAAATTCACTAAAAGGCAAATTTTACACAATTAAAAAACAACAATAAAACAATTTGGTCAGGAAATGCAGAATCTTTGTTAGTTGGGGTGGATATAGGAAATGTGTACTGTTATAGTATATAACGTATGTAGAAAATGAATCAGCTTTCTTATGCAGAATAGTCGTATATATACCCAAAATAAACACAAGCGTCGTATCTACTTGTCTAGAGATGCAGATAAGGTGTTTATATTTAAGATGGTGTTTAAACGGCATCCCTGCTTAGGAAACGTATAACTATTTTTTGGTTATAATTCAACCTACCAGCAAATCAGTTTGCAAATAATATTTAAGAAATATAAACCCTGTTGTACCTTCAGGAGAAACCGTTTTTATTTTAAATCCATGTAGCAAACGGGTTTTTAAATATTTAAAATTATTTCTTTGAAAAACCCTCGGACGGGTCTATTTTCTTTGGAGTTGAGGTCACATTTTCGTGCGAATTTCAAAACTGCTACTTGTACCTCCTAAACAAAGTAACTACCCTCTCTTTAAAATATTTAATAGTAACTGACACATCTTGGAAAGACTACTCCATTCTCTATTTAATCGTCTCATCGATTTTGAAAAGCCTTGAATTTATTAAGGAAAAAAATCAAAGGAATGTTAAACAGTATGGCCTACAAAATTAATGACATCGCAGAAAAGAAAGGTTTTATTAAAAAGTGTGATACCAAGCCATGTATGTATATGTCTAGCAGCTGAAACATAACTGAATGGTATTAAAAAGAGTCTCCGTCAGCCTCTATGCAAAAATACAAATTTTGTTCAAATTAGTTCAGGTTCTGAAGCATTTTAGGTGTTATCAGACGGCATTGCTGGGTTGCAAAGATTTAAATTTTTAATGGGTCGTATAATGTGATGGTGCTTAGTCGGGTGACCTTGGAGTCCAATCAATATTGCCACGTGTTCCTATCCAGTTGTTTAAAAACATTTCATCAAAATACTCTCATACTCTGGGCATAACGTGAAGGAGCACCGTCTTCTTAGAGTACGTACCAAGAAGATCTCGTCGTAGCTCTCGCGCTTTCTATAATAACTGTCAAAATTGAATCAGTGTTGTATTATAGTAATTCTAAATACATTTTGGCGATTAACTTTCTCGGTATGAAGTAATAATTAACGACACAGCTACCAAAACTCCCAGCTCTAACATTTAGGTTTTGTCGGCACTGCGCAGTAATACTACTTCGATTGAAATGTGACCAATACGTGCTATTATGGAGATTTACAGTCCATTAAGAAAGAAAAGGGAGCATTCACCAGACAAGCATATATGCAGAGAAAACTCTGATTATATACATCACCTTGCGTTACTATTTTACAAGATTGTATGCAGCTAATTTTTGTATAAATAGAATCTCTTCTCTTTAAACTTATTTGTATACATGTATAATTTATTCTTGATGCATTTTTTAACATTCTAGTGCTTAATTTGTGACCTGTCTTGACGTGTGACAACTGCTACTTCTACAGCTTCAAACTCACAGATTATGTTGTAACGCGTTTTTATTGACTGAACGAGCATTTCAAAACTGTTCGACTGGAAAACGTACTTCCGGGTAGTGACTTTGTCCAGGTGTTTGCTGATTAAATAACTGCATCCTTCTATCCGCGCAATAATGACTTCTAAAAAATAACGCAGAGCGTAGGTGGTCCAGGGGTAAGAACGTATACTCCTGAACCAAAGGGTACTTGGGTGGATTCTCAGGTGTCCCCTTTCACTTTTTCAGTACACACTGTAAAATTAGCATCAACCGAGGTTGTAGCATTGTAATTGGGCAAGTTGAATATATGTACGTTCCGCCCTTCAGAAAGGGCGCAAACCGTCGGTCCCGTGTCCATGTGGTGTTGGGTACGTTAAAGATCCATACCCTTGTTACAGAAAGACAGGGGTTGCGCGAAATTTCCAGGATAGTGAGGTTAAACTGGTCCCTGGCGTCGGTGATTGGCCATAGTCGCGGAAATAAGCCGACGTCAGAGTACAAAAAAATAACGCAATAATTTAGACACGTTCCTCAATGGGATATACAATGATCTTCATACAATCAGAATACAAATCTGAAATAAGAAATTGTACCAAATCAATGCTCACTGAGAATTACTATTAGGCTTTTCTGAAGTGATATATTGAAAACACTAACAAAATACTCCATTTATCAAACATGTTTAACTAAAACTAATCGCTATAATTTAAGAAATAAAGTTTTGGCCGTAGAATAAGACCTGCTATTGAAAGTTTGTTATTCAATTGTCTATGCAGGGTTTTCAAGGATTCTCAAAACCGAATAAATAGACAACTTAAGAGCCTTTCCAACGATGTGTCACTCCACCTCACCTCCGATTTAAAAATTTAAAGAGAGTAGCTGCTTAGTTTAGAAAAATGTTTTCACAGTACCGCAAAAATGTATCCACTCAAAAACAAAATCGACCAATTAGAGATAAATAAAAAATCCGCTTATTTCTGATGCGCCACGCTGTATTTTAATGATAGTAGTATTTTTAACCAGGTGAGTTAGAAATGTCAACAAAATAAGTATAATCAGTCAGTTAGATTAATTGTGCATATGTTTTTCTAGAAAATGTTAGAAAAAACAAATAGCTCTAATATTCGAAGAAGTTGAGAAAACTGATCGCATTCCACGAGTCTTGAGAGAGAATGATATGTATCTGCTAGAGTCAAATAATTCTACGCAGTAACAACTGATTAATTACAAATTTGAAGACCATAATAATAGGGAACCGCCTGTGTTGACTAGTTTGGTTAATTTGGTTGCCCACATAGACAATAGATGCGAAAACAGTACAGAAAGTAACCAAAATTACACTAATGAATTTGTGAAACTGTATATACCTTGCACAATAATGATCAAGAACAGATCGTACAAAATATCAGCGAAGATCATTAGTGATAATTTTTAGATACGCATTTATGTTAAATTAATTAAGCAGGCCGAGTGTAAAACATTTTACGGGTGTAAGTAATGGAGAACAAAATAGGAGGGAATATAATTTGAGTGATGAAAAAAGGAGAAGAAAATAAGCGTCTGCAAGAAATTTATTCCCACAACATTGAACTTCAAGAAGACCAGTGATAGGAATTTACATGACACTAACCAAAACACCCAAAATGACTTCAAACTTATTAAAAAGTCAGTTCGAGCAAGTGCATTATGGTAGTGAATTTTCATAAAAATGCTTTTAATAGCAACTTTGTCTTTTTTAATGAAAGCAGGCATCAAATTTGGTTACCAGTATACCCTATATAGTCGAAACAATATAACATGAGTAGGTATAGGTGGGCGCTTCTGGGACCACCACCGGAATTGCTCCACCACTGGGCTAATACGCATTCGTGTGACGTCAAAGTGACAAAACAATCCGGCAGTTGGATAGAGTATTTTGATAGGTATTACCTGAGATGACCTAATCTAAGATGGCGTCCAAGATGGCGGTTGTTAGCATGTAAATAAGGAGAACAAAAGACTTTAATCGAGATTTAATCTGACCTGTTGAAATAAGAGGGCCTACCATTTTGATTTCACATATAATGATGTACGTCAAGGTGTCGTACATCTTTGGTCTCTAATCTAGACCCCATGTGTGGGGTATCGCCGTACTTGTCCCGAGGAGTAGCGTTCAAAAATAGAAAAAGATGAAATAAAAAAATAGAGAAAAAAAATTGCGCGTCTAATTTTCTAACATAACCATCTGCTAAGGGCTAACAGCTAGCGGCTAGCGGCTTTTAACACAAGACATTTATGTAATATGATACATGGGATATTTGCTCTCCAACCTTTTTTAAAATCAAAAAATTTAAGTTAAAAAATTAAAATATTTTTGCGCGTCTAATTTTACACAAATACCAACTGCTAGCGGCTAGGGGCTAGCAGCTAGCGGCTAGCGGCGTTCAACACATAACATTTATATAATATGACGTAATCTAAGACGGCGTCGAAGATAGCGGTTGTTGGCATGAAAATGAGAAGAGTAAAACATTCTAAATGACATTTGATCTGACATATCGAAATAAGAGGATCTACCATTTTGATTTCACGTAAAGCGACGTATGTAAAAATGGCAGTTAGCGCATGCGCGAACCAAACTTCTTTAGTTCCTAAGTAAGACCCTATGTGTGAGGTATCACCGTACTCGTCTCGACGAGTAGAGTTCAAGAGTGAAAAAAATTAAAAATTAAAAAATTTTGCGCGTCTAATTTTACACATACACATAGCTCGTTGCTAGACACTAGGAGCTAGCGGCTATCGGCTTGCAGCACAAGCCATTTATATGACATGATACGTTTGCACTCCAAACTGTTTTTGACTTGAACAGAAGCAAGCGCTATAGATTGGGGCCCCATTTTAGACCTCCACCCCAAGGCGGCCTCTTTTAAAGTTCTTTTTTGTATTCAAATCATAGCGTGGGGGCCCTGGCTAGTTTCCCATAGGGCTCCTGAGAAAATTGAGGTTATGTGTCACTTTTGGGTGTGGGTAGCGCGTTGCAGGCGGTCGCATAATGATTAAAAAAGAAAAAAGAAACGAAAAAAAGTTTTTTGGCTCGTTTAATCTTACACATAGCCTGCTACTGGCTAGCTGCTAAGAGCCGGTTAATTTAACATGTCGTACGTATATAAACAAGTATAATCATCTTATTATTTAAATGTTTGTAGTAAACATAATTTAAAAAGCGTCAGTTTTATATGCACAACAAATATTTGTTACACAGCTTAGTTGAAAAAACAGAATAAATAATTATTGTGGTAATCTTTACCTGCAAGCAGCCGTGCTAAAACTTTGTAATCTTAACGTAACGATATATCGGGCGGTTCTAATCAATGCCCAGTGTATTCTATATATTGTTCCATATTAATATACCTACCTTAATTTGTTATTTTGTAAAAATACATATATAAATAAAACATATCAAAGGAAATTAAAAAAGAGAGAAAAAGTAGTGTATAATAATATCTATCATTACAGTCTAATTTAAAAAATAATTCAAAACTTGTGGTGACATCTAACCTAGTCTGCCAAAATGAAAATATTCAACATCTCTTGGTTTTTATTGCAAATAACATTTAAAATATGCCGTTCCATGACACTAGGAACTTCACTTTAATTGAAAATAAACAAACTGTATTCTAGGAGGCCACATATACCAGGGAGGTAGAAGATGAAAAAGCATATTCTACATTAGAATAAGAAGAATATGAAATTTACATTCACATTAGGTCTGACTTGTCAAAATAATAGGACAAATATTTTTTGTATGAAAGGAGCGGAGGTGGAATCCTGTTGTGTATGTGAGTGTATGTGTGTGTGTTTGCGTGTGTGTGTAAGTTATCACCAAATGAAAAGATTCAGCATCTATTGATTTTTACTGAAATTTACATTTTAAAATATGGCATCTCATAACACCAGGAGCTTCAATTTAACTGAAAATAAAAAAACTGTATACAAGGGGCTACATATGCGAGGGAGGTAGAATTTGAGAAAGCATATTCCACATGAGAATAGGAAGAATATGAAATGTAAATTCACATTAGGCTTGACTTGGCAAAGTAATAGGAGAAACATTTTTTTAGGAAAGAGGTTCGAATCATGTTGTGTATATGAGTGTGTGTCTACACGAAAATGAAATAAAACTTTAAGCTGCTTATCGCGCAAGATCCGTTAGCTATACGGTAGAACCAATGTATGCATGGCGTTAAGGTAACCAAACCGAAGGGGAATATACAATAAAACCACTGCCGGCCTAAACTTTAAATCCTCATACGTTTTAAAAAGAAAGTGATAGAAATAAACTGACTTCGCGGAAGATCAGAGAGATGTACAGCAAGACCGGTACTTTACCAAGTCAAAATCTCTAAATAGACGCAATAAAACTTCCGCTTCCGGTAGGCACTCCCTGTATAGCTATTCTTAGAGCCACATATATGTGTGACACTTCAAAATAATCGTCTTATCGAGTAGAATAAAGAAATATAGTCTTTAAGTTAATTAGAGCAAGTTGTGTTAACACCTAAAACAGCACACTCTCTTAGAGTTTAGTTATTTTGGTTAGACTTAGAAGTTTGTTGTCTCAAAGAAATTTCAAGCTTACTATGATTACCAAAGTGTTCAGTGGCGTGTTTAAATTAAAATAGCTACATCAAGTGATGCGTGCTACCAGCAAATTTAAGGCGCCTTCTGGTATGATTTATTTGGAGACTTAATTATCAATGAGAATACAAGTTATTTCAATAAATCAAAATTTCACAAAAAGCGATGAGAAGAGATTCAGGCAGCGAAAACAAGAAAATCAAATAGTTGATTGTCTGTTACAACGCTAAGTTAAAGGAACACATGTGTCGGAGGTAACATTTCAATATAATACCTACAACTTCATGCTTAGTAAAATTGGTGGAGATCAAAATGAAAACGAATTGATATCTGGTGCATATGTTTGTAAACAATCATCAACCTACCAAAGTTACCTAAAAATGAAACCACTTAAATTAATCGTGTGAAGAGCCGATTTCAAATGGTTTTAGAAAGGAAACTTTTAAAAACAAATAGACAAACAGTTGTGTTATAAATCGTGAGCTATTAACGTTTATAAGTAATATAGCTTTTACACTTTAAGCTCTAGTTCTTACACGGCCTGCAGTAAAAATTTCAAAGTATAAACAGAGGGCACTAATAACAGAATACCCATTTGTATTCAGACGTTTTTTCTGTTAACATATGTTCAATCATTCATCTTTAATAAAAAAAGTTTCGACATATAAAAAATTAGAAGAGAAAAGACTTAATTGCCTATTACAGCGGCAACTTAGAAGAACATTTAGAGGGTCGGAATACCGGCCCCCTAATTGTGCCGGAACTAACATCCCATTTAACACCTACAATTGCTACATACTTGACTGACTTTGGAGAAACGCAAACTAAAAACAACTTGTTTTAATATATATCTTAAGTGTAATAAAGTAACATTATTTTAAAGAGGTTGTGCTAGTTAAATAAACATAAAGAATACCAGGAGTTATAAAGTACAATACTAAGAAAAAATTTATTATTTATGTTAAGACATTTATCCTTTAACATTCATATGCTGTGCTACTTGAAATTAAAAAAGATGATCACCAAGATGGTGGCTCGAATTTAGAAATGAAAAATAACACCCAAATGTTCCAGCAGAAGCACCTCACTTATCACCTACAGCTGCTACATACTTAGTAAACATTAGTGGAGCTCAGACTGAAAACGATTCGATATCTGCTTATATGCATCTGCATATGTTTGCAAAGATTTGATATTAAATTTGGCTTGTTGGATATCCAATCATTTCTATTGAAAATGCAACCTAATTATTTTTTGATTTATACTGAGAAAGATATAGAAATATACTCTATCAGCAAATCCAAATTTGTAAGCTACCCAGACTACTAAGACAACACAGTCAACACAACCAACACAACCAACAACAACCAACAACAACAGCTAACAGACAGAACAGACAGAACGGACAGGATGGACAAGACAGACAGGACAGACAAGAAAGACATGACAGACATGACAGACAGGATAGACAGGCAGTACAGACAAGACAAAAAACTGTCTGAGAGGACAGACAGCTATTCAACAACAAATTCAATTAAAGTGAAGGTCCTGGTGTCAGGGAACGCCATATTTTAAAATGGTATTTTCAGTAAAAATCAAGAGATGTTGAACATTTTCATTTTAACAGATTAGGTTAGATGTCACCGCAAGTTTCGAACTCCTTTTTTAAATTAGGTTGTAATTAAATATATTATTATACACTATTTTCCATCTGTTCGAGCATGAACAAGAATAATCTCATCTCTTATCCATGATCACTTTAATTTTATGTAACTCTTTTCATATAAGTGATTTATAGAAAGTATTAAAATAATAGACAGTTTTATATTTAGCTTGAAACTAATTTAAATGGTCATCAAAAGACTGAAGCCTCAGCTTCCGCCAAACAAGTTCGTGGAAGATGACCTTAATTTGCTATTTTGTTAAAATATACATATAAATTAAACATATCGAAGGAAATTAACAAAGGGAGAGCGTTCAGACATGAACAATAATTCACTAATACATTATTTATTTCTTAATCTCGGTTTGCAATCGAGCATTTATTATTTGTTTCAGAATGCGAACAATTTCCTGAGTCCATCTGTTGTATGTGACATACTCAAACACCTGTGGGTGCAATGCCAAGATGTTTTGCTGTGACAAGCTCAATTTGGAACCGACCTTTAATTCAAGTAAAAAATCACTATGTAAACACATTCCTCCAGTGTGTTTTCCAACGTCAATAAATCTGCGAATATAAAACTGTTGTGGCATAAATTAAATAAAGAAACATTAATAATAATATCTAAATCTACTAATGTATATATATTATATATATATATATATATATATATATATATATATATATATATATATATATATATATATATATATATATATATATATATACAAGTGGTGTTAAAAATTGTAAATACTTACTTCGAAAACAATTAGTAGATTCACATGTTATTATTAATGTTTCTTTATTTAATTTATGCTACAACAGTTTTATATTCGCTGATTTACGACGTTTGCAGACTGACGTTGGAAAACACACTGGAGGAATGTGTTGACATAGGGATTTCTATGTTTACTTGAATTAAAGGTCGGTTGCATATTGAGCTTGTTACAGCAAAACATCGTGGCATTAGACCCACGGGTGTTTAAGCATGAGGTGGACTCGGGAAAGTCTTCGCATTCTGAAACAAATAATAAATGCTGGATTGCAAACCGACATTAAGAAATAAATTATTAATATAAAATTATTAGTATTAATTAATTATTGTTCATGTCTGAACACTCTCCCTTTTTCAATTTCCTTCGATATATTTTATTTATATGTATATTTTATGTATGTGTGGAACACTCTATAGAATACACTGCGCATTCATTAGAACCATCCGATATATTTTTACGTTTAAATTCAAAGGTTATAACACTGCTTGTAGATAAGGATTACCACAATAATTATTTATTCGGTTGTTTTAACTATACTGTGTAACAAATATTTGTTTTGTATATAAAACCAGCACCAATTAAGTAACTTAGCTCTTCGTTGAAGTTTAAAAATATTAACTACAAAACCTTTTACACTGATAATTTTTTACTTAATATTTTATGTAACTTATAGATACTGTATGACCCTGGTATATTATGAAATTATAAATATTCTACTACGATGTTAACTCTACTAAAACTAAGACAAGACTAACTTCTAATAACAAAAATAATAGCAAGCCATATTCATCCACCTATTTACTTTTAAGGAATCGTTCCCGTGAGAATCACTGGTCAGCTTTTCTTCTGTACTATCGACTGGCCTAGCTTGTGTTGGCAGAAATTTGATATTCTCGGGAAGCTAGAACTAACTGCATTTTCTCAATGAATTAACATTACATAAACTTTAATAATTATTAGAATACAACGGTAAATATATGAGGATAACATAACGCTTCCCTCCTTAAGTTGAAACATGTAAAGGAATGCAATGTTGAAACCACAATCTAGTCATTTTGCCGATTATGGTCCATCTGGGTTGTTGAGTTTGTTCTTTTCCTTAACACTTCCTTAAATTTTAGATTATACGTAAAATAACAGATTAACACTATATACATTATCGTCCAAACACTTATTTTATTGAAATAGATTGGTTTAATTGTAATTTCTGCAAGATTTTCACGTTGTTTTTAGAGCACTATGAATATTATTAAGCTCTTATAAATTGATTGAATCCAATTTAAAAGAGTTTAAATGATAATCCGTATTGTCTGTGGTTTTAAAGTTTGTATTAATTTTCGGTAGTTCTATTAATTTAAACCGATTCTTCAGATTTCTATTAATTTAAACCGATTCTTCAGATCTTGATGAGTTCTAATCACTTGATCACCTATTTGTATCTCGCACTCTGGTTGTAGTTCAATGAGGTATGTTCCTATTAATGCAATGCTGTACCGTTGGTTGGCACACTATTTGAGAGCTACAATTTCTTTTGGGGCGACTAACATCCTCTTGTTATTTTCTAATTTTTGTAATTTTGTATTTTGGATATTTGCATGGATCAGTTCACAATTAATATAAGTCCTAATGTATTTCAATAATTGTACTTCGCATGGTAATGGATTATTTACTTGAATGACGTCTGTTTCTTGACATAGATAATCGTTTATCGTTATTTCTTTACACATCCTTTCAAAAAATACATAGTTCTCATTTGAAAGGAGGTACTTAGTTTGATGAATTATAACCGAGAATGTATCTTTCACGGGAACAGGTAACGGGGACAGGTGATCATAATTGTAACTTTCGATTTCGACAATAAGTATTTCTATAATCAATACTTTTTGATTTTGTTTGGAATAACTTTTGATTGTCATTACTTTTTCAAAAAGCAGAACATTTCCCAATTCCGAATGAAAGGGTAATTTTACATTGATCTTGTATAAATCGTGTTTCCTGAATTAAATCGGCTGGGTCTATCATTGAAATATGAAAGGTATCTAATTTTGCAAATAAAATGACAACTTCTCTTCTAAAACATCATAAATTATTTGGTAAAAAAAACTGGATTTGCGTCAAAGGCATTTGTACTAAGAAATAACTATAGTCGTATACTTTCAACGCAATCGTTTTTATTGCACTTTTGACTTGTAGAATCCGTGACATTAAAACCACTTCATTATGTGCTAGTGTTTTGGTAACATCCTGAAATATATTTATATATTTTTAGTAGAGTAATTTGTTCTTTCATTAGAGTTTTTACCTTAATTTGATTATCGGATAAAAGAGAAATTGCTTCATCATACCTTCGTGCATCATTTTGATCTAAATTTCCTGTGATACTTTTAATTATTGAACCCATTCCATCTATAAGACCCCTTTTTTGTCTTTTTATGTCTGCATTAATCTGATTGATTTGACTCGCAATCTTACTTTCTAATAAAATTATTAAATTATAAGTGTTAAAATATTCCTGGTTATGTGTGGTGGAATTTTTTATTGCCAGCGTCAATCTGTTAAATTTTTTCTGTAGTGCTTTGAACTCACTTATTACAGAACTCACGTCAAATATTTGAATAAACGACCAGTATTCAACGATATTTGGGACAGACCCCAGTTTAAGTGGAAGTATACCTGGATTTTGGTTTAGTTGGTGAATTTTCGGGATTATGGTGTCTCCGAATGTACCCCATTTGTAACAACAAAGGTGGGTTTTAATTATTTGAAATGAATTATTTGTATATGATTTTCATTAAAAGGCAAAAAGGCTTGTTATATTCTAAAACTTCAAGGATAGTAAATGGCTCGGAGAACTTATTTTTTTAATTTCTTTTCTCTAATTTTGTGCAAACAATTTGATCTAATCTAAAATTAGGAGTTTCTGAACCTAATTGATTTCGTTTATTTATGACCTTTTCTTTGTTAGATAGAATTTTTGTTTAATGTTCTTACAACGATTTTCAATTTTATTTATGTGACTGACCACATAGTCGTTGTAAAAATTTTCAATAATTAGATTTGAAGGATCGACAGTATTGGTAAGGCCCAATGTTAGTTCTAGTGGTGTGTACTTGGTAGTGCTGTGAATTGAATTATTATAAGCTGTTATTACATATTTTAGTAGTACTTTAGGATATTTTTGTGTCTGACGCAAAATACGTAAGTGTTCAACTAGAGTCGAGTGAAACCTTTCTATTAGACCATTAGATTCGTGATGTTTAGGGGTTGTAAAATGGATATTTATTTTATGTAACTTTAGCAGTTCTTGCACTGTTCCATTTCGGAATTCTAATCCGGAATCTAAGACGATATTTATTGGTATCCCGTAAAAAGAAAAGTAGGTAATTAAAGAGTTACATATATCGACGGCATTTCTTTCCGAAATAGGAATTGCATTAGCTAATTTAGTAAAAGCATCTATAACTGTTAAAAATTGGTGGTTATCGAAGTGAAATACATCTATATGTACTAAATCAAAAGGTTTGCTTAACGTTTCTGTTAAGACTAATCGTATATATTTATATTATTTGTAACGTCTTGCTTCATCGTGGGCCAATAATAGTTTATTTTTAGATGATCCACTGTTTCGTTTATCCCCCTGTGGTTTGTTTTACATTAGTGTTGGTACTTTATCATCAATACTTGTTCCTCTGTTTCTTTAACAAAGTTTACTAATTTAATATACCTGATTAATTTTAATTTACTGGGCCTTAATTGTTCTATATAAATTTTATTAAAATTCCTATACATTTCTTCATTGTGAAAAAATATATAAAACGTTTTATTTTCGCTGGTATAATCTTTTAAGAATTTAATAATGAGGTTTGTGTTGGCTTTAGGGATTTTTAATTGTAATATTTTATAATTGTAGAGATTTTCAGTTTTTTGGTTAATTGTGTCACGTATATTATTGGCTATAATGATTTGATTGGGTTTACTGTTGATTATTTTATCTATTATAGGAATACCTGGATTGATGTCGTAGGAGGTTTAATTTGTATGTCTTGTAAAATATTAAATTTGGGTGTATTATGGGAGTTTGCATGATTGGCAGCATTTGAGGGACCGGGGTTATTGACGGTTTCATCTTCATTGTTTATTTGTTGGATTGGATTTTCCTCTAGATCTCTTAAATAATCTAGAATTTCCTGATCTATTTGCCCAAGACCTCCTACTATGCTTTCGCTCTCGATAGCATTAATTTTTATACGTGATAAAGCATCACCGTTGGTATTCTGTTTGACTTTTTTGTACATGATTTCATAATCAAATTCAGAAAGTCGTAATCGCCATCTTGTTAATTTAGAGTTTGGCTCTTTTAAATAACCAAGTTAATGGTTGATGATCCATGTATATTTTAAATTTCCGGCCAAACAAATAAGGTCTAAATATATACAAGCCCAAACTATGCCTAAAAGTTCTTTTTGGACGGTTGAATATTTACATTCCCTTTCGTTTAAAGTCCACGATGCGTACGCTACCAGTTTATCATTAGGAACATCACCCTATGACAATACTGCCCCTAAAGCGAAGTCACTAGCATCTGTTGTTAATACAAATGGTTTAGAAAAATCGGGATATTGTAAGACAGGTGAATTGATTAATACATTTTTGCAAATTTTGAATGATTTTTTTAAATCTGACGGATGTTCAACTTTTCGGTTCTTCTTTAAACATACGGTCATTGGTTTTGTAATTTTCGCAAAGTCGATAGTACCCTAGTAAGCCTAAAAATGTTTTAATTTCCTTTTGAGTTTTTGGTATTGGAAATTGTTTTATGGATTCAATTTTGTCCGGGTTAGGTAGAACACCACTGGGTGTAGCCACATGTCCGAAATACGCCACCTCTCTTCGTCGAAATTTGGATTTACCTAGGTGTATCTTAAAGTTAACTAAACGTTCAAAAATTTGTTACAGTTGTAAAATGTGGCCTTCAAGGAACACACTTAATATTATTATATTATCGAGGTATACTATGCAGAATTCATTTTGATATCGACGAAGTGTGTTATCAAACACCCGGTTAAAGGTACTGGGTGCTAATTTGAGTCCAGCTGGGATTCGTCTGGAAATCCATATTGTTCTAGTGCCCACCACATGTACTCATGATTGACTGTATCGAACGCACGGTCCAAGTCCAAGTTTATGAGGGTATGATTCTTCTCATGAATGTTTACATTTCCTACTTCTCCTCTTAGGCTAAGCAGTGTTGAAAAGATGGTTCTGCCTGGAGATGCGCACTTTTGTTCATCGCCTACTATATGGTTTATGAATGTATTCA
Organism: Tillus elongatus; assembly: GCA_964006375.1. Taxonomy (NCBI): domain Eukaryota; kingdom Metazoa; phylum Arthropoda; class Insecta; order Coleoptera; family Cleridae; genus Tillus; species Tillus elongatus. The sequence continues at coordinate 145,578,762 of OZ023263.1, read as the reverse complement.
GTCTTGTTTTCATACACCGTATAAACAATTTATAACCTATGCTGAGTAATGAGATGGGTCTGTACTCACTCAGACTTTTCGAGTTTGCCTGTTTTGGTACAACGATCATAAGTCCCTCCTTAAAGGCAGCCGGTGCGCTCACTCATTTATTTATCTTGTTCATTATCGTCACTATACTAACCTTAATTATATCCCAATATTTTTTGTAAAATTATACATTAAAACCGTCTGGCCCAGGAGATTTGTTTAATGCACTGCTGTTTATTTCGTTCAATATTTACTGTTCTGTTATTTCGCGAACTAGCTCGTTACAATTTCCCGCGTGTAATTTTCTTAAGTGTCTTTTAAAGGCCTGGTTAGTGTTAAATGGTCTTCCTTTATATAAGTTTGTAAAATATTGGCTTATTATGTTCGGCATTTGCTCTTCATTTTGTATTGTGTTGCTTTTTTCCAGGCAAGTTATATTCTTTATTTTGTTTTATTTCTCTTCTTGCATTATGTGATATGCTGATGCCCGCTCATCGGGAATATTTTCTTTTAAGCAACTTCGAATTTTTCAGTCTTCTAGGTGTTTCCTTTCCTGGTCACTTATTAGAGCTGTATATTTTTTATTTCTATGAATGTTGCGGGGTCATTTGGGTTTCGTTCCATTATTTCTTTTAAACATTGGTAGTAAAATCGGTTACCCACTCAGATTTTTTCTTTATTGAAGCTTGCCATGGAAAAGAAGCATGATTTTTGGTTTTGCGTAGTTGACCCCCCATTGAGTAAGTCTTGTGAATTTGGATTCTTGGCGGTTCCAGTATTACCAGTTTTCTAGAAAGAAAAAAAAATTGACGCTAGGGTCATCTAGGAACGTGATATTCAATTTCCAAGGTGGTCATGCAGCCAGGCATCTACTTAAACATACCATCATCGCCCTGCGGTCTATAATTGGGGCAGGATGAATTGCAGTTGTGCCTACCTTATTTGCTATCTCTTGCTTAACGTAAATTCTATCTAGCCCAGAGGCTCCCTTTGCATGAAAGTAAGTATATCCTGGTGTTATATATTTAAGTGTCCAGACGTCAGCCAGGCTTAAGTCTTTTATGGTGTTTTTCAAAACTGGGCAGATGTTGTCGTATCTGTCATTTGACACGTCACTTCTTTCAGTAACACAATTGAAGTCACCGGCTAGTATTACTTTTTTGCCTGGTGTATACAGCCTGGGCAGTTGCCCAATAAATAACTCTTGTCTGGATACCTTGTTTTGACTGCCGCTTGGAGGATATATATATATATATATATATATATATATATATATATATATATATATATATATATATATATATATATATATATATTATATTGTGGTTGAATATTGTGACGGCCACAGCTCTCGATGACTCTGACATTTTTACATCATTAAAAGCGATACCATCTCTTATTATTATTGCTGTTCCTCTTCTATTTTCATTTATATTAAATATAGCTTTATACTCACTAATGAAGGAGAAATCGCTGATGGTTATTTCTTGCAATAAGACAATATCGACTTGATGGCAGTAAATAAAACTTTTTAACATATGCAATTTTAAGTCTGATGATATATCACACATATTCAAGGAACATATCTGATATGATATCATTTGATGGTTACAGGTTGTGCTGTGTGACATTAAAATTAAATAAAAACATAAATGTTTACTTTCACTTTAATATGTTGATTCCTCTGATGACTCCCTTAACAACGTAATCGGTCTTGTCACTCCAGCCTCCAGCTCGTCATCCTTTTCATCTGCCCAGTCCACGTTCTTTGTGTTTGGTTTCATAGTTTCGCTGCCTGAGTCACTGGAGTCAGCTTTTCTTCTCTTCTGACCTTTTTTGTAGGGCTATCTTAATGTTATGTCACCACGTTTTCTGTTGTTTTCTGATCTAAAATGTCAGTTTGTGCATTGTCTACAGTATCTTCGTTGGTGTCTACTTCTTTTTCTTTCAATATTTGAATTACTTCTTCTAGTGTAGTATCCTTTTCGGCGTTTTCTCTAGGTAAATTTGTTTCCAGTCTTTTAGCAACTACATATTTTTCTAGAGTTTGTCTTACCTCCTTATTGTTTGAATTTTCTATCTTGTTTCTTTCCTCCATGATATATATCGTTTCACTCTGACCGATAAAAGTGATATCGTTGTTCTGTATGGATTCTCTATCAGCAGTATATTGTTGTCTTAAATAGCCATTTAAGGCAGATACATAGTTGCGTCTTCTAAGTCTGTATTCTGGAGAACACATACAATTTTTTTCCTCGTGTTCTGTAGATGCGCATCGCCTGCAAGTTTTCTTTTGGCCCAGGTATGTTTTCCAAAACTGTGATCCCGATATTCGGACATATGATGGAATCGACCTATGTATTTCCATCTTAACAATTTTGATGTCATTATCGCATGCAAAAGGTAGGTTTTTCCAGGACTCGTTTTTTATTTCTTCCACAACACCGTCCGAGAATAACGACCTTTTTATTTCAGAATCAGGCATTTCAATTGGCATTCTGTGTATCCGTACTATGTTTTTTGGCTTTCGTTGAATAATTTTATTTACTAAGTTTTATATTTGCCCCTTTGTACTCTAACTTATTTTCCCATTTTTGGAAAATATCTTCTAAAATTTCTGCGTTCGCAAGTTTAATCATTATCTTGTTATTTCCGTGCATTCCCATTGCTATTATCCATTGTACTTGCATCTTCATTCTATCTTGTATAAAAGTATGTGTTTCGTATTCATATATTTTATAGCCCATATTAATAAACTTCAGGCTTAAAGTATTCGCTCTCATGTTTAGAATGTATTAAAGGCACTTTATCACACCCAATAACAGACGTATATCAGAGGTCCTTACCGTGCCTCAGCACAGCGCGAACTCTGTCCTTTGGTAGCAAGTTGCCGGCTCGGTAACTACTACGTAACCAAGTAATTTATTAGCTAGCATCCATGCTTCAGTGATAGAATGTGCGCGTGACACGCGGGCGACCCGAGTTCGATTCTCGCCAGATGCATGTAACATTTTGTTCTGTTTCACTAACCTTAATATTTTGTGAAACAATAGTGTCCAGGTTTCATATGTTTGGACCAAGATCTTATTCTTCTTTAAAACGTCTGGCTAAATTTGTCACTGTTGAGTCTAAAATCATAATTTTCAGCAGACCTTGTTTTATTGTTGATATTAGTAAATTTTATTAAGAAAATTCACTAATAGAAAAATTGTATTAATAAAAACCTTTTTTTTTGGTAGGGTCAACTGGTTCGATTATGTTGACTCAAATGAGACCATCCAGGCGATTAAAAAATACCTGTCACGTCTATAATTTGGCAGATACCTACATTCCTTGTCTTAAGATGTATTAAGTTTACTTCTGGAAAGCTTTTGTAACTTTAATGAAATTCGCAACACAAGTTTTTTTTTAAAGAGACTTTCCTAGATTTAACAAATTTTTATTTTGTTGATTCAAAAAAAAAGAGTTTCTGGCATTTTTCTCAACAGGCACTATAAGACAAGATTAAAAGATTAGTATGATGATAGAAAGATATTGATGGTAACACTTAAAAAAAATCTTCAAATGAGCGCGTATTAGGACTTTAAAACCGATTTCAAGGTCTGTTTAAATTGAAAGTATTAATTTTTTAGTAATATGCCGTACTAATAGTATACAATTCTTATAAAACTTCACTACTATAACGCACTTAGTTGTCAGAAATAAAGCATGAAGAGATAATAATATACTTAATAAGGTAATATAGGTAAATTGAAACTACTTATTATTTAACATGTACTAATAAGATACATTATATGAACACCTGCTTCAGTGATTTCACATCAACACACTTATTTCCTAATATTCGTGTAAACCTTGCGTATATGATGCACATAAATATTGAATAATAATAATAATATAAAAACGATAAGAAATATAACAAAACTCTACGGCACTTGCGCAGTGTATAAATATAATTAAGTTAGTAATGCAATAATTACAATTACATTGTTATACAATTCTAATTATAAGGATCTAATGCAGGTATAGCACTTTCACAGAGCGGTTCATATCGACAGCAAACGAAGTTCAATGAAGCATGTTGCCACCAATGTGTATTTTGTTTCTTATGCATACAACCAAGAAACGCGTTTGGAATTAAGGAAAAAGGCTTGTGAAACTGTCATAAATAATATAATTTTGGGTTTCTTGGTTTGCTTTTATAATGGAAGAAAGCTCAGTTTTTAGACGCCTTTGAAATATTTTGCATACAATTCCTAACCACTAATTGCTTTATTGCTTACAAATCAATTACACTCGTTACAAATTGGAAGCTATGAACCGCAACTTTATAAAACGTTGTTACATTAAATAAAACAAAACGGTGCTGTAATTATGCGCTTTTTACTGCATTCGCTTTTAGAAAGAGCCAATTACATACAATTCTCGAAATGGTAAAAAAATTGTTTAAAGATTGGTCATCTCGGACTACCAAAGATGCTTCTTTTAATTATTACAAAATAAAAGAAAATGTATTTACTCTCAGGTAATCTGTTATGAGAAACGTCTGTTTTGCCATTTTAAGATAACTATCACTTAGTAATTCTTTTGTTCATTACTCTTTTCGTAAAAATTTTATATATGCTACACAGGTTGTATGTATTAGTTATACGAATAAGAAGCGAATGTAGACTAACCAGGAATTAGAAATGTTCAAAACAAGAAGTTTCAATTCCTTTTACGGTACTTACAAATAGCAAACAGACAACACTTGAAGTACTTATTGAAGAAAATTTTTTAGGGTTATTAATTTACTATTACTATGTATTAAACTCTATAATCTCTTATATTTGATTAACTGAATTTATTCCAGGTTACAAACTTGCACTGAACATACCAGATCTCAATTGAAGAAATTGAAACTGAAAAATCTGATCTATTTTATGCCAACATCCTGTTTTTTAGTTGTATAGACTTCGTTTTTTTTTGATTAATTAAAATAGCATTTGCTTCACCTGTGTTGTATAGGTGTTGCACAATCAGCTTATTTTATTTTTTAATTTAAGGGGAGTGTATTTGGTATTTATCCTTCAAAAGCAATATAATTTTTTGCGATTTACAACAAACAAATAAAAAACTATTTAATTCCAAATATTTAGATATTGAACGCAAAGAATAATACAAATTAGGACTCTCTAAGCTACATTAACCTCTGTCAAACAGGCTTTTCAAATGAACATCACAAAGTTAAAGTTAATTAAAACAGTTTTAGTTGTATACTTTAGAAAATCCTGGACGCAGCAAGTGCGTTATGAGAGTGAATTTTCATAAAAATGTTTTTAATAGCAAATATGTTTTTTTTTCAGAAAGCGGGCATCAAATTTGGTTACCAGTATAACCTATATAGTAGAAACAATGTGCCATGTTTCATCAAAATAACTTTATTGTTTGAAAATGTACGAAAATTTCCAAAAGTAAACTTTAAATGTTCCCGAAAAAACTGGTTTCTTGGCCAACGAAGCTTATAAGTCATTAGCAAATTGAGCTATTCAAATTTAAAGTATTTAATAAAAATTTGCTACCATAACGCACTTGCTGCGTCCCTATTTTTTTTTCTTACAAGCATGCATCATCTTTCGATGAAAAATGCAAATATGCAATAACATAAGGCGTGTTTGATTAAAAAAAAAAGAAAATTTTTATCACCAACGACTTTTGGGTCAGCCTGTGATTGTACAAATAGTTTTATGATGTGGCTCAAGACACTCCATAATTAACGTAAACATTTTTTTCGTATCTTGTATAATAACGGATATATTGAGCTTTATTGATTTTTTACGAAAATTCGCCAAACATTATATACCTTATTACCTTTATTGCTTAAAATTATACATGTTTATTCAATAAGTCTAAGACTTGTGGTGAATATTAACATAATTTTATACGTAGTTGCATCCAAAACTGCTTGACAACACTCCAAATTCAACAACCTTAAAATTTTGACATTCCAAAAAATTTATTCCCTCTTCCAGTTCGTTCTTCTAATGTTTCACCTGATACCTCCATTTAGAATTAATACTAATCACTCCATAATACTTTTCCAACTGCAAACCTTTCTTAACTACCCATATTTTTGCCGAAATTGTAAATTTTATACGAGACCAAAAATGACATTTTAATTTGACGATAAACTCTATAGCTAAAACTACTACCAAAGCATCAGAGAAAGGGTCTATTTGAAATGAATTTTCTGGAAATATTTTGGTAAAATGAAGGACAATGGCGGTTGAAGCTAAGACTTCAGGGTTTGTAAAACATTCTTCTTGCGACATTCTCTTTACATAACCCGTATTAGTTTCAGGTTCTCAATTTTGACGTTTGAGATCGCGACTATGACTTTTTGAGGTAAACCCCAATTGTTTTTCTTTAAATGCCTATAACTGTTTTGTCTTTTAACCTACAGAGCTAAATTTTGGTACGTAATTTAGTTTTAATGATATAAACCCGCATGTCTAATTTGGTTGCCCTTACTTTCTTTTTCGGAGATATAAAAATTTTCCGGGAAAAACGGGGTTGATTTTCCTGGCTAACAAACTTATCCAAGCCACCCGCAAAAGGAATCTACTTACGAAATTTGATCAAAATCGGCCTATTATTTTTTGAGTTATCGGTGTATTATATATATATATATATATATATATATATATATATATATATATATATATATATATATATATATATATATATATATATATATATATATATATATATATATATATATATATATATATATATACCCAACCAACAAGGATTCTGCATTTCATAACTAAATTGTTTTATTTTTATTTTTTAATTGTATAAAATTTTTCTTTTTACTACATTAAAGCATCGCCTAGCACTATTTGGCTTTTAGTCACAATTTTGCCGTTTTAAGAACGTCCTGTCAGCAAAAATATAAAGTTATTTTATAAATATTTTATAAAGCTTTTCTGAAACTTGAAACTAAACCTTTATAAAACCAGAACGCTTCTTCTAAGCGATGCTACTGTATACGTCTTACAAAAATTCTTTTACAGATAATTAATAAAACTTTTATGCAGCGTTTTAATTGTTATATTGATATCTTACTAAGTAGAGATAAAAGCTTGTATACAGTCAAATTACAACACTTTTATGTTTTATTAGCCAAGTTGCTCTTAACAGCATTTAAAAAAAGATGTTACATTATGGGTCTAAAGTAACAAAGGAAATCTCTAAAAAGCTTTTCTGGCGTGAAAACTACTTTTATGTAACATTGAATGCTACTTGTTTCAACTAAAGAACTATTTTAGATAAACTATCCTTAACTTGACAACTTGTAGAGGACACACATGTATATACGTTTTTTTCGCCAGTACGAATTAGCAGCTTATTAGCATTTTTCCAACTAAAAAAGATTGTGCATTATGACCAATTCTTTTATAGTTTTAGTGAATTTTCTTTAAAAAAAATCACTTATGAGGAGATCCCGACTTTTGAATTTTGAAAAAAATTCCTCAAATGAGCGCTAGTTAGGCCCCCCAGAACACATATCCGGGGTCAGTTTCAATTTTTATATGTTTATATATATATATATATATATATATATATATATATATATATATATATATATATATATATATATATATATATATATATATATATATATATATATATATATATATATATATATATATATATATATATATGTATATGTATATGTATCACACCGATAACTCAAAAACGAATGCGCCGATTTTGATTAAATTTGGTGAATAAATTCCTTTTGCAAATGGCTTGGATAAGTTCGTTAACCAGGAAAATCTGCCCAGGTTTTCCCGTAAAATGTTGTGTTTTCTTTCGAAAAAAAATTATATCTCCGGAATTAACAAAGTAAGGGCAATCAAATTTGGTACGCGGGTTTATATCCTTATAGGTAACCTACTAAAATTTAGCTATATAGGTCAAAAGACAAGAAAGTTATAGGCATTTAAAGAAAAATAAATTGGGGTTTTCCTGAAAACGTCAGAGATTTACAAGGTCAAAATCGGTAACATTTAGGCAAATGACTTGAATCTAATACGGGCTATGGAAATCAAATGTCTCAAGAAGGATGTGTTACAAACACTGAAGTCTTAGTTTCAACCGTCATTGTCCTTTATTTTAGTAACATTATTCCAGAAAATTCATTTCAAATAAACCCTTTCTCTGATGCTTGACAGTAGTCTTAACTATAGAGTTTATCGTTTAATGGTATATAATTTTTGTCGAATTTTCGTAAAAAATCAATAAAGTTCAGTATATCCGTTATTATACAAGATATTAAAAAAATTGTATATATTAATTATAGAGTGTCTTGAGCTACATCTTAAAAAAATATTTCTACAATCACAGGCTGGCCCATAAGTCGTTTTTTTAAACAAACACGCCTTATGTTATTGCATTTTTGCATTTTCCATCGAAATATAATGCATGTTTGTAAGAAAAGAAATTCTGGATGCAGCAAGTGCGTTATGGTAGCGAATTTTGATCAAATGCTTCATATTTGAATAGCCGAATTTGCTATTAACCTATAAGGTTGACCAAGAAACGAGTTTTTCCGGGAACACATTAAGTTTACTTTTGGGAATTTGTGTACATTTTCACACAATTAAGTTATTTTTATGAAACATGGCACATTGTTTTTACAATATAGGTTATACTGGTAACCAAAATTGATGCCTGCTTTCTTAAAAAGAAAACACACATATTTGCAATAAAAACATTTTTCTGAAAATTCACTACCATAACGCACTTTCTGCTTCCAGAGTTTTTTTTTTATTGCATAAAATTTGTCATTTTACTACATTAAAACACCGCCTGCCACTATTTGGCTTTTGGTAACAATTTAGTGATTTAAAGGTGTTTTAAGAATATTCTATCACAAAAAAAAATTTGTTTTATAAATAATTTATAAAGCTTTCACAAAAGCTTGAAATTTTACTTTTGTAAAGGCGAAACGCTTCTTATAAGTAATTTTACTGTATAGGTGTTACATAAATGCTTTTAGAGATAATTAATAAAACGTTTATACAGCAATTTAATTGTTATATTGATGTCAAACTAAGTAAAAATAAAAGCTTTTATACAGTCAAAATACAACACTTTTGTGTTTTATTAGGCAATTTGTTCTCAACATCATTTTAAAAAATATGTTACATTATGGGTCTTTTAAAGCATCAAAGGGAATCTCTAAAAAGGTTTTATGATGTAAGAATTACTTTTATGCAACATTGAGTGCTACTTGTTGCAACTAAATAACTATTTTAGAGTAACTATCCTTAACCTAACAAATTTGTGACGACACATATATGTTTTATCGGCCAGTAGGCGTACCTACTGCTAATTCGTAAATTTGCAGTTAATTATTCTTTCCTTTAATTTAAAAAAGTGACATGGATATTTCGAAATGGAAAAAAGTAAAACGCACCGGTTACTTTGGACGGAAAGTAAAATCAAGAATAGAACAAATGAAACAATTTCAAAATAATTATGCTGTGAAAATCGAAAATACGAAGGAAAATAAGGAATGTCCATCATCAAAAATGTATTCTATACTGAAATTTCTCCCCTGGAATCATTCACAAATGTCAACGATGAGAGAGTGAGTAGCGAAAAAACTAAAATCATGCAGATTACCCCAAAAAGATTTAAACCTCTTCAACAGTATTTTAGTTTGCAAAATTAAAATTAAAATATATTTTGCATTTGAATTGATTTGCCTTTCAAAAAATAATTTTGTAGTTGAATCAATTTTCGAACCAGGAAGTAGGTATTATTATATTATAATCCTCGCCCAATAAAATACTTCTTGCAGCCCTGCACACACACACACACACACACACACACACACACACATATATATATATATATATATATATATATATATATATATATATATATATATATATATATATATATATATATATATATATATATATGTGTGTGTGTGTGTGTGTGTAAATTGAAGCTAAGCTAACCCGGGATATGGGTTCTAGGGGCCCTAGTTTGCGGCCATTTGAAGAAATTTTTTCAAAATTCAAAAAAAAAAAAAAAAATTCAAAAGTCGCAATATCCTCAACAGTGAATCTTTTAAAGAAAAGGCATTTAAATAGTGCAGCAAATTGAATCATAACTTCTACATCGCTAAATTATCTACTCTCCTCAGAAACACATTTTCATAAAATGAATTTAGGGTCCATGACTTGACCACAAAGAAAATATTCTTATTCCTTTACCCATAAACTTCTAAAACGTTATACTACTCAAGTTTTAAGAAAAAAATGGCAATTTTCACTAAATCACCCCTCATTTTCGCCTACTCCCTGAAGCGATCTTATTAAAAAACAATTCGAAGCACAATGTCGGGTGCTAACCAGATACCAAATTTGAAGATGATATCTCAATTTGTTCGAAAGTTATTGCGCCTACTAACAGACAGATGTACATTTCGACAGACCGACCGACCGACCAACAGACAGAAAAATTTCGTTCCAGAATCAAGTTTACGCCGTTTTGTGAAAAGAAAATTTCGAAATTTCTGTTACCAATATCCCACCCCCACACATTCAACCCCAAATTTCATTTCGGCACAGAAAACCAGATGTTTGATGACATTGAAAATTTTCTAATAAACAAATCTTAAAACGTTATATTGCTCGAGTTTTAACGAAAAAATGTCAATGTTCACCAAATCAAACATCAACCTACCCCATTTACCCCCTGCACCCTGGACCGTTTTTACTCAAAAACAATCCGAACCGTTCCTTTGTCAGGTCTTAATCGTATACAAAAGTTGAAAACGATATCTCAATTTGTTTCAAAGTTATCGTGGCTACAAACAAACAGACATACAGACTGACAGACAAAAAAAATCGTACCCTAAAAGCTTTTTATCAATAAATATATTATATGCTACATAAGCGTAAGCCTTCTTCTTTCTTGCTTCTTTCAAAGAGTCTTTCCTCTATCCATGAAAAATTATTTGTTGATAACTAAAATGATATAGTATTTTTCACCTGAACAATCTTTATACCTCCGAAATTAAGAAGGATGAAGTTTTGTACACATAATGCACCTATATGTACTATATTACGCACAAAATATAAAATATCTACGTCAATGAAATATAAAATTATTTAGAGTTGCATTTTTTTGGTGAAAAGTCGCTACCATAACGCACTTGCTGCGCCACGACTTTAAGTACATTTTCATTTTTAAAAAAATCACTAACAGAGAACATGATAGTGAAACGTTCAAAGCCTTAAGTTTCAGCTTCGATCGTCATTATCGTTCATTTTTCTAAACTATTTGCATAAAATTATTTTCAAATAGACCCTTTCGCTGAAGCTTTGACAGTAGTGTTAGTCATAGAGTTGATGATTTAATGGTCTGTAATTTTTAGATAATTTTTGTAAAAAATATTCGCGGTTGAGAAAACCGCGAGTTTTAAAAAGTTTTCTTTACATCAGCGCGAAATAAGTCCCCTAAAACCAATATCTGGTGTTATTATCAGTTTTTAACTGTTTACATATATATATATATATATATATATATATATATATATATATATATATATATATATATATATATATATATATATATATATATATATATATATATATATATATACACGGTGACGCATTTCTACGGTAAAGCCCAATATATCCGTTAATATCCAAGATACAAGGAAAAATTGTATACGTTAATTATAGGGTGCATCTTATAAAATAATTTTGACAATCACAAGGTCCCCCTTCACAGTATGTGTTCTAGAAGGCTTCGATCTTAGTGCAAATTATGTCTAGCTGCTGTAGATACTTTTAGTACAATAAAATGTGCGTTACCGAAAGAAACATTTTACTAAGAATTGAACAAAGCCATTAAATAAAATAACATCTGTAAAACTATTAATTAAAAACAAATAACGAACAAAATGGATATCGGAAAGATTGTTACAAGTTGCATTAATCTACCTAATTAAATTATTTTAAAATTAAACTGCAACTTTAGAAGAAAAACAACAATAAATCAGAGTAAGTGCTCAAAGTGTTCACCATTTACGGAAATGCATTTTCTCACCCGTTTATTAAAATTATCTCTTACTTTAAAAAATTAACTTTGTTGAGCTCTGATGTCATTAACACCCTGTGCGATCTTTTCCATTAATTACTGGCGGTAATTTTTTTTATCTATGTAGATCAGTGGCTGTAAATAACCCCAAAAGTAACAATCTCGCCGATTTAACTCGCGACCACGCGCTGGTCATGGGTGCACACTACCACCACCTTTGCACGTAAATTTCATCTAACAACAAGAGATACGTTGCTCCGTTAAGTCTAGGTGGCAGTTCAAATGGCCCTACAATACAATTCCCAAGAATGCCACACCAAATGTTTATTGAAAATTCCCGTTGAAAATGATGTTCGCGGATAGCATGAGGATTTTCAATCGCATAGGTACGGCTATTACGCAAATTGAACACACCTCTTTAATGTTGTGGATATAGTACAGTACGTACGAGGGTATACTGATATGTATGTGTAGTTACTCTGGAAACATTACAGTGAGCAAAATTGAATTTAGTTGTTATGCTAACAACTATGATGTTTGATAAACAACCTGTTAAATTTGACCTCCAAAAGCTGAGAAGTGAGAAAGCTGCGAATTTCTGAAAATGGCATATTTGAGAAAAATCTAAATTTTGATAAAATTGGTCAGTTATTAAATATTTATTTTTAAATTGGTTATCAGGCACAGACATTTTTCACTGACATATAGAAAACTAAGATGATCAATGTTCTTCGTGTGCACTTATCGAAAATGGGTTGGGTAATTTAAAATAGAAAGATCAAATGTCAAAGATGCCCAGCGCTCTGGAAGACCAATTTCTGTGACCACTTAAGAAGACATCGATTCTGTCCATGAAATGATCTTAGAAGGTCGACGAATTGGGCTGAAACGTATAGCATAAATATTGCACATTTCCTTCGTATGTGCGTTTTCTATTTTTAGCAAAATTGATTCCACAATGCTGATCAGAAACGCTCTTTTGACAATGTCAAAGGAATTGTGCCAACGCTTTGAAGATCATTCCTCAAACTTTTTGGGTAGCCTTGTCACTATGGACGAAACATGTGTCCATACTTTGATCCAGAAACTAAAAAGTAATAAAGTAAACGCATTTCACTTTGTGTTGAAAGGTCCTGGTTTTAGTTTTCTGAGACAAAAATAAGATAACTCTATTTGATTTTTTTAAACAAGTTAGAACTCTCACGAAAGCATACTATAGTGCGTTGTTAATCACGGTACGCAAGGTAATTGTGGAAAAACGCCGCATATGCGTTGAGGAATGGTTTGAAGTTGAAGATACAAAAATATTAAAGGGTTTAGAATTGCTTCACGAACGTTTTGCAAAATAAATAATTTTTTTATTTAAACAATAATTATATTATCTCATGTAGGTTAAATATTTTTCAATATCTCCTCGTATATCCATATAGGCCAGGAAATATGGACTGGTTTTTCAAAAAAAATTCTACCTCGTAGTCAGCACTTTTGTTACATTTGCTAGACAACAAAATAATTAATTAACATACGAGATATAAATAGTACACACATTATCAATACCTCTATATGAACTTTTATTTTCTAAATTATCTAAAATTAAACTTAACTAAAAATCAACTTACCTATTAATTTTAAATTACGTCTATATCCTAAAATCCACTCGAAGCACATATTTGCCTTCCACAACTTCATATATTTGGCAATTAATTGGTTTCAAGTTGGCATTGTTTATTCCATTACTCTGGTTTTCTAGACAACTGATACATTACTACACTAATTTTTATTTCTAGAGAACAGTATCACTAATGTGATAACACTAACCGTAGACTATTGTATGCTCTGCAAGTCTGCAGCCAACAAAGTCAGTCAACTTCGCAAGTACATATGTTTCTGTGAAGTAAAGCAAACTTAGCTCGATGCACACCACTTTCATTCGCCTGTCACTCCTAAAAATGAGCACAAAATACTCCTGACAGTAAATTGCAAATGACCATTATAATATATGTATCGCTACCGAACAATAATATAAACAATGAACGTGCTTAAGGTGCCTAACTAGTTTATTCAATTATTATTGCCATAATTAAACTAATTTGAATAAAAACCGCGAAACATTCAAAAATAGTGAAGAAAGTTATTTGAAGCTAAAATAGAAAACATAAAAACGGTTGCTTTATAGAAACAAATCGAGTTTATTAAATAGTGTTTTTTAAGCTTTAAAAATATATAAACTTTGCTGACATGGTTTCATCACAACGTAATAGCATGTTAAAATATTGTGAAATTTTAATCAACCTTTAGCATGTTAGCAATAAAAAAACAGTAAAAACGGTTTGCTGTTAATTTTTATATACAAGAAGCGTTCACTAGCAGTTTCATCCATTGATGAAATGTAAGTCGTATACTTTAATACAAAAGTCCCTCTTTTTATAACCACATTTTTCAAACATAGCTTCTTTTCTTCTTTCTAATCCTAAATCATATAACAACGTACCAGTTTAACCGAAACTGCGTAGTGAATCTTGTAATAGTCTGCACTTAGCTCGTGAGACTTCACATCGGGGTCTATTTTCGCGATCTAACGAGTCTTAGTGTAGTTTCTGACACAAAATAAAATTAATTAGTGTGTCAAATTTACAGTTACGGGTATCGTATTGAGCTGACATTTTTGGACCACATTGGTAGTATTAAAAAATAAAAGTTTTTTAAAAACATACCTTTCTGCAAAATTCATACCAAAAGGCAACCCAACGATTTCATTTTCAAGAAAATTAATTTTAAAAGGTTTTCTAATTATGCATGACTTAACAGAAAAGCGTGGGGCCTTTTTATCTATAATTCGCAGCACACGCTTTTCTGTTTAGACATGCGCTTTAGAAAAATTTTGAAAACTCTTTTTTTTGGGTATAAAATTATTTTTATTTTGCTTTTTGGTATCAATTTTAAAGGAAAGTATATATGTTTTTATTTTTTGTGCTTTAAGGTCATAATTAAATGCAATTATTACATCAAAATAATTTTATAAGATGCAGTTTCAGACACTTTATAATTAACGTATATAATTTTTTTCTCGTATCTTGTATAATAACAATTATATTGAGCTTTGTCGTAGAAATGCGCCAGCCTGTATATATGTAAACAGATAAAAACTGAAACTAAACTAGAATATGGAGTCTAGGGCCCTAGTTTGCACTCATTTGAAAAGTCCTTTTAAAATTCAAAAGTCGCGGTCTCCTCATTAACGAACTTTTTCTACGAAAATTAGCTAAAAATTATAGATCGTTAAACCATAAACCTAACTAAAACAACTGCCAAAGCATCAGAGAAAGGGCATATTTGAAATAAATTTTCTGGAAACATTTTAGTAAAATGAAGGAGAATGACGGTTGAAGCTGAAACTTAAGGGTTTGCCGAGCACTCTTCCTGCGACCAGTATTTGTTTCAGGTTCCTTGCCTAAATGTTGCCAATTGTGACGTTTCAAATCGCGACTGCCTATAACTTTTTTGTCTTTAAACTTAGAAACCTAAATTTTGGCACATGGTTCATCCTTTATATTACAAACAAGCGCACAAATTTGGTTGCCCCTACTTTGTTATTTTCAGAAATATAATTTTTTCGGAAGAAAACACAAAACTTTTCGGGGAAAACCAGGACCAAATTTTGTGATTTTGTGACTAAGGAAGGTATCCAAGCCACTTGCGAAAGGAAGGTACGTACTAAATTGGATCAAAATCGGCACATTATTCATTCAGTTATCGGTGTGATATATATATATATATATATATATATATATATATATATATATATATATATATATATATATATATATATATATATATATATATATATATATATATATATATATATATATATATATATATATATGTTATGTATACGGGAACAAAGTATTAATTAACTTATATTATATTATGCAAGACTGCCTTTCCAACAGGTAAAAAATAAATATGTAAATATACATTTAAACAGGAAAAATATTTTTTTTTTAATTTAATATTATTGGCTGCGGCATCTCAGGCCATTAGCACATTTTTCCCAACATTCTATATTTTTTAAAATTTTCCAGACAGAGTCAAATTGGCTCGCCCGGGAATCGAACCCGGGACCTCTCGCTTAGCAGGCTGGCACCAACTTCAACTTCAACTTCAATAAACTTTATTTATATCACTTATAATATTTACAATGTAATGTACAATAATTAGAGTGTATTACAATGCACCAGCGAGTTATTAAATCGCTCTTACAAAGTATATTTAAAAATATAAGTACAAGGTCTTGTTTACAATTGTGTTTTTTGTTTGTTTGTTTGTTTATGTACAAACGTCTACAGATGAGATAAACTTATAGATAGGATTTTACAAAATAGCAGGAAAAATACGACTAACAAAAACCTGCTTTAAATATACACCTGCGCCACGAGGGCGTCAGGAAAAATAATAAAACAACATTGTATGTAATTCTCTTAAAATACTCATATAAACATCGATTCAATGCAAAGTAAACACCAGACTTAGGCAAGTTCGATATCTAAAATGCTGAGAAATAATTCTATAAAAATTTGATAATTACGACGGCGTCCTGGGGTCACGTTAAAAAAATATTTTCCAACAATTCTGAGATTAAAATCTAAGATAAAAAGTCAGAATTCTGTTATAAAAGCTCAGAATTCTGACTTTTTATGTCATAATTTTTTGTATGATAAAAAAGTCAGAATGCTGACATAAAAACTCAGAATTCTGAGATAAAAAGTCAGAATTCTGACATAAAAAGTCGAAATTCTGACAAAAAAACTCAGAATTCTGACTTTTTATGTCATAATTTATTGTATAATAAAAAAGTGAGAATCCTGAGATAAAAAGTCACAATTATTCGAGAGCTTTATTCGACAGCGTCCAGGTAGGTGGCTCTGCCTGTGCCGGTTTTACAGTTAGTTGATGGTAGTTACAAACTCAAAGATAAGAAAATTGGTTCATTGTCTATTATTCTCGTTGCGTTAATAGAATAATGCATAATAGGTGCATATTTCATGATTTTACTGATTATGTACGTTAGTATATAAGTCGTCGTATAAATATACATATATATTATTGTTTTAATCGACATTGTACCAGGGAAACTTTAGTCAAAGTCAAGTCACCCTTAGAAGTATCAATCTATTTCCGCGAATATGGCCAATCACCGACCCCAGGGAGCAGTTTCACCTCGCTATCCTAAAAATTTTCCCGTACCCTGCCATCTGCAAACATAGTAGGGATATTTAACGTGTCCAACATCGCTTGGACACGGGACCGCGGCTTTACACCCCCTCCGAAGGGCGGACATACAACTTCCTCACTTACAATGCCACAACCTCGGTTGATGTTAATGTTGCAGTATGTACTAAGAAAGTGAAAGGAGAACCCTGGGATCGAACCCAGTACCCTTCGATTCACAGACGCACGTTCTTACTACTGATCTGCCGAGGGTCTTATAAATAAATAATCCTGAGATGAACGTACGTTTAATATTTTATCGTAGATTTTTTTTATTATAGATTACAGTCGATTTTGTTTGAATTAAGTCTGCTACTTAAAGAAACGAACAACAAATACCTAATGTGTCTGATGATTTGTTTTTGTTGCTCGATAACCATCATCATCCTCACAATCGAAACGCGATACCATCTGTGGCAATCGTGACTCTCCGTCTGTACTGTCCATTTTAATTCAGTGTAGCTTCCACCTTCAATCAATATTGTGCCAGGTTTCCAGAAGTTTTACTTTTGATCTACCTCTTCCTTTTTGTCTCGATATGTATCTTTCAAATAAAACTATCATAAACATGTTTTAAAATATGTCTTATATATTTTGCCAATTTTTTTAGCAAGCATTTTTATTCTGTCACCTCTTCTAGCACACTTTTTATTCGTGCTTCTATCGGTGTACCTTATTGTTTTTGTAATTTTTCTCAATTTCCACATTTCAAAAGCTTCTATTCCCTTGGTGTGCTGCTTAATCAACGTCCGCCCAATCCAAATTAAACTCAATTTTTGATAGGAGTAAGAAGTATATTTTGAGAAAATTTATAACATTTATTATAGTAATGTTGAGGTAAACACAGACCTTGAGTGAGAAAGCTTTAATAGAGGTATAGTTTCAATGTGTAGTTCCTTTTCCGTACAGAACATTGAATTTAAGTGGATAGAATAACTATTTGGCATTGCCAAATGTTGAACATATATTTCACATTTTTGCAACGTTCACATATGTCTGCTTGTAATGTCTAGCATTGTAAGTGAATCGAACGTAGGTAATATACGTTTAATAATATTGTATTAATCATTTATCCATATATTTTAATAATACTCAGTATAATCTGGACGACTCAATTGACCACAAGACGCAATCGCGTTGCCAACAAAGTTGGCTTGATCAGATAATCAAGAACAATAAATTGCTTTACTTTATGTAGAGGTAGATACCTTACCTTTGGCCTCACAATATTTGTAAAGTATAATATTTTAATTCATCTCAACTATAAAATATAAAATGAATTATTTATCTAATTATGCAAGCATTGACACTTAAGCAAAGAATTCTGGCCTCGCCACCCATCTAATTATATCTTATATAAAATATAATAGTACTAGAAAATTTTCGTAGAATAAATTCACTAATGGGGAGATCCCGATTTTCGAATTTTGAAAAAAAATTCTTTAAATGAGTGCCCTTAGAACTCATATCTGAGATCCGTTTCAATTTATACACACATACACACACACACACATATATATATATATATATATATATATATATATATATATATATATATATATATATATATATATATATATATATATTGTAAGTGGCTTGGATGAGTTCGTTAGCCAGGAAAATCGGACCAGGTTTTTCGGAAAAAATTGGGGTTTTCTTCCGAAAAACATTCATATCTCTAAAAATAAAAAGATACGGTAACCAAATTTAATACGTAGGTTTACGATATAAAATTTAATTATCTGTGTTACAAGAAAGAGAAGTGATAGGCATTTAATACAAAAATGTTTGGTGCCAGAGCACATCTATTTATTAAGTAATTAATCGATTTATGTGTATGTGCTCCAATATTTGCATTATTTTTCTCTTGGTACCTACTAAAAGTAATATTCCATATTATGCATTATCTTTATCCAAGAACGCACAAATATATGACACGAAAAATGTTCATCATGTTATTTTGGTATGAATGTTGATGTATAAAATTGTTATAATTTTTGCAGAAATGGAGCTACCAAAATAATTACAGTTATTTTTCTGGCGAAACGATAATTAAACCCTAAAATTTATTTTGATGCACATCGTTACCATTTTAAGTTGTTATTACTGACTGCTCGGTTTTCAAAACATTGCTGTAACCAGTTTGCAATTTTTTGCTCGCTGTGATGTTGCTTTGTGTTTAACTAAAGATACTTTTGAATTTTGAAAATTTTCTTCAAATGAGCGCTAATTAGGCCCCCTAGAACACATATCCGTGGTCACTTTCGATTTTTATATGTTTATACATATATATATATATATATATATATATATATATATATATATATATATATATATATATATATATATATATATATATATATATATATATATATATATTTGTGTGTGTGTGTGTGTGTGTGTATCACACCGATAACTCAAAAAATAATAGGCCGATACCTTCCTTTTGTAAGTGGCTTGGATAAGTTTATTAACCAGAAAAATCTGCCGAGGTTTTCCCGGAAAATTTTGTGTTTTCTTAAAAAAATCATATTTTCGGAAATAACAAAGTAAGGGCAACCAGATTTGGTACCTTGTTTTATATCGCTATAGGTAACCTACCTACCAAAATTTAGCGCTTTCGGTTAAAATACAAAAAAGTTATGGGCATTTAAAGAAAAATAAATTGGGGTTTTCCTCAAAACGTCAAAGTGACAATTTAAAACGTCAAAATTCGCAACATTTAGGCAAAGAACTTGAATCTAATACGGGCTATGGAAAGAAAATGTGTCAAGAAGAATGTTTTACAAACCCTGAAGTCTTAGTTTCAACCATCATTGTCCTTCATTTTACCAAAATGTTTCCAGAAAATTCATTTCAAATAGACCCGTTCTCTGATGCTTGGCAGTAGTCTTAGCTATAGAGTTGATCGTTTAATGGTACATAACTTTTGTCGAATTTTCGTAAAAAATCAATAAAGCTCAATATATCCGTTATTCTACAATATATGAAAAAAATGTATACATTAATTATAGGGTGTCTTGAGCTACATCTTAAAAAAATTATTCTACAATCACAGAGTGGCATATAAGTCGTTGGTGATAAAATAACTTTTTTTTTAGTCGAAAACGCCTTATGTTTTTGCATCGAAATATAATGCATGTTTGTAAGTAAAAAAATTCTGGGCGCAGCAAGTGCGTTATGGTAGCGAATTTTGATTAAAGGCTTCTTATTTGAAAAGCTCAATTTGCTATTAACTTATAAGGTTGACCAAGAAACTGATTTTTTCGGTTACACTTAAAGTTTACTTTCGGAAATTGTTGTACGTTTTCAAACAATAAAGTTATTTTGATGAAACATGGCACATTGTTTTTACTATATAGGTTATACTGGTAATTAAATTTGATGCATGCTTTCTGAAAAAAAAAAAAAAAATTGCTATTAAAAATATTTTAATGAAAATTCACTACCATAACGCACTTGCTGCGTTCATAAATTTATATTTCTTATTTATTTGCAGTTTTACTTAAGGAAGAAGAAGGCCAAGACCTTGTTGAACAGTGGCTTAAAGATGCACTTGCTTCTACGAAATCTGATGTAAAATTAGAGACCATAATACTTAAGGTAGCTGAAAAACAGGATGACATACCAGAAGGTTGGTACGATTTTTGGTAATTTAACAATGTGCCTAATTAAGATTATGTGTGCCTTTCTTTTTTAGAATTACAAATGATGTGATCACTTGAAGACAAACATGCGACTAAACTACGAAATAAAATTAGAACAGAATGATCTATGTACATTCCTTGTTTCCTTTTTTATACATTTAATAAGCTTAGTGTATAAGTTCATGCTCTACATATATACCTAGTGTTTCATTAACAATGGAAAATCTGAAATCTGGAGATTTACACGCCAAATTGTTACCATTGACGAAAACATGCATCATCCGAAAGTTGATAGTTTCGGAAATACGGAGTGTTCAAGAATACAATTTTAACTGTTTTCTTTCTCATTGTTGTAAAACTATCTAGGTTCGGAATTTGAAAATTTGTAAAATTATGTTGGTTACGCGTTGCAAATGTCACGTTGCTCATAAAGGGCACCACTACGAGAAATTTCACCGATAATTACTGTTAATAACTGTTCGCCCTCTATCTATAACATAAAATTTGATTTAAATCCGGAGAGAGCAATTATTTTTCAATTAATTATGTATCCTTGTTCCATTTTGGTATCTCGATCCGTTTTCGAGGAAAGTCGATTTAACGCATT
Organism: Tillus elongatus; assembly: GCA_964006375.1. NCBI lineage: Eukaryota > Metazoa > Arthropoda > Insecta > Coleoptera > Cleridae > Tillus > Tillus elongatus. The sequence goes on along the minus strand of OZ023263.1, from coordinate 145,557,105 downwards.
CTGTCTTAATAATACAAGAAATTAAAAGTAAAACAAACCAAACTGCATTTAGTAGGATATGTGTTATAAAATAAAATAGCATCTTCTTTCCCATAGAAATCGGTACATAATGACGAGTGCTGTCAACTGTAGTGTGTGTAGTAATAATAATTATTTGTAAAAATGCTACGTCACAACGAGTTTTCGAATAGTGAAATTAAGGATCTGTGTTTTCCGCAAGAAAATTACAATGGCCTTGCTTCGCCTCAAAGATATTCTGAATTAGATCCCAACCGAAGACAACCGAATCACAATCTATTTAGAAATTTGTACAATCGCTTAGACGAAACAGGAATTTTCCGTCCGCAATTTAATAACAGCTGCCCAAAAAGTATTTCGGTTGAGCAGGAAAAGGAAGTATTGGTAAGAGTGGCCGAAAATACAGGTATAAGTACTCGTCTTTAAAGTACTGCTAGGGGCACATTTCAGCCTACGGTTAAGAGAATTCCGAATAAGGAGAAATCTTATCTATTTCATTTTACTCATGTAGAAAATTTGTTGCATCAAGATCCTCCTGCTCGTCTACGTTTAGCCTATTTTCTCGAAAAACAGGAAACCAACGATCCTACTTTTTTGGAAGAAATCTTATTTACCGATAAGGCGACCTTGACCCGCCGTGGTGTCTTTAACTGCTGAAATAATCATTTATGCGACTCTTGGTGTAAAAGGCACTTCAATACGAATTTACACTGAATGTTGTAGTGTAATTGGCAATTTTTTCAACTTCCTATACTTTTAAATAACCAACTGCGTTTAAATTTGGCAGAATTGCTTGAAGAAGTTTCACTTTATTTAAGAAGAGGCACCTAATTCAATCACGATGATTTTTATCGGCCAGTACGTGCATATTTAGTTTTCCATATCGTTGGATTGGCCGTGGAAGTATTTTTGCTTGGCCATCCAGAAGTCCGGACTTCAATCCTCTCTATTTTTCTATTTGGTCTCCAATGAAAGCTATAATTTACAAAGAGCTTATTGGTTAATGTGAAGAGTTGTAGAGAAGAACACAAATCGCTGCCAACGAAGTCATAAGCAAACCCAATATGTAGCTTCGAACTCGAGAACACAAAACGCTATGTAGAGTGTATCAGTGTCAAAGGTGGACAGTCTAAACAGCTACTTTAAATTATTATTACGTATTTTATTTGTTTTATTTTATGTGTTCTAGAATATAAAAATATGACACTCGGTTTGTTTCGCTTTTAATTTCTCGTATTATCAAAAAATAATGTTCGTTGAATCAATTTTTCTCGAAAAGGGATTGAGATACCAAAAATAGATAATCAATGGAAAAATGATTTCTCTTTTCGGTTAAGTTTTATGTCAGACATACAGGGTCAAGATTTATTAACTGTAATATCGGTGAAATTGGTCGTAATTGGCGCCCTCTATGAGCAGCGAGATATTTACCACACTTATCTTATTCGTCGCTTAAAAAAACATAACTACAAATTTGTAAGTTCCGACACCAGATATTTTTAGAATAATGACAAAGAAAAACAAATAAAATTGTAAGTTTCATCAGCACGTATTTCCGAAACTATCAACTTTTGGATAAAGCATATTTGCGCCAACGGTCACAATGTGACGTATAGTATCTCCAGTCTTCGGATTTTCCCTTGTTAATGAATTACCTTGGATATGTATGTTCCTTGCAAACATGATTTTTTTCTCCAGTTGCTTTCAGTTGACTGCAGCTTCCGCACTTTATCAATTGGACCATGTTTTGCAGAGGTTTTCGTCTTGATCAGCCTCTACCTTTTCTATCAAGAATATGTTTCTAAAATATTATTGCGCTTTGTGTCGAAATATGTTCGACAAACTTTGACACCTTTCACTTAATGTCTTTCAGTAAAGCACAATTGTTCTTTCGCCTCTTTAAGCGCATTATTATTTGTCTTACCGTGTCTTTGTAATCTTCTTCATCTCCATATTTGAAAAGCTTCTATTTCCTCCATAATTGCTGTTTCCGCTCTTCACGTTAAAATCTTTACAGCCCTATTTATACTGATCTTTATTAGTTTTTCCTCAGTCATATTGACTTTTAGTTTGGTTCTCTAAACACACCATCCAACAGAATGATCGTCATTCGTTTTTCTTATCAGCGCTATATCATCTTCGTACCTTATGCAATGGGACGTGTCCATTTATTTTGATTCTTAGTGTCTTTTCTTTTGGCTTATTTATGGTATCTGTTACGAATAAATTGAACAAACTGAGCGATAGTAAGCATCATTGCCATACAAATTTTAACTTAGCATTCTTAACATGTATTTTAAATAAAATGTTATTACTTTTTTAGTATGCAATGCATTTTCACAAGGAGGGTCCATAATATTAGACCTAACTTGGTCTGGCAACGACATTATCAGAAAATTGTCTAAAAGTTTGGAGGTCCCTTATATCAGAATAGATGCATCCATTAGCCCTTTTCTAACACTAATGGACAGATATTTAGATTACAGAAATTCAACTGACGTGGCGCTTATTTTTGATAACGTACAAAGTAAGAATATGAAATTGTTTTACTATCCAATTATTATATTTATACTTTTTCAGATATAGATCAAGCCCTCTACTTTTGGATAGATAGTACAAGACTAAGGATGGTACTGACTGAAACGCTAGATAAAACGTCTACCAACAGACTTAAGAAAATGCGACCAACACCAAATAATTTTGTTATTTTAGCTGACACTGCTAACATGTCTAAATTATTCGATTTTGTAAGTTATAACTGAACTATGTACTATACATGTAAACCAAAATTTCATGTTAGCAACACCAATTAGTTACAAAATTTTAAAATCTAAATTTACTATGCAATAACATGTACTAATAATAATTCAGGTTTCACTTTTTTTTAATACAAACTGTTAAGGTTTCAAGAACGAAATATTTTTTTATTATATAACGCCAAAATAACGATACTAGCTAAAATGTACTAATATTAGAGAATTTTTATTTTAAAAAATTCGCTAATAGAGAGGTATCGATGTTGAGACTTTGCAAAAAAATTTTCAATTGAGCGCGAATTTGGGCCTCTAGAACCCAAAACCAAGATCTGTTTGAATTTTTATATATATTTTTTAGTAGTATTCTGATCATGTAACGAATTGATCTGTGTTTATATGGAAATCTCTTTGCAACCACACGACATCTTCTGTTAATAATTCAATTATACTCCTCGTAAATAAAAGTTATATTCAAAAGTCGTTGCATAGTTTACTTATGTCGGAAGACATAAAATGACGTTTAAAATTTTCATCTCCTAGGCAACCTGATAAACTGACTAATAATTATTTCTTATCGCAAATAATGTTTAAATATCTTCAAATCGGTGGAACTTAGGTATAGGGAATGCTGATACCAGTCGAAAGAACAATAAAAAGTACATGAAATAACGTTATAAAATTAGGATGTTCTGTTTAAAATAAGAGGGTTATTAGGTTTTAAAGTTGTCACGATTGACCGGTCTATTTCGGACACCCTGTCTAACTTGTACTAGCTTTAGTAAATTCTAAATATTTTGTGGCATTTTAGAAATTGCACTTTAAAATTTCAACTGTTCAGGTTGAAACATAAGAGAGATACAGGTGTGTAAATGTGACAATACTTTTAAAGAAATTTTAGAAAAAAGTCAAATATTTTGAAAATGGTTAGGAAAATGACATAACATGTTAGTAAAACCTACTATAAAATTTGACGACCAATCTAGACCCGTAATAAAAAATACCATCTTTCATTTGAAATAAGAAAGTTGACGTCTACTTCCGGTATAACCGGAAGTCCCATACTACCGTCAATATTTTCACTGAACTGTAAATTTTGAGAAACCCAAGTGCGTGAATTTTCAGAATTCAATTGTGAGCCGTGCTCCAGGAACGGCTAATGGAAAGTCTACGTGGGACACTGTACACATGTATCAGAGCGATAACTCAAAAAATACTGAACTTATGTAAACTAAAGTTGGCACATATCTGCATTTTCTTAAGACCGCGGACAAGTTCGGTTCTTTACCCAGCCCGATCGGACCAGTTTTTCTAAAAAAAAACTGGATTTTTCTGAAAAACAAATTGTATATCAAAAACTAACAAAGTTATTTTGTTATGGTATGTTGCCACGGCAAAGACATTACTATATGTCGAAATTAAATTTTCTAGGTTTATACCAAATTGGATTATCATAATTTTAAGCATTTAATAAAAGTTCGCTACCTTAACGCACATGCTGCGTCCCAAAATATTTTTTTGTTTCTTTGTTATTATTATTTTTTTTTGAAGAATGTTATATATCAGAGGTAAATAAAAACATGCAGTAAAATAATAAATGAAATCATAATTCAGTTTTCAGACCTGACGATTGTTTCGCTAACAACGTAGCGTGATAGGAGGGATGAATAACCTTTTTTATATAAACATAAACACACACACACATATATATATATATATATATATATATATATATATATATATATATATATATATATATATATATATATATATATATATATATATATATATATATATATATATATATATATAATATATATATATATATATATATATATATATATATATATATATATATATATATATATATATAGATTTCCGCGGTCTTTAATATGAGACATACCTGGTTATCGGTTTGAACCGCGTCCAGAATTTATGAAAACTCGACATTTCGGCTCCTGTTTTGGATCCATTTTCAAGAGGTAAAGGAAATATGTAAGGACACTCTAAGGCCTCAATCTGTCTACTCGTTAGAGCGGTGGACAAAGGTGGGTTGGGTTGGTTTCAAGAGGTAAAGGAAATATGTAAGGACACTCTAAGGCCTCAATCTGTCTACTCCTTGGAGCGGTGGACAAAGGTGGGTTGGGTTGGTTTCAAGAGGTAAAGGAAATATGTAAGGACACTCTAAGGCCTCGATCTGCCTACTCCTTAGAGCGGTGGACAAAGGTGGGTTGGGTTGTTGTAACTCGATTACGGGGCCTCAATCTGCCTACTCCCCAAATCTCGCCGAAGATCTTCTGTGAGGTCTCAGTGGGTTCAACCCTAGGCCAGATCTCTCTGAGGCCTAGCTATCGGAGAGGTCGCTGCATTAGCATACATTCGGACCGCGGAACTTGTTTTGTCGGCGCACATAGACAAATCATTGATCTCATGAAAGATGTTGTAGTCTGAAAAAATTGAGTGGCCTTTTGGTCCTTCCCTGGGTAGGACCCAAAGGAGGACCAAAAGGCCACTCACTTTTTTTTAATTTAGAATTTTAATGGTTTAGCCGAGGCCGGTGTTAAAAGCTTTGAAGCTCATTTGGTTAGAGTTATTGGTCAGCAAACTTTGACGTTTGAAGAATTTTATACGGTCCTCGTTCAGATCGAAGCAGTGCTTAACTCGAGGCCACTTCATCCTCTTAGTACGGATCCAAATGACCTTAATGCGTTATCACCAGGCCGTTTTTTTAACATTGGAACCACTAACATCATTTCCCTCAAGGGATTTTTCGAAGTTGAAGCTTAACACGTTCAGTCGCTGGCAACTGTTACAGCGTTTGCATAATGATTTTTGGTCTTGTTGGCATCATGACTATTTGAATACATTGCAGCAACGAAACAAATGGACAAACCAAAATCAATTGTTAAAGGTAGGAGACATGGTTGTTATAAAAAATGAGCCTCGCACACCATTGGCGTGGCTATTAGCTCGTGTAACAGCAGAGTTGCAACGGGTAAGACTGCAACGGGTGCCCTTCAGAGACCTGCATCCAAATTATGTTTGCTTCCAAATCAATATTAGTATTTTTTAATATTTGCATATTACTTTGTAAATAGTTTTATCTAATATTTTAGGTAGTTAGAGCTAAAATTGTTATTTTAGCGTCGGCGGTATGTTCAATACTGCGTTTGAATTATTACTTCTTAATTTTAATTTGCATAGATATTTGCAATTTTTTTGCAATAGAACATAGAATTGTTTCGGTTTTGGTAATTTTTTGTTAATAATTGTCTACTCTTGAAACTCTGCGTATATTCCGTAAAAGGCGCATGACAGCGATAAGAAGAGTCAAGATGGAAAAATTGAACCAGGTGGGTTGTAGCTGTAGTTGGCAATAATTATAATTAAATCGTATACAGTCCAATCAAAGTTAGCACTTATTTATCGTGCGTCGTGACACACACATATATATATATATATATATATATATATATATATATATATATATATATATATATATATATATATATATATATATATATATATATATATATATATACATACATATATATATATATATATATATATATATATATATATATATATATATATATATACATATACATATTCGGGGTGTGGGATTTTGACCTCCGACATCATTGGGAACTCCGATACTGTAAGAGATGCAAACTTGGCTAAATTCTATTGGTTGCAAAATTACTAGGACAACTCTAAGGTTTTTACAGATTTCAAAAAAGTTTCATAGCTTCCTAGATATAAGCGAAATACCAAAAACTGTCATTTTTTGTTTCTTTAATATCTCCAAAACTATGGTGCCTACCAATCTGAATTTTTGTACAGGGACGTAATTCGCTATTCTGTTGCTACGGTGGCCTTTATATTTGTTCAAATTCATTACTTTCTGAGTGACGATAGTCAAATTTATTTTTCTTAAATGGACGCTATAATGATTTTTTCCACCAGAATATATGGTTTTTCTTTCTGGTTACTATGGTGTATCACTCGATAGTGTTTTGTTTGCATTTTTGTCAGAACTAATAAATTTTTGTTGTGTCCAAACAAGACGGTGCAGCAGCTCATAATACATGAATCGTGATTTGATTTTTCATTTGCTACTATAATTGTGTGTTTACTCGATCGATGTGGTCATCTATTTTCATGTTTTAGTGAATTTTTGTAAAAAAATTCACTAATGGTGAGATCCAGACTTTTGAATTTTGAAATTTTTTTTGCAAATGAGCGCGAACTAGGACCCCTAGAAAACATATCCGGGGTCAGTTTCAATTTTTATATGTTTTATATAATATATATATATATATATATATATATATATATATATATATATATATATATATATATATATATATATATATATATATATATATATATATATATATATATGTGTGTGTGTGTGTATCACACCGATAACTCAAAAAATAATGGGTCGATTTTGATAAAATTTGGGGTGTCGGAGAAAATGTTGAGTTTTGATTAAAAAAAATTTTTTAGCTCAAAAAATAAAAAATCTATGATAACCAAATTTAGTAGGTCGGTTTACGATATAAAAGGTAAGCTATACACCAAAATATAGATTTCTGTTACAAGAAAAAAAAGTTATAATAAAATATTTTGTGCCAAATCATTTCTATGAAAATTCACTACCACTTGCCGCGTCCAGGCTTTTTTCATTACATTTTTCTTCAACAAGCGTTTTCATAAAAATGTTTTTGGTAGCAAATATGTCTCTCGAATGCAAGCAAGCATCAATCTGGTTACCGGTATAACATATATAGTAGAAGCAATGTACCATATTTTATCAACACAATTGTTTAAAAATATACAAACACTTTTCGAAAGTAAACTTAAAACGTTTCCTATAAAACTGGTTTCCTAGCCAATAAACGTTAGGTTAATAGCAAATTGAGTGAAAATTCACTACTAAAACTCACTTACTGCGTCTCGATTTGTTCTTACAAACATGCGTCATATTTCAACAGAAAATGCAAAAATTCAACAATATAAGGGTGTTCGCAAAAAAAAAAGGTAGATATCACAAACGACTTATGGGCCACCCGTGATTGTCAAAATAATTTTAGAAGATGCAGCTCAAGACACCTTATAATTAAAGTAGACAACTTTTTCCCGTATCTTGTATAATAACAACTATATTGAGCTTTACAGTAGAACTGTGTCACCCCGTATATATGTAAACAGATAAAAACTTAAATTAATCCCAGATATGGATTCTAGGGGGCCTAGTTTGCACTCATTAGAAGAAATGTTTTTAAAATTCAAAAGTCGCGATCTCCTCAATATAGCTAAACATTATACACCATTACACCATAGCTACCGCCAAAGCATCAGAGAAAGGGTCTATTTGAAATGAATTTTTTGTAAATATTTTAGTAAAATGAAGGACAATGACGGTTGAAGCGGAAACTTAAGGGTTTGGAAAACATTCTTCTTGCAACATGTTCTTGACATAATCTGTATTTTCTTCAGGTTCTTTGCCTAAATGTTGCCAATTTTGACGTTTGAAATGTCGATTTTGACGTTTTGAGAAAACACCCTTTTTTACTGCCCTTAACTTTCTTGTCTTTAACTTTACAGACCTAAGTTTTTGTACATGGTTCACTCTTTATAATACAAATACGCGTGCCAAATAACCAATAACCATATTGGTTGCCGGATATAATTTTTTTTCCGAAAGAAAACACGATTTTCCTGGCTGACGAACTCGTCCAAGCCACTTGCAAAAGGAAGGTACACAGAAAATTTTATCAAAATCGGCCTATTATTTTTTGAGTTATCGGTATTATATATATATATATATATATATATATATATATATATATATATATATATATATATATATATATATAAATTTAAACTGACCATGGATATGGGTTCTAAGAAAATTCACAAACTTTCATCCTGGTTCAACTACCATGGCAGCAAATGAATACCTAGCCTAAATCATCTGATCATACATTTACTCTGACAACACTGGCTTAATTAAGCTTTGACTGTCGGACACGTCAGAGATAATCTAATATCTATATTCTGTGGAAACGGTGCAAAATATTTTTCTATATAATAACCTAACATTCCGGGCAAACAAGAGCTTCATTTATCTTGTCAGATATTACATAATTTAATGATTTCGTTCATAGTTGGTGTGTTGCCAGATTGAAAACTCGTTGCTTTCGCATTTGGTTACCATTGTAGTTGATCTAAGATTAAAGTTAAGCCTGGATTAACTTTGATCCACACTCGCAAAACTGACAGAGAGTGTCTTTTTTCCCTGGTTAATTTAAATTTATATTATCTACTTTTCGGATGTAAATGAATCAATGACACCTAGGAGGTCACTGCACAGGTCCACGAGTACCAATCTAGTTGTCAAAAACCCTATTAAGAAAGTTTATCATAGTAATGTCAAGATTACATCAAAAAATGTAGTTTTTTACACACATAAAGCTTTAGTTATATCTCAGAAAATGTGCTTAGTTTGATTATGCTTTACACTTATTAGGCTTAAAACAATCCTTCTTGACTATGAGTTAAGTTGGTTTTTATGTCTTATATAATGTTTAATCTACTTTGTATCTAATGAGATAAAAATCGTTACAATTAAGTTTTCATATCTTATCAATATAATCCAAACAATGTAGGCACTAATTTTGATTAATACTATTTCTTAATTGATTTTGAGATGCAAGTGTTGACCAAACTTATTTTACCTATAGAAGCTTACCAAATACGCATGTAACGAAAAATGAGCTGATTAACTGTCTAGGTAATCCTGACCAGTGTCTGTGGGAAAAATTTAGGTTTTCTGTGATTTTTTTAAATCTCTGTAAATAATAAAGTTATTTAGATTAAATATACTATAAATAATATTATAATATCTACCAAATTTGACGTCTTTCATTTGAAGACGTATTAATTTACAATAATTTGTTAATGCAAATTTGCTACAATAGCGCACTTGCTGCCTCCAGTCTTTTTCATTGTCCACTTTGCACTTGCAGCTTTGTAGGTTGTAGATTTTTTTATGAGTTTCTCAGCGCTGCGCCCAATGGGTCTTTTGTGGATTACCCTTGTTTCTAACAGTTGCCCAGAAAGTGTAGACTTTTTATGTAGTCTATTGTCTTTTTGGGTGCTATTTTACTATTTCCTGGGGTGTTAAGGTCACTCCACTCTTCCATAGTATTTGAGCCTTTTTAGTGAATTTTTATTTTTTTAAATTCATCAATAGAGAGGTATCGATGGTGAGACTGCAAAATTTTTTTCAAATGAGCGCGAACTAGGAACCCTAGAACCCATATCCGGGGCCAGTTTATATATATATATATATATATATATATATATATATATATATATATATATATATATATATATATATATATATATATATATATATATATATATATATATATATATATATATATATATATGACATACCAAACAGGTTCAACTATTGAAATTTATATTAAAAGTGCATAGCGACACGGTCAATCTGTTACAAGGGCCGTAGGTATCTTGTGAAGGATGATAGTTTTCGAGAAATTAATTAACCATACACACACACACGCACGCACGCACACAACGCCTGGTCCAAACTTTAAATTCTCATAACTCCTAAACGACTCGAGCTAAAAATTAAAGAGATGTGACATGTGACTGTCAGTATCGAGATCTGTTGAACTTGATGTGTTTTCAACTTAAAGTTCTTATCGCGGAAGATCCGTTAGCAGTACGGTAGAACCAATGCTTGCACGGTGTTGAGACCAAACCGAAGTGGAGTATACAATAAAATCTCCCCTCCGGGTCTAAGCTTTAAATGCTTATATCTTGTGAACGGAAACTGATAGAACCGACTTCAAAATATGTGGTTTCGCTACAAGATCTACATGAAAATGGGATAAAAGTTTTGAAATTCGTATCGCGCAAGATGGGTAAGATGTAAGGTTGAACCAATGCATGCACTGCGTTGAAGAGCCCAAACCGAAGTGGAATATACAATAAAATGGCCTCTTCCGGTCTAAACTCTAAATGCTTATATCTTTTGAACGAAAAGTTACAGAAATGAACCGACTTCAAAAATCTGTCGTTCCGTAACAAGGTCTGCACAAAAACGAGATAAAAAACTTAAAACTCCTATAACGGTGGATCGGTGAAATGTACAGCATAACCGGTACTTGGTTTTACCATGTCAAACTATATGAATATACACAAAATGTCACTTCCGGTAGGCACTTCCGGTATGGATATTCTCAGAGTTATATGCATGTGTGACACCTCAAAATAATCGTCTTGTCGAGCAGAATTAAGAAATATAATAATCAGAACAAGTTGTGTTAACACCTAAAAAACAGCAGACTTTCCCTCCCTTAGATTTATTGAAGTTAGTTGTCTCAGGGAAATTTCAAGCTTACCATGATTAAGCAAAGTGTTCAGTAGCGTGGTGACTACATCAAGTGATGCGTGCTACCGACAAATTTAAGTACACCCTCTTAAACTTATTAAAGTTGACAGACAACACAGACAGCACAGGCAGCTCTCTGTCTCTCTTATCTGTCGTTGATTAGAATGACATATGACAGTTGATGACATATTCATGACAAACAGTTTGAATGACAGCATAAATCAATCATGACACATGCATGACAAATGGTTAAAATGACATAATACCTACATACAGCTAGATGTCACTGTTGATATAACAGTTGATAACATCTGTTTAACAATATACATGGCAGAACAATTGTTTGGAAATGACATAACAAACAAACGGAATACAGGCCCCTAGATGTGCCGAAAGCGGACAGACAGGACAGACACAACAGACAGAACAGGCATGACATACAGGACAGTCAGGACAGACGGGACGGTTCCGGCGGGGCAGACGGGACAAATGAGACAGGCGGGACAGGCAAGACAGACGGGACAGACGGGACAGACGGGACAGACGGGACAGACGGGACAGACGGGACAGACGGGCCAGACAGGACAGACGGGACAGACGCGACAGACGGGACAGACGGGACAGACGGGACAGACGGGACAGATGGGACAGACGGGACAGACGGGGCAGACAGGACAGACAGGACAGACAGGACAGACAGGACAGACAGGACAGACAGGACAGACAGTACAGACAGGACAGACAGGACAGCCAGGACAGACAGGACAGACAGGACAGAGAGCTTATAGCAGGACAGACACCTGTCTAGCAGGACAGATAGCTGTCCTGTCTGTTGGTTATCGTTGCGTGTTAGCTGTTTCTGGTTGTGTTGTCTGTGTTGGTTGTGCTGTGTTGGTTTTGTTGGTTGGTTGTGTTGGTTATGTTGGTTTGGTCGGTTGGTTGGTTCTGTTGCCCTGGTTGCTTGATAGTTTACAGATTTGGATTTGTTGGATATATATTTTCCATATACTAACACTTATTAAATAAATTCAGATGTTATATGGTGATTGGTCATTATTGATATTTTATATAGTAATGTACAAATGTAGGTAATAAGTGGGTTCCTTCTGCTGGAACATTTGGGTAGCCGTTGGTCCGTGTCCCTATCCACTTGTATTATAGTAGTAGTAGTAGTATTAGAAGCAGTGGTGGGGAGGCCAACGCCAAGCAAGTAGGCCAGAATGGGCCCTTTTTGCTAACCCCAGCAACCCAGCAACCATGCTTTACACCTCCTCGGTTCCGTCGCCAAACCGCCTCGACCTCAAGATGAAGGCCGTAACGGTCTTCAATTAGACGGTACTTACATGATTCCTCGGCAGGGTCCTCGATCTGAACAATTCTGCTCGAAGACCCCCAAAAGCTTCGCATTCACACAGGTAATGGTAGGACGTTTCTTCATCCTCGCCGCATTCCTGGCAAATGGGGTCCCTTTCTACGCCTATCAATGTAAGGTTTCTTCTAAGAGCGTAGTGACCTGTCAGCACCGCAAGGATGCGGCGAAGCGTAGGTCGACTACTACCGAGTAGCCAGACAGCTTTATCTCTGTCCGGCCCCTCCACGAAGTCCCTCGCCTGCCTACAGCCACCAACCGACTCCGAGTGTCTCTCAATTGCTTCCTCTGTCCATCTGTCTAAGGCGACAGAGACCGTCTTCCTACGTATGCCTATCGCAGGTTCCGGGCCACAGAACGGCAGCCGGCAACCAAGCCTTGAGAGATTATTCGCCACCTCATTCCCCGCTAGGCCACAGTGCCCGGAACTCACACCAGTTGCACCTCCTTTGTCCTGGCTAGTCCCTCGAGCGCGCCATCGCACTCCTGAACCAGTGTTGACCTGATTCTGGCCGCGCAGACTGCCCAGAGGACTGCCTGGCTATCCGAACAAATGTACACACATTTCTCGGGGCCCATCCTTACATCCTGTCTATTGGCAACAGACAGGATGGAGTACACCTCTGTTTAGAATGCCGTGGTATATGCGCCAAGAGCATAACTCGCGCACACTCCCAGGCCCTCGATATATATTACTGCCCCAAAGGATTGTTGATCCTCCAGCCGCGATCCGTCGGTGAAACAGACCAGGCTTCGGGCTGGAATGCAACCTCATTTTCCCTCCAGTGATCCCTACTGGGTATCCTGAGGGTATATGGCCTAGTCAACCTAATATCGTCCTCGGCATCCCGTACCTTGATGGCGGAAATCGGAATTTCCTTTTCCACCTCCTTGACGACTCTTGCATGCCCTATTACTGCTCCCTCTCCGCACCAATTTCCAGAGTCTCGCATTCTAAGATGCGACGCCATAGCCTCCCTTCTGATACAGATGGGAAGCGGTGGCGGCATCAACAAGTCCTCTAGCGCGGCTGTGGATGTCGTCCTCATAGCGCCTGTGATACCCAGGATTGCCAGCCTTTGGAGTTTGGCCAGCTTCCTGCTAGTAGTTGGGTTCACACCACACCACCAGACCAACGCCCCATAGAGGACTCTTGGCCTGACGATCGCAGTGTAAATCTAATTAAGAATCCGAGGATTAAGTCCTCAGGTCATCCCTATCACTCGACGCAGCTGCCAGGGGGTCGCTACTCCCATCCCCACTACTCGTTATATTTGCGACCCCCATGTTAGTTTGGAGTCCAGAATCACCCCCAGATATTTGACCTCCCGCACTAAAGCTAAAGGCATCACGGGCGCCCTGAACCCATCTACATTCCTCTTCTTAGTGAATAGGATCATCTCCGTCTTCGCCGGGTTTACGGAGAGTCCCAGCTCACCACACCACCTTTCAATTATTCTACAGGCGGCTTGCATGCCCTCACAGACGACGCCGAGGAATTTGTCGGTGACTAGGACCAGCCCATCTTCAGCGTACGCCTGGGCGTAGAAGCCATTCTCGGAGAGCCGCTCCAAGAGGCCGTACGTGACCAGACACAATAGATGAGGCGGAAGCCAGCTGCCCTGAGGACGGCCGACCGTCACCCCAACGTCCAGCCCCCGGCCCCTCAAGGTCAGCGAAACTCTCCTGTCCTCCAGAATGCTCGCCACCCAGCTTATTAGGGACCTAGGCGTTCCCCTATCCTGCAGGGCGACACAGACTGTATCCGTCCTCGCCTTATCAAAGGTCCCCTCCAAATCGAAGAACACAGCTAATGTGCTCTCCCCGTCGTGTAGGGCCCTTTCCACCTTCCGCGTCACAGCGTGGAGCGCCGTCTCCGTCGATTTCCCCCGCTGGTACGCGTGCCTACCTTTATGGAAGGGGTTATCCTTGAGGATCCCTCCCAACATAAACATATCTACTATCTTTTCCAATGCCTTAAGTTGAAAGGATGTTAGGCTGATTAGCCTGTACGCCTTGGCCAGTGTGTAGTCCTCCCTTCCCGGTTTTGGAATAAAGACCCCCCTAACCTGGCGCCAGGCCTTTGGGACGTAGCCCCACGCCAGGCGGGCCCGGAAAACCTCCCTTATGTTGGGAAGCAGTATATCCAGGCCCCTCTGGAGCAGAGCCGGAAAAATCCAATCACAGCCTGTGGACTTGAATGGAGCGAACTGGCTCACCGCCCAGGTTATAGAGCCATATGTGACCACCCTATCCGCCAGCTGCCAGTCCGAATTCGGGACCGCCCACCGGCCCAGGTCGGCAGCCCTCGTGCCGGCTCCACCGCCCGCAAGGAACTTCGACGAGATGACGCAGGGTCTCCTCACCGGTGCTTGTCCAGCTCCCGTCCGGTTTCCTTAAGGATCCTACATTACTACCTAACTCATGTTTATACCCTTACCAGCCTGGCTGCGTCCGGCAGGGAATTGACTTCCCCGCAGTACGCGCGCCAACCAGCACGTTTACTCCGTCGTAATTCCTTCTTAAACTTCCTTCTGGCAGTCCTAAACTCGTCACAGGCCGCCTCACCCGATTCTCGGACGGCTCGGTTTAAGGCCCTCCGAGTCCGCCCGCGTAGTACGGCGAGATCCCTGTTCCACCATCTAACTTTGATGGACAGTTCCTTCCTAAGTGATGACGCGGCCTCGTAGGCGGCTATTATTTTACCTTCTAGTGCCTTGACCTCGCAATCTAGTGCCTCTATAGAGAGTCTTCTCCCCTCTGGGCTCCTTGGCGACACACCGAGGCCTGTTGCGTTGGCAGCCCAGTCGGTCTTCCTTGAGTCTCTTCTGGGGGAGGACTCTCACGGTCCACATCCAATTCAAAGCTGATCATACGATGATCAGACATTGATATGTGTTCCGTCACCCAGCCAGATATATCCTCCGTTATTCCTCTGCTCACTAACGTGATGTCGATCACTTTCTGCCGGATACGATTGACAAACGTCGGAGCTGTACCTCTGTTTAATACATCTAGGTTCGTTGTAGCCAAATACTCTAGTAGATTAATATAAATTTCGATAGTTTAACCGGTTTGGTATGTCATATATGTTTGCTTGTTTGTTATCCTGTCTGTCAAGTCTGTTTGCTTTATGTACCCATCTGTCATATATATGTCATTTACCATCACCGTGTTATGCATGTATGTATCTAACTGATATGTATGTTTGTTTGTTATGTCAACGACACTGCGACATCTATATGTCCCGTATCTAAATGTGATGTATGTTGTCTCATTTCAAAGAGCAACAACGTGCTATGCGCAGGTTCAAACAGGAACAAGGTCAGCCACCAGAAATGAGAACTGCTAACAAATGTATTCAAGCAAACTCTAACAGGCAGGATAATGATGTCACCCTACCGGAAATGACAACTGATAACACAGTCAGTAAATAATTTATTACCACACACGTATTTAGTATGTCATGTATGTCCTCACATCTATCATTTGCCATCAACGACATCTAGCTGTATGTAGGTATCTATCTAACACTTATGTACGTGTTATGCGCAACCTCAAACAAGAACAAGGTCACCCCACCACCGGAACACAGTTAACAATTTATTTCCACACACTTGTTTAGTATGTCGTGTGTGTGTGTGTGTATCCTGTCATGTTAAACAACAACGTTCAGCTGTATATAGGTATGTATCTAAGTTTGCATATGCCATATGTCATTCTAATTATCTGTCATGTGTCAGTCTTAACTTCACTTATTTGGTTTACGCATGGTGTGTGTGTGTGTATTTAAAGCTCAAAAGAGAACCAAATATAACATTATATTATCAATATATTTTTGAGCACCCCTCGTATATATATATATATATATATATATATATATATATATATATATATATATATATATATATATATATATATATATATATATATATATATATATATAATGTATTTACTCATTAGAATTTTTGTGAACATATCCAGACCAACGTTCATCTTATTATTGAACACCCTTCGTACAGGATTGTGAGTGCCGTCTATCGGCCACCCTGTGCAACCAAGAATAACAGCTTCCTGCATCAGATAAATGAAATTGGTCTTTATTACCATATGTAAATAAGAACACGTTATTTCTATAATATAAAACATTAAATGTATAATGAATTTGTTTTACATAATTCTCTTTTAAATATTCACATATTAATTTGTATTCAATTACACATATGTCTTTTAACCAATTTCAGTTAGTAATGCATGTTAACACGCATATATCGATACTTAAACCATCCTATCTGTGTATCTTTTCGTGGTATATTGGTATAGGTACTCACTCGAAGATCGAGTGAGTTGAAGGTTAAATTCTAGTTTGTGTCGTACGCTTTTCTGTAAAATTAAATTTCAATCTTTCTCTCTCTCTCAATCTATCTCCCTTTTTCCAGTGCTATGTATGTGTGTAGCTGTGTGTGTAGAGTACTTACGTCAGCTGTTCGGCTAGCGGCAATCGGCATGCTTATATATCAGACTTAACCTCAAATTAATACGCGGGGAAAATATCGTAACAAACAATCGGCGAGCCGACACATGGATATATCATCTGTCAGACATAACCTCAATAAACATTCGGCGCGCGGGAACCAATATGTCACATACACACGCGCGCGCGCGCACTCACATACACACACGCACGCACGCAAGCGGACGCTCTCACATACGCGCGTACGCACGCAGGCACGCACGGACGAGCACACACACACGCGCGCGCACGCACGCACGCACGCACACACGCACACTCACAGAGAGAGAGAGAGAGAGGGGGGGGGGTACAAATATCAATATTGCAAAGAAATTTTGAACATATAAAGTACAAAATTCAAGAAAACTTTAACCAAATCCTTTATGACAAAAATCTGAGTCAAGACAAAATAGTCACTGGCTTTAAAAATGCCGATCACCACATAGAAACAGTGACCCACAGCCGAAAAAAGCATATCCAGCAACAAATTGTTTTGAATCACTTTGATATATGTGAACCTCTGAAAGGTGTATGGACTGACGACGCTGTTAACTGGATGTCCTTCTATCCACTATTAGCTTTCGGATATGAGAGTGACATTAGTTTTAGACTAGAAAAAAACAGACTTGCTGACGGCATATTCTTAAACAAGTTGAATATTGTAACTTCAGCCTTGTGTCAGTGGTGCAGTGTGCCAATGACAGCATGGCATCTGATCATATCATGCAAAGAAACACAAACAATATGGGCATTTTTGTCAAATAAAACAAAAACTGATGGGATCAAAACTACACATCATAGATGTATATTCTGGACTCGCACAAGGGAGAAGTAAAAAAGAAGCTACACTTATCAGCTACCTAAATGTTCTAACCAAATGCAGCATCTACAGCGACTTTATAGAAAATATGAGAATTAGAAGCACACAAATACAGACTTATCTAGAACAGTTTAAGAACAGATTGCGATCCAGAATCATTAAATAATATACTTGGCACAGTGGAAGAAATGCAGTGCATGTGTTCCAGGATAAATGGTGGAATGCTGATTTACTATATAATGTAGATAATGGAACTTTAGATTTTTCTTTAAAACTAATGTAAAAAACATGTTTTCTGAATTGCTGGTATCAAAATGTTAAAACGGTTTTATTTTTATTTTAATTCTATTTTATTTAATTTAGAATTGTTTTTGTAGGGTCTTTTTATATCTCTATTCCTGACTCAAGATCTTTTTTTGTAACTAATTAAGTTGTTATAGAAACCAATTGTATACCGATGTAAACTACTTAACTGTGATAATAAATAATAATAATAATAATAATAATAATAATCATAATAATAATAATAATAATAATTATAATAATAAGAAGACACACACACACACACACAGAGAGAGAGAGAGAGACTGCAAATAGCGCCATACATCATAACCTAACAAACACATGGAGGCCTAGAGACGTAACCACACAAACAACTGACAGCTCGTACCGGAGCTTAGACCTAACCTCAAAATCAACCTGTGAGGACCCAGTGGCGGGACACGGCAGCTGTCATCCGTCCTGTCACATGTCAGTTGTCAACTGTCAACATGGGGGCCCAACATGGAGGCCCAGGGGACGGAGCCCAAACATGGGTGCTTCACTGGAGGGCTTGCTTCGTCTCATGTGTCGCCCTATCTACTGGCGATTAAAGAGGATAATATTTTCCACGTGTATAATTTGGCAGATACTTCTCTTTTAAAAGTACCTAGATATTCCAACTTTTACTTTTCCAGCTTCATAAAAAATTGAGTTTGTTTATTGTTAAACACAAGATTAAAATATTTTTTGATAATAGAAAGATATCGATGGTAACCCTTTCAAAAAAAATTCTTTAAAACTCTCTAAAGCTCATCATGAAGGTATGTTTAACTTTAGTAATATACCGTACTAATAGTGTAAAATTCTTATGAAAATTCACTACTATAACGCACTTGCGGCGTACTTTTTCATACTTCTTTTTTATTAGTAACAAAGGTTTGGATTTTCCATCCTTAATCGACTAAACTACTACAATCAAGAAGCTTCGAAAATTAGTTAATATGACAAAAACAAAACCAGATAAATAGCGCTTTATATTTAAATTATAAAATTAATTATTTGTTAATGTCTTTTCCAGGCTCTTCAAGAAAAATTGGTTACATTACCTGAGCGCTGGAACCTTGTTTTCCTCGATTTTAAATACCGATATTTTAATAAAAAATTAGTTTACGATAAGCCCATTAATCTACTGACAGTAGGTGAAGAGGTGTGTTGTTATTTTTTGAACAAAGAAACATGTGAATGTCCAGACGACTTTATCCTTCGAAGAGCACTTTTGAACAGGGTGATAGACATTGTTGTTAGATCTTTAAATCAAATGGTTGGGGATGGTGTATATTTACGAAATGATATCACCTGTGATAACAGCACAATAGCTGACAAAGAACCCAGACTGCGCTTTATGGAATTGCTAAAATCTGCTGCCAGCAAAGAACGATTTATTGAACAAGATAATTTATTATTGCGGGTTAACGTTATGGGTAACATTGAGGTTGGTGGTAATTACACTACTGAATATGTGGCAAAGTATGAGGATGGAGTAATAGAAGTAGTAGAAGGCAAAACTATAAAACCCATTAAGGCATTTTATAGAATCGGTATCACGCACGTAAGTACTCAAATATAAGTTTTCTGTAGTATTAATAAGGCACGTCGTAAAATGCATTTCAGTAACGTCATCTCGTTCGGAACTGGGTACTATGTTCCCAAAACATTTCTAATAAACGCAAAGCATTATACCTAGAGACTATGTACCACCAAACACCAAATCGTTGGCCCCTCTACTTTCTCTACAGGGAACAATGTCAAATTTTTAAGGACAAATGCTATTCAAAACAGATCTAAAGCAAGTTAGCTAGATGTAGGCTTTCTGCAAGCATAACCTGAGATATATTGCAATATCATTTCGTTTGTAACTTGGTACTGTATTCTATCAACAGTCTTAAATACGTGATCTCCTCAAAATCAATTTTTAGCGAATTTTCGTAGAAAATAATCACTACTGAAAAGATCGCAACTTTTGAATTTTGAAAAGTGTATGTCTGTGTGTGCTCGGAAAGGTTTCCGCAGTCATTAGTCTGTGAAATGCTTGATTCTCGGATTGAACCGCGTCTATAATTTATTAAAACACCTCGGCTCCTATTTTTAAGCTAAAGAGGTAAAGAAAATATGAAAGGAAATGAATTCAAAGGCAACAATCTGCCGATTCCCCAAATCCTACTGGAGACTGTCTCTGAAGTCTCATTGTGTTCAACCCAAAACCAGATCTCTCTAAGGTCTAGGGTTAAAAACACTGACGTAATTTGATCAGATTATGTCATACTAATAAATTTTCAGCAAATTTTTGTAGAAAAAATTCACCAATGAGGATCTCAGGACTTTTGAGACAACTCAATTTTAATAGCAGATCAGATTGTTATTGTTCTAACTTGGTGAAACCGTCCGGCGTAAAGACTTTTTCTGTGGCTTCGCAAATACGTGTTTTGTTTTCTGAAACCAGCTTCGCTTGTTAAGATATCGTCATGCAAAAGAAAATGTCTTTGTGCAGCCAACGAAAAAGTCGTTACTTCTGTATTTTGATCAGATTGTATAATTCTTAATTTATTTTAGTAGCGGAGTTCGATGTACAGAATATTCTTGTTATAGCGATTTTTCTTATACCAAAATTTTAACAAATTATCTTAAAAGAAACATTTGTGTCTCATTTTCTTGAAAGAAAAATTGGTCTAGAATTTTTGTCTAAAAAAAATCTTTAGGAAAGTTTTGATGGAACATTATTTTAGCGAAATTTGTGGAAAATTACGAAGGCATGACGATTATTTTATGATTGTAACTTTAAACTGTCAATTACTGTTAATTGCGACTTATACGGGCAATTATCTATTGCCAATCTATCGAATTTCTGTAAACAAGTTATTTTGTGTATTTTTTTTTTAATTTTTGCGAAAGTCACTTTTTTAGTGATTAGTTATACGCAAAGAAATTGTTTATGACGAGCTTACGACTTTGATATCTGAGAAAAATTTCTTCAGATGAGCGTGCCTAGAACCCATATCTGAGGTCAGTTTAAAGTCTTATGTATTATTATATTATTATTATAATAACATATTGTATGGTTCAGTTGTCATTGGAGACGCAGGAGGGCGTTCTCCTTAACTGTAGTCATCAATATATCATTACAATTAAATAGCATCAACAGGGTGAAAGAAATGAGCTGTGGATGCTATTTAATTGTAATAATAGGGCAGCACCCTCCTGGTTCTTCACTGACAATTAAATTATACCATATTTTAATATAATAAATCTTTTTACGCAGAAATTGAACGTTGGAATGGAACAACTGCTTCCTAAGATATAATAAAATAAATATTAATATACTAGGCTAATTATTTATTGTATTGCTACCTCCTCTCTAGTAAGCAGACCACACTTATATGCCACATGCGACACAATGCAAGCACTGGTCATCGCATACCTGTTTCACTATGTATCCATGTCTAAAGCCTGGAGGCTAGTTTCTGAATGTAATCCTTATTTCTAGGCAAAGCCATGGTCATACCAAGAAAAAGATGAGACGACTGGAGAGCTTTACTGGACTGGCTACTGTGCAGACTTTGCAAGAATGCTTGGTGAAGTTATGAATTTTGATTTTGAATTTGTCGAACCTAAGAAAGGAACTGTTGGAGAAAAGAGAAACGGCGTATGGGATGGAGTAGTAGGTGATCTAGCAATTGGGGTAATAAAGTTATTTATTCAAGTCCCTTAAAACGCTTATTTTACAACATACGAACCTTTAAAAAGCAAACAACCACGCTTACTTGGTATAACACGTCCCGGATTTAAACCTCTCTCAAAAGGTTGGACACCTTCTTTTGGCCAAAAGTTCGATAAAATATAATTTACCTAGATGTGTATGCTAGCTTCTCCTAAACAATTTTCAAACTTCATAATACAAGATTTAACAATGTAACTATTATTATTATTATTATTAATCTTACAGAATAAGTCTGACACACTACCTCAAACAAAAACATTTGCTTGTTAAGGTAGATGAGGGACTTTTCAAGTTGTCGAGCCATGGACAACGACGTGGTCCCTCCTCATTTCAAAGAATATCCGCACAATGTGGACATGGATTGCCACTTTTTGCATAGCCTCATAAAGGTGCTTCACCAAAGCTCATTCTCTTAATATTCTCTAGCAGATTCTTAGGAACCACACCAGCTAACGGCACCACTATCAAGATCACTCGAACACTACATGCGTTCTACTGTCGTTTTACTTGTATCTCGAAGTCTCTGTACTCGATGATCTTCTCGTTGTACTTTGTCTTCAAATTATTGATATTCGAAATGGCCAGATAAATCAGCGTCACTTGTTTGCACTTGTGTACTATTATTATATCTGGCCTGTTGTAAGCAACTCGGGGGTCCGTAGGCACGATCTGATACTAGTACGGCCTGTATCTGGGGTTCTCTAGAATAGGCTCAGGAGTGTATCTATATAAGGATACCTTAGTAAGATTTAAAAGTCATATTATCAGAGCCAGTTCTTGATTAGTTATTTCCTTGACCGGGTCGTGTCTCTCTTTGTACTCTGTTGCAGCAAACCCTTGGCATCCTCTAGTGATGTGCTGGATAGTCTCTGACGTCTGTCACCCAACTCTGTATTTGTAATCTTGAACCCACTGATCTCCATAAACATATTTCAAGTAGTTTGTGGTTGAAACGACCTGACCTTAAATGGACATGAAGAACGTCTCTCGCTGAAAACATCTCGCCAAGCCCCAACCAGTAGTTCAACATTTTGTTGACATTGGCTTGAGAAGTTTCACTTAGATGTCGCCACTGCAAAGACCTCTACATCCAGGGCTGTAGTTGATCTTGATCAGTCCGATGATGTTAACTTATCTGCCTTGCATATATGGCACGATGTAGTTAGGAAGCATCTTTTTAAACGCCTTTTAATAACTTAAGTCTAGGTAAATTTAGGAAAACCAAAAAGCTAGTTCCTGCCGATTCAAAGGTTTAGTAATGGGGGGAATACTTGCTACCTCTATAAAAGGGATAACTATTTTTTTACAAATGAAAATAGCCTTACATTTTTATAACAATGGAATCTGGAATCTATAAAGACAATAATATATAGACTGTCGTATACAAAATAGTTCAGTACTGCACAGCCAAAATTCTGTATGAATAAACAAAGTTGGTGTTATAATTTTAAATAGGTTTTTTAAACCAGTTCAAACACGTACAGAGGCTACGTAGAATCCCGGCTATCGGCTTAATCTTATAAGGCCAGGTGATCATTGGACTTATTTATTGTGAATCGCCCTTGATAATTAATTTATTTTTATGTTCAATAACGTTTCTTAAATATAGTGTTTCGCAACTTTCTTTATTTTTAAAAATATGTAAAAACAAATTAGCTCCATGAGCCTTATGTACTTATAAGCGAAAAAAAAAATGTAATGGAAGCCTTTTTATTGTTTTTTAATACGTCTAACGGAAATTGATAATGTAAAATAAAAACAGTGAAATTCCTTCAAAATTATATACTCACGAATTTAATGGAATTAAAAATGTGCCTCTCGAAAGCAATTTGAGATCATATATATATATATATATATATATATATATATATATATATATATATATATATATATATATATATATATATATATATATATATATATATATATATATTGTCACGAAGTTGGTAAGCCGAGAAGGATTAACCAGCCTGATTAACAATCAGAGACTGGAGTCATCCAGTTTACAGAGAACTGCAATCGTTCACTAGTAAAATTTTATATTTACCCGAGTGCAGCAGGCTCGCGTTGGAGACGCGCCCCTGCACGCTGGCCTATCGACCAGTGGAAGGAGGGAGACACCGGCTGGCTTCAAGCCGGTAGCATGTTGCATACAAGCAGAGATAATTTCAGTAACTCCACCGCCGTTCGCAGGTTGTGTACGTGAACTGTTGAGATCCAGAGCAGTCCGCTATTATTAGGTACCGAGGTTTGATCGAGGTGGAGGGCCCGGCCGAGCAGTGGTGGAAGTAGAATAGCAGGTGCACCAGGTCGCGGGGTAGCAGCCGTGATATTAGCCAAGTGTCTTTGTTCGATTTCATTAGGCCCAGGTCTCCGTCGTATGTCGATATTTATGGACAGGCCTGCAAAACTAGGGAACTGCATTCCTGAGTTCCGGTTCCCACGGGACCGCAGGGGTAAGTGGCTAAGCGAGAGCATTGTGTGTCGGGATCGTTGTGGTGATTGCACCATCGGTTCCAGTTAAAAACAGCCCTCCGTGTGGCCGCCTCTGCGCCGCCGTCATGGATTAACGTCCTTTAATTGATTTTGTTGCCACCCCGCACTGCGTATCAAGACCCCGATGGTTGAAGAAGTTGTCGCTTGACCCGCCCTTCATATCAAATCGTAAATATCTTTGTTAAAGTCACAGAACCGCCTCTGATTCTGGTTCCCCATAACTACTTTGTACATAATTTCTAGTAAAAGGAATTTTTGTTTCCTTTTGTAAATAGTTTGTAAATAGATTATCTTTTAATTTACTCGGCATTTCCTTCAAACACCCGCGAATATCCACCCAAACAAACTTTAACAATAGATCGCTAATAAAGACCATAACCAAAAGTCTCGTGGACTTCGAATTAACTTAGGATGAATCTGTCTCCACTGGAGTCTATCCTGGGGTGCGTGGACGTCGACAGTAACTTGGGAAGGGGGCGAGAATCTCGAGAGAGAGCGCCTACTCTCTGAAGAAAAACTCCATAGGCGCTGGCGTCCGAGCATGATCCCGTAGGGAAGCCGTGTCCCGAAAGTTATCCCGGAAATTCCCCAAGTGGTCGTTATAATATATATATATATATATATATATATATATATATATATATATATATATATATATATATATATATATATATATATATATATATATATATATATATACTTGTATTTATGTATACATTGGGAAAACCTATCTAGCGGAAGTGACACTATTCAAAAAACAAGAATTTTTAACCAAGATTTAACACCAGTAGTTAACTAATAGTTAAATAAAAACCCTGCTGTATTAATAATGGCATCCACGGCTACATTTTATAAATATACAGGTGTAACCAGTGCCATCTAATTTGATCGCACCAAGCAAATCAAGATAGCTGACTCGTTTCTCGAAAACCATGCAACTATCTGAAAGATGAATCACAACTAAAATCAAAGAAGCAAGGGTATGTTTTTAGAAGTCACAATTTTAGGGGATATCTCTATTAAGTGTAAAAAATTCACCTAGAACATTTTTCAACTCTATGGATAAATGACGTCACAATATTTGTTATTATGAAACAATTCGGTAACTACGAACATTGACAGAATATATGAAAGAAAACAAGCCAAATTGTCTAGGTATCTTTTAAAGTCATGAATTTAGCTGATTTCTTTATTTAGTGTGATAAAATTAGCCGAAATATCTAACAGATCTGAGCTAGACCATTTTTCACAGATGGCGTTACAATACTTTTTACTTGATAAACGACGTCAACATGTATAATCATTAGCAGGATGTATTGAACAAAAAAAAAACGTTTTGTGTATTTTTCCGCGTGAGTCGAGAATTTAGAAGATTCCTTTATTTGGTGTCAAAAAAGGCTAGCAACTCTGGAATATTTTTCAGCTGTATGAGCAAATGACGCAACGAGAATTTTTTACATGATAAACCACTTCGATAACTTTAGCCATTAGCGGTATGCGTTGAACAGTACTGGATGCAAAGGTGACATTTGAATTAATTCTTAATCAGAATGGAGTTATTTTCATATACCTGGGTCGCGAACTCACATCGAAACAGATGTGAACACAATATGACGTTCGGAGGTTCACTCACAACATTTTTGTCTTTTCGATATAAATATTTAAAGTTCAAAACAGCGTTGTTGCTTCTAAGGCGTTTAAAAACGGTTAAAAGTGAATTTGTTTAGGCTTATATTTTACAGTCGGTGTAAAACTGTTTTGTTTTAAAATTCGGGAATTTTCTTGCTTTTTTGGGAAACGGATATTAAATGAGTAAAGATCGGGATTCTTGATGAGCTCTGATAAGTACAATTTAGAGAACCCAATTCATCACAATACAGTTTTTAGACCTGACGATGGTTTCGCTAACAAAACTAGCCTGATCAGAGGGATGAATAAACTAAATTCAGATTTAGTCATCCCTCTGATAAGGCTAATCTTGCTGGCAAAATGACCGTGCTAGTTTTAGTTTATTCATCTCTCCGATGACCCTTTGTTAAGGAAACGATCGTTACCTCGCGACACTGTATTATGATGAATTGGGTTCTCCAAATTGTACCTAAAAACGGATATGAGATATAGAAAATAAATTTTGTGCCATAAATAAAAACCAAACACAATGTCCCTTACACAGTTCACCTAGTTGTTAGATAATCGGCTGCTGCTTAGGTCATATATTTAAACAAAACATTTTTAGGAAACCGACATTGCCGTGACCACAATAATAATGACAGCAGATAGAGAGGAAGTTATAGATTTTGTAGCACCATATTTCGAACAGACAGGGATCTCTATAGGTAAGGATTCATTTTATTGTAGGTATTAAATAATTAACATATTTTTCAGTGATGAGGAAGCCCGTCAGAAAAACGTCACTTTTCAAATTTATGACTGTTTTAAAATTGGAAGTCTGGCTATGTATTGTAGCAGCGTTAGTGGTAACTGGATTCATGGTTTGGTTTTTAGACAGATATTCTCCTTACAGCGCAAAGAATAACAAGAAGGCTTATCCATATTACTGCAGGTAATTTAGGTGGTCTTTTTATTTAGTGATCTGCTTCGACAGATATGATCAATAGGGAGGATACATTGTAAGATTATTATATTATTAGAAACAAATTGTTTTGTCCCGCCTGTAAAGTGAACCAGAATTAGTTAACAACCTGACAGCTCGGTCCGAATTTTGATTTTAATTATTTAACAATAAAACATGATAAGCTGAATTATGTTGTAGACTTTTAAGTAAAACTGAATAGGTTTATTTGTCGTCTTATATTCAAAATAGACATGGAAACTGATTTAGCTATTATACACGGGTGTTCATAGAATGGCGTATACGCAATTCACTATGCCTTCTATATATTCAACAGAAGACTTTTTTAAACTTTATTTCGCAAAAGTGGCCATGTAGACTATCACGATAACGCTGGGTAAAATATACCAGTGAAATATTGTACCTTTGAGAACTTGGTCTATTTCTGTGAGTCCGACAGTTAATTTTTCTCCTGTTGCTTTCAAAAAGCGCTGTATTACAATAGGTGGAATTCTAGCCAACTTTCCTTGCTGCCACCAGAAATCGAGCTGTCACGGTATTTTTGGACACTTTCACCGGTGGCTACAAATTAACACTCTAATAGACAAAATGTGCAAAAAGTAAAACGACTGCATCCGCTTCACAGCATAATGACTTATGCTCTGTTATTACACCACGATAGAATAAAGAGAAGACTAATAAAAAATTTCGGTGACTGACAACGTGACAGTTTTCTTTTATTTTTGGTCGTAAACACAACATCTCCCCACTTATCTACTATGGTATCTGGTTTTAAATGTTTCCTTTGTCATCAGTTTTAGAACACACAGTTGCCTTTGGTGTAAACTATTTTTTGCCATCTGTAGTACCCGAACACTATCAATAATTACACAGAGTTCTTTAATAATAAATCGTTTACACACAATCACACAAAACGTTGCTAAGGCGTTTTAAACAAAACTAACATTTTTAGCTGTGAAGAATATTGATCTTGTCTTCTTGTTAATTGATACCGTCCAAAAAACACACTAATATTGTTTTGCTTGTTTTCTCATTATCAAGTATTAAACGCGATTAGTTATTAATTTTTCGGTGGGTTGTAGCGGAGTTTGTCAATTAGATAAATTTTTTAACTGTGAATTTTTGCAATTAATTTTAAAACCATAGTATTTTTGATCAGAGAATGAAAAGGTCTTTCAAATTAGGTATTACAAGCCCCTAGTTTCTATTTAAAGATGTGAGAGTTGCAACTCGAACGGTTGAATGTAGTGTGAAGTTTTTACGTTGCAGTATGTCATTTTTTTATCGAAAATTGAAGTGTCAGAATTTTTTTATAAATATGCACCATAAATGAGATACTGAATTTATTCTATTTGTCTGTTCCACACAGTATATTCTAAACTAAAATCTAAAAACTCTAAATTCAGCAAATGCGTACTAATAGCGGATATTTATAAAAATGGTTTTAATTTCAAATATGTCTTTTGTTAATAAAAGACATCAAATTTGGTAGGTAGTATAACCATTATAGTAACAACATGTGCCATATTTCAACAAAATAACTTCATTGATTGAAAAATTACAACAATTTTTCGAAAATTGAGTTGGAAGTTTCCCGAAAACTAACCCGATTTCTCTGGCCAAAAAAAAAATTAAAATTAGGAAACCCGTTCAAATAAAGAAAATATAAGCCAAAAAATACTCATATATTCATGTCACAAGCTGTTAGAAATAATAAGGTTATTTAAGATTGTCGCTTTGGAGTTTTATTTCACATTCGTGAAAAGAATTTACCAACTAGCTATATATTACTAAAATGTAGATGAGCCTGTCAAATTAATAATTTCTTACCTTTTTTTGTTCCAAAGGTAATTTTAATATTTTAATATTTTCCTCCAAAACTTTGCTAAATAATGACATAATCTGATCGGTTAACATAATTGAATAAAAAACCAAAAAGAGAACTGTAAAAATAATGTTCTTAACACTAATCACTTACGGAAATCCAAACGAAGAACCTTGATGATGAGAGTCTTAATCTATGAGATAAAAATGAAATTTCATAAAATCTTCATTAAATGTCGGAAATTCGGTGTTCCATTCACATATTAACTCGAAGCTTGGGACGTCCTATGCTCTTTTTAGGGGCAGCCGCAAGTGCCAAATATTCCCTCATCCTGCACTGTGTGCGAGAGAACAAGAGAATGGGCTACACCAACAAGTGGATCCTCATAGCCACAGACAGCCAGGCAGCCCTTAAGGCCCTACGTAGCCCACGGTTAAATTCCTGTCTGGTAGTGAGTGCCGAGACGAGACGAGCGACCTGTTTGGGCAGAATGAGCTCAGCCTCATCTGGGTACCGTGTCACTCGGAGGTCAAAGGCAATGACGAAGCTGACAGTCTCGCTAAGAGAAGGTCAGCAGAACCATTTATGGAACCAGAACCGGTTCTGGGCGTGACACAGAGCACGGGGAGCCATTAAATCCTGGGTCAGAAACGAACACAAGGTGTACTTGGCAGACTGTTCAGTGATCAGACATGGGAAGTCAGTAATTGACGAACCCAGTTCAAAGATAGCTGTGGAGCTGCTAAATCTTAGCAGAGGACATCTCAGAAACCAAGCAAGTCTCTTGACGGGATACATGGCCAGTAGGTATAGAAGAGCGGTTCTGGTGCCACCACACACCACACACCACCGGTGGTGGAGGTGGTGGAGCCACTGACCAGACCCGACGGCCCCCGACCTAACCCGAGCACAAGGTGGTGGAGCCACTGATCAGACCCGAGCACCTCCACCACCTGACTTCGTATTTAACCCGAACAAGTAGCGAACTAACCTGAGATGACGTGAGCACCTCCACCACCTGACTTCGTATTTAACCCGAACAAGTAGCGAACTAACCTGAGATGACGTAATCAAATTCAAAAGCCAGCTAACCTGTATTATGCAAACGAGGAACCGCCATTTAAAATAACATGTGTAATAAGAATTTAATTATTAGCAATAAAATATAAACCACTTATCAAACCTGAGAAGTATATGAAAATTCGCTAACAGAACGCACTTGCTGCGTTTAGCTTATTTGTACAAAAAAAATTGCTCAGTAACTCACCAGACATAGTCGTCGCCTTCAGACAGATTATTTTCGTAAAACGTTTTAGTTCTGATTTTTCACAAAAAAACTAGACACATATTGATACAAAGTCACCAACAAACCATAGCTCTATATACACAGAACTTTCTACAAATAAACACAACTTCTTGCTTCGCTAAACCTAAACACCTGTGATGAAAACACACCTATGGCTTATTAGGTAAGATTCCAAAATTATTACTGCAAAACGCATAATTTTCATGACCACGCCTGGCTGATGTAAACTGAGGTTATTAGCTGGTCGCTCAACAAAACCGGAAACACTCTTGATAACGGTGAATCAGCTGATATACTAATGTGTTTGGAATAAAATCATAACGTTTTATTTCGCTTTTATTTAATTCAATCGTTTAAAGATTAACACCAGCTGAGTAACCGTTTCATTATCGTCGGCTTCCGGCTGAGATGATAGGTGAATGCCCAGATCATATGACGGCTTTAGTTTAAATAGAGAATCGGTAGCGAATTTTTATATAAGTTATTTGGTGTAAATTATTTTATTATAAAATTGAAATATATGTTTTTTATATCGTAAACCCACCAAATTTGTTTCTTAGACAACGGTTTAAGGTTAGAAATAAAACACTCGATTGTAATACAATTAATTTATTAGGAGTAATAATATTTACATACAAAATATTACATAATGGCTCTTACAATACCAGTTAGAGGTTTATATTCAAATACACAATCATGAATAATTAAACAGTAGGCCCTAGTTCTCGGAGCAAAATTGTCTTTACTCATAAACTCCACTTTGATGTCGACTGTTGAAGACTTGATTGATTCATTCTGGTGTTGGCAATCGATTACAAATAGAGCTCGATCTTTAAACTCATCATAATTTAAAAGAGGCTCCGACATGTTTTTATAGTAAAAACTTTTTTGAAAATCTGTATACATCTGGTAGGCTTCAACATATTTTGATCTTTCGAAATCCATATTCATAGCTTCATAAGGGTAGCATTCTGAATTTAGGAACACTCGTAGATCTACCATACCGATGTTATCGAAGAAGTCACCTTTTTTGCTTATGTTATCTTTCCGATCTGTTTGAAACGCTATAATCACATATCTAGGTCTTTCCAAGTTGGTTGCAGTTTTAACAGCCCACACATCTCTGTTTATATCTCTGAGTGATGGTAGCTCATATATATATCCCATTTCCGATATGCGAGAAATATAGATGTGTCTTTTGCTATTTTATCCATCAGTTCCAGCTTCATTTGATCGTTTGGAAATACATGTTTTGCTTTTAAAAACATGTTGGTTACAGTTATCTTAGATCTTGCTGTACCTGTGCTGTAATAGCAGTTGGAATCATTTCGAGCTCTTGTAAATCGGAAAGTATGTTTACCACAGAGAACTCCTTTAAAGTGATGAAAGAAACTGAAGAGGAACCAAAGAGGTAGGAGCAAGTGAAACTTGTTATCGTTTAAGGTGATGTGATCTGATGATACATTCAACCCAGCATTGCTAAGAGATTTTGCTTCATTCTTACTAAACGAAAGCAGAGTTTTGAGGTTTGTTGTGGTGTATGGATCTCGTACTCGCTCCACTTCCTTGTTATTTAATTCATAGATCATTGATTCAAACAGAGCTACTCCTCCGTTATTTGACATGTGGCAGACACCAGTAGCATTTTGTGCTGCTAGAGGTTCCAGAGCACCTTCGATTATTAGAGCTGACTCTGCTAGACATACGAATGCATCTTGCTGATTGATGTTTATTTCAACTTCATCGCTGTTACCAAACGATTTAGTTGATGAATAGTAAGACCTAAGTTCTTCTCGATCAATGGAGTCGTCAAACTTGAGGTCTTTGAATATTTCTAGTTTTGATGACATGATAACCAAGACTTTTAAGGAATTCAATATTATCGGAACGAAGTGTATGCTTCAAAGGAGCTGATTGTACTAAATTTGTTTTGGTAGATTCGCTTGCTTTTATATCTTTAAAGACTAGCATTCTAGGCAATATTTTTAAGCTCTAAGCGAACAGACACCTCTTCACCTTGAAAGTTTACAGGAACTGAATCTTGATCCACGATGTCGATGCTTATATTTGAAATCTCTCGTTTGTTTACTGGTAAATAAATTAGATTCTTAGGTTCTATATCGATTGCATAACCAGGATCGACCATCGGTGCAAACTCATATAACGTATGTGAAGGTTTTCCGTTATAGTAAGAACCAGACACAATATTAGTTTCTATACGAATCTGTTTAACATCCACTATTTCAACAGGTAAATCAGATTCATGGAAGACACCTGGTTGAAGAACTTGCTTTGAAAATCCCAGCATTCGCCCAATCGAATCATCAGATTCAAAACTGATACTTGTGAAACACTTTATTTCACATCTAATGGTGTTGGGATTAGGTCTTAGAATCAAAGCTAGCTGCTTTTGTTCACGTGTTGCTGTAGCACCAACAAGTTCATTTTGAAGCAAGTTTTCCAAATGTGTTATTTCATATGCACCAGTAGGTATCGTGATGATTCTCCAAGCAGCTCCTTCTTTTACATAAAATTTATTTTTACCTTTATATATGTTAGGTATGTTGTTGTATGTGTGAAAACCTATCAAAGCAACTGCATAACTACCACCTGGATCCAATTCAATTGGAGGATCGTAGTCTGTTGACAGATGACAACTGCGATCTTTCAACGTGAAGGTTTGCGACATGACTGAAACACAGATACTACTGTTTAAGGCTTTTATTTAAAAATTTTAAACATAAGTGACCACAATTATAAGTATTATACTTTTGATATACATCATGATTATACAATATAGTACAGTTTTTCAGATAATACAACAGTTCATTTGGTGGCTTCAAGTTTCCATATGAGTCAAAGTACACGGCTGTGTCACCACGTTTCTTAACTGCAACCCAATGACTACCTGGCTCTTTGTTTGTTTGCAAATTCATGATAAATGATTCATTCTTGCGTGATCCATTCGATGGTAAAGTATCTCGCATGTATACACCTCTAAAATATGGAATTTTCATTTTACCAGCAAATTTCACAAGGTCTTCATTTGTTAGAGGTCTTGCTGGTAAACATCTTACTCGTTTTTTGGTTTCTGCAAATACAACCCATAACCGCTACGCTGCTTCTTCAGATATAATCCTTTACCGAGTCTCTTATACTTTGGTTTTAATTTCAAACCATTACCTCTCTTACCCATAGCAATAGCCTCCATCGTTTTGTTATGCCGTTCTTCTTCTTCTAGTTTTTGTTTGGCTGATTTGGCATCGTTAACTGCTTTAGCAATGCCTGCAGCACCGCCACCCAGAGCACCTAGCGCTGACAGGCCACCAAAAATCAAAGGTAGTAGTGGAAGGAAGCCTCCGCTTTTAGGTATTGGAATAACTCGCGGTTTCAGCACATTCTTACGCCCACCAATCTGTTTAACAATTGCGTGAGCGATATCAAACACGGCATTCTCTGATGGAATAAGATTTCTGTCTTTTATAACTTCTCCAATCAGACTAAGAATGTTTTTAAAGGGAACTTTTTTCCTCGGTTTTGAGTTGATTACATCAAGACCCATACCAAGCTTTCTTTTAACTTTCATAGTGTTTGTAACACCCCAAGCAGCTAACTTTTCACCAAAACTCGCGTCCTTTGACTTGACTCTCTCCCAAGCCCGATTCTCCAACACTTCGTCGGCTCGATGCCTATCACTTAACTCTTTTGATTGAGAGTAAGCGATGTCGTGGTCTCGACAAGCACGATCTAAAGGATTGATACCTTGATCACCTCTAGCAAGACGTTCTTTAAGTTTAGTACCCGGGCCACAAAATTGATAACCAGGAACGTGCAGCTCAACAGGTAGCTTGTTAATAGCTGTGTTTACAAGACCTTCACCCTGTGACACCAACATTGATACTAACTGTGTGATCCGCTTACATGTCTATATTTATATACATACTCGAAAAATATAGTTTAGTTCCAGTCAAGATGCACACCATCAAACACGCTTCTGTCTTACCTATTACAAATATAGACGATGTTGTTGATACAGCAGAACAACAACTAAGGCATGGTCCTCTCTTCCCAAACACAGTTAGAGGTATCATATGTGGTCCTAGTGGGTGTGGTAAAACAAATGTTATGTTAAGTTTATTGTTTGAACCGAACGGCTTAAAGTTTGATAACGTGTATGTGTATTCAAAGTCTCTGTATCAACCTAAATATAAGATGTTACAAAGGGTGTTGGATGCTACAAAAAGTGTTGGTTATTATCCATATAGTGAAAACGATGAAATATTAGATCCAGCAGAAGCCCAGGACAACTCGGTATTTATATTCGATGATGTGGCTTGTGACAAACAAGATAAAATGAGAGCATACTTTAGTATGGGGAGACATAAGAATATTGATTCATTCTATCTCTGTCAAACATATACTCGAATACCCAAACATCTGATACGTGATAACGCTAACGTTTTGATTCTCTTTAAACAAGATGAAACGAACTTAAAACACATCTATGACGATCATGTGACCACTGATATGGACTTTAAACAATTTAAAAATATATGTTGTCAATGCTGGAATGGTAATAAGTATGGTGTGTTGGTGATTGTAAAAGAAAATGATGTAGACAAAGGTAGATATAGAAAAGGATTCGATAGCTATATAGTAATCTAATTGGCTAAAACTGTCTAAGAGGGCAGACAGCTGTTAGACAGGACAGCTGTTAAACAGCTGTTAGACAGCTGTTAGACAGCTGTTAGACAGCTGTTAGACAGCTGTTAGACAGCTGTTAGACAGCTGTCTAGCAGAACAGCTGTTTACCAGTTGTCGTGATAGATACCTAACACTAGATAGGTAGACATGCATCCACTTCAAAGCTAGTACACCTTAAACCACCAAACAGTTTGTATCTCTTAGCATGATCAACTAACAAGTGGCTTAGATTAGGTTGACAGGTTGTTTGAAACAAATAACTTTAGCAAGATGGAGGTGATGAGTAACCAAGAGAGAAAAATTAAGAAAAAGATTTTACAACTTGCTGAAAACATTCGAGAAAAACATTTAATGCTTAAGCTTGGTAGAGCTGAGAATAATGAAGCCCTGCAGCGTTTATATAAACCACTTGTTGACCCACTGAGTGAAATATCTAAAAATACATCAACGCTTAAACTGCAGTCACCAGCTGAACAAATCAAAGAAGAAGCGGTACCAGAAAAGAAACCCAAAGTTGAGTTCCTTAAAGACCATGAAGTTTTTGAAGCCGAACCAGGGGAGGAGACAAGTTCCGATGAGGATATCCCAACATTTGAAGAGCTTGAGGCAGATCTACAAACTGTCACAAACAACCCAGCATATCAAGAATTTTTGGAGCAATATCCTGAACGAGTTCGGTATTATGTAGATAAGTATTTTACTGAACCACCGAGACTTGCTACCATTGATCAAGCGTATGGTGCTCGCTACGCTAAAGATACTGGTAGCTGGAGTCTTGGCAACAAACACTTGGACTTTACTGATACTGACATTCGACTAGGTCAAAGGAGATATCCTCAAACACAAGGTCTGCTGGAATTGATATTTATGAAAACACCTAGGGGGTATACTTATGACGATCTTCAACACTATAGAGATATTCTAGAAGCAACTAGTGTTCATAAAATGAACTACGATCCCAACGCACGAACCAAGGGTTGCTCCTCGGAAAAGTATCTTACTCTAATAAAACCAGTTATAAACCCACGAGGGCGAAGATCCTCAACTCCTCAAGGTTTTGGTTACGACATACGTGTTAACGAAGAACCTAGAGCTCAGAATGTTAGTGATAGAAAAATCAGCACTAACAACTATATGATCCAAAATAACAAACAAATAGAGTATGTGTATTGGGATGACATAAATGAGTTGGTTGATAGACTTAGACTTTTAGTAGCTTCCCAAGCTGCTGGTAATAATGCTCATAACAATGAAATTCAGTCAATCATTGAAGAACTGAAGGAGGTTGGTGTTATCGCCTAGTATATCACAGACATACCTACCTTAGTCCTTAGTATAAAAATGTCTATCGATAAGTTCGGACGTTCCCAATCCAATAAAGGTTATAAGTTTAAAATTATTGAAAGAGAGATTTTCCCAAGAACTGCTAGTGGTGATTTTGATTTGCAAAACCATAGATTGTGTAACATCACTGATCCAGTCGATGCAACAGATGGTGTAAATAAAAAATTTGTTGATGTATGGATAGACGACTATCAGAAGAACAAAGATGAGGTAAAACAAAGAATCATTGCTATACTACTTGAAGCTGTACACAAACCTGAGTTGGAAGATTTAAAAAACGAATTTGAAAATAAATTGAAAATTTTAGCTAAGAACATAACTGCTCAAGTTTTAAAAGATATTGATGTGTTAAAGAATAAGAAGCTAAAGAATAAGCTGGGAGAAATAGACAGCAAACTAAAAGATTTACATGATAAGTGGATACTTTTAAATCCAACATCACCATGAGACGCAAAACTGTTGAACCATCTGATACCAAAAAACAAATTATTGATGAGTTATATAAACCAGCAAGAATCAATTTTAAACGTAGACGTACAATAATCAAAGGTTTAAATGATTTGTGGCAGATTGATTTAGCAGAATTTACAGACTACTACAAAGCAAACTCTGGTTACAAGTATATTTTAGTGGTTATTAATTGTTTTTCAAAGTATGTGTGGACTCGCCCTCTTAAATCTAAAACTGCTGAAGAGGTGACTAAAGCTATGGCTGATATTTTATCTACTAGTACAGCGCCCTCTAACATCCAGTCTGATCTTGGCCGCGAGTTCTATAACTCAAAATTTAACGCCTTAATGAAAAAATATAACATCAATCACTATAGCACTTATAGTGTGAAGAAGGCTGCAATGGTGGAAAGAGTCATACGTACCTTGAAAGAGAAGATCTATAAAAATTTCAACTTGATTGGTTCCTACAAGTGGATTAATACACTACCTGACGTCACTGCTGCTTACAACGCTACTGTTCATCGAACAACTGGTGTAAAACCTCAAGATGTTAACAAGAAAAATGAAGGAGCTATTCTGAAACAAGTTTACTCAAATCTCAAAGTGTTTAACAAAAATAAATTTAAAGTGGGTGATGTTGTACGTATAAGTAAAGCAAAAGCTCAATTTGAAAAGGGGTATACACCTCGCTGGTCAACAGAATTATTCAAGATTGTTAGTATTCATTTCACAAATCCAGTAACATACTTTCTTGAAGATATGCAGGGGAAACCAATCAGTGGAGGGTTTTACGAGGAAGAACTACAAACGACTAAACAAACAGACATCTATCTGGTTGAACGCATCTTGAGGAAGAAAGGCAAGCAGCTCTATGTAAAATGGCTGGGTTTTGATAAATCTCATAATTCTTGGATAAATTCAGATGATGTTAAATAAGCTTATATATTTAATGTATTAATGTACTTAGAATAAAATAAAAGTCTTTATTAAAATAATGTTATTTTATTTTTTCATCTGGTTACATACAATTAAGCCAAGTGAACAATTACAATTTATGTCGTAAATCAATAATATCCTGAATAAACTTCTCCTGCGGTACATCTGCTATCTGTAGATCGTTTCTCTTCGCCTTGAGGTATTCGACTTCGGTCTTTATTCTGTTAAAGAGATTTACAGAATTTGGATCATACAACATGTTTAAAACTACTTCGGAATCAGGGTGTTTATTTTTAAAGTTCTTGACAGCTCTTTTAAAACTTTTCTTCTGAGTCCTTACAGCATGATATGGATAGGTAGCATCCTTCTCATTTCTTGAAAGCAAACCAAAAACACAAAGTTTTCCAGGGTTGCTTGGTTTTGGAGATATATCTTCTAAATGTTCTGTGATTTTAGCATTTGTTTCTCGCATACGCTGCACTTTATCATCTATCTCCATTAATTTCACTTCAATTTCTTTGAGGTTATCCTTGTATTTTTGATTAAATTCACTTACGAAAAAATAAAAAATAATTTGGTTGCACTTTTCATAGAAACTATTGGATATCCAACAAGCCAAATTTAATATTAAATCTTTACAGACATATGTACCAGATATCAAGTTGTTTTCAGCTTGTCTTCCACCAAAGTCCACCAAGTATGTAGCGGTTGTTGGTGTTACTTGAGATGTTGCGTCCGTTTTTAGGGCATCGGTATTCCGAGCCCCTGGAGATGAGTCTAAGTGGGCTCCTTTGGTTGAAATATTAAGGGTATCGGTATTCCGGGTACCTAACTGTTTCTTTAGCTGACCGTTGTAATAGACAATCAACTCTTTAGTTTTCTTATTTTCCAACCAATGATACAGTTTTTTCTCACCATTTTTACACAGCTTAGTCGCATTAAAATAACCAGTGTTCTTATCGATAATTAGTTGAAAGTCTCCAAATAAACCATACCAGAAGTTATCTTTGATTTGCTGGTAACACACATCACTTAATGTAGCCATTTAAACACACTACTGAGCACTTGGATACGTTAGAGTTAACTGAAGCACGTCTTACCTCTACGATAACTAAATTTTGAATGAGTTTAACAGTGTGTAGTGAACAATTTATAGATGTTGATACCACTATCGTTTGAAGCTGTATTTATTAATATTTATTTCCAACCACATTAGCTGTTCCAACATCCATCCGCTTTCAGCTTCTGCAAACTCTAAAGCTTTTGTGTAAATTTCGTCGACGAATTCTTGATATATACTTTCAAAATTAGTTGACACTGTAACATTTTTATTTTTAG
The DNA here is from genome assembly GCA_964006375.1 of Tillus elongatus. Lineage (NCBI taxonomy): Eukaryota > Metazoa > Arthropoda > Insecta > Coleoptera > Cleridae > Tillus > Tillus elongatus. Next base: position 145,518,168 of record OZ023263.1, on the reverse strand, counting down.
TATTAAATGACTTCATTTCTTTTTTATTTCGACTTTGGAGTACATACAAACCAAACAATTCTAAATTCATTTTAATTTCATTATGCTTAGCTAAAGCAGCTTCCATCAGATGAAACACTTTATGTCTTATTGTTTCCATAAACTGTTTAATATCAATACCTTTTTCGTATATACGATAGGTAGCCATTCTGTTTTTAAAAGCTTGAGTTAACATCTGCACTTGTTCAACTTGCCATGGTTCACATACTTTTGATTTATGAATTTCACTACGTAAATGCCCAGAGAAAGCACTCTTTTTCACTTGTAACGAGCACGATTCACAGTATCTCATCTTAACTATAGATGCTTAACTAATGAATAAAAACACAAATCTTCAGCTTATATATCTTTATTAACAAAAATGTTTACGATAGATACCTTTAAGTATAGTGTTATATTTAAAACAAAAGTACATCAGCATAAATATAGCAAGACATATAAGAAAACCAGTTGACATAAACATAGAAATATAATTTGAAGTGAACAGATAAGAATCGGTTAATATGAGAGTTCTCCAATCAGATGTCTCATTACGGGTACCATTATCAAACAAGAACATAAGTTTATAGCGCACCATATCACTCTTAATTTTGGACATGTTATATGTTGAAACTTCAATCACCTCATCGTTGTGTAGATGTGTTCTTGAAAGTCCAGACCATTTCATGCAGCCGTCGCTGTCGAAACAGATTCGCACTTCTTTCACATTTGGTGGTTTGTAGATATAAAATACATTTTGATATAGTGCTGTCAGGATGATAAAACTTGCTTTAAAATGGCTCATTGTATATCGTGTGTATTTCTTTAAAACGATTAAGTATTTGTTTCTCTGCAAAGTGTAAACACTCTAACATGCAAACTCGGAATGATGGGTCCTGATCTTTCAACATAATATTTATAAGCTTTACTATTTCATCGTCACGTGGTAGCTCCTTTTTATTAACACATTTGAGAACATCAGCGACACAATAGAGGAAATCACTAAGCCGAATATCAAAGTTAAAATTAGTTAGAAACTTCACCTTTTCGTTGATGATTTCAACCAGATCTAGTAGTTGTTGAACCGCATCTTCGGTTAAATAAAAAGTAGTAGAATCATCTGAGATTGATATACCTTTACTGTCTAAAATTTTAATAGGTTTGACAGTACATACTCCAATATTTTCAGGTTCAATCGTATTACCTTTGGTAAAGTATTCTTTAGCTGCTTTTGTTAGTGTTGAAATAAAATAGTCCCACTCCCAGGAGCCAGATGAGATTGTTATATTTGGATTTGGCGGATACGGACTATTATTTACAATCTTAATTATTGGAATCAATCCAGCAGCGTTCGATATACCAATTGCAACACTTAGAGAGGGGTTAACAGTATACCTTGTTTCCAACAGCATTCTACTTTCTTGCTTAATCTCAATAATATTCTGGCGCATAGCTGCATCAACTTGACCCCAATAACAATTTTCACAAACACTGTTATTAGCAGATCTGAAGGACTCAGGTCCATCGTTAACATCGATACCATACATGTTGAACAGAACAAGTACACTACTATAACTACTAAGAATAACTACTGTGAGCAAATTGTAGACTGATGTGCTTGCATGTCACTCGGTGTTTTTATAATTATATCCCCACCTTTGATTTAAAATTCTCAACCTTTTATACAAAAAATTCTGGTGTTTTATCTATTTCATATGACTTTAAGGTCATTCAACGGAAATAAAACCACAAACAGGAAATATGAACTGCTCACAAGGTTATTTCAACAGCTGCAAAGGAAAATATGTTGGCTAACAAGGTTAATTTCGGGAAATGCTAAATATAGTCATAGTTGGAAGCGATATCGCGGCTAACACTAGATGTATTGTTGCCAGCTCTACTTTCAACAGATTCTTTAAATCAAACCGATTCCAATAAGACTTAAGAATATAAATTTTTTATTGTACACATGTACATATGTTAAATTTGGATTCTGCTTACCTAGACGAGTGATATGACACCAAACACGTAGGACTTTAACCAACAAATAAAAAATTGCTTGTACGCATGCGCTAGCCGCCATGTTTAAATGGTGGTTCCTCGTTTGCATAATACAGGTTAGTTGGCTTTTGAATTTGATTACGTCATCTCAGGTTAGTTCGCTACTTGTTCGGGTTAAATACGAAGTCAGGTGGTGGAGATATTTGGGTCTAGTCAGTGGCTCCGCCACCTTGTGCTCGGGTTAGGTCGGGGGGCCGTCGGGTCCACCACCTTGTGCTCGGGTTAGGTCGGGGGTCGTCGGGTCTGGTGAGTGGCTCCACCACCTCCACCACCGGTGGTGTGTGGTGTGTGGTGGCACCAGAACCGCTCTTCTATACCTACTATGGCCGTCAAGAAACACCTGCATAAAATGGGGTGGTTCGAGGGGGACCTCGC